>CM035407.1:185045733-185075733 GCA_020310875.1 Ceratopteris richardii
TCTGATGTGGAGTAGCGATGTTAATGGAGAAGTATCTATGATCCATGAGAAGATACTAAATCAGGTTTAGTAGAGAAGTTCTATCCCAATCTCTACAGTGAAAGGACGATGCTATTGAAGTCAAGAAAGTCATCCTTCCTAGGATGGCCTGATACTCAGTCGGATGGTACTACATTGCACTGCTCAATTCAAATGGAATTGATCGCACTAGTTCCAATGAGTATATATAAGACCACAAAGATCTCTTTGTGTGAGCAAATCCATTTAACTCCTCTGAGATAATAAGGGTACACAACAAATCTAATCAAAAGTATGCAAAAACACAAGAATGGCATGGATTGTGTGGTATGATTAATTGAAGCATAGAGACAATGCGGTCTACAAAGGAATGCAACTTAAAATTAAGCTAACACCAATATGACTTGAAGAAAAGAAGTATCAAACAATGGTTATAACCACTTTAAAAGATTGGAAATGCACTATCAAATCTAGAAATGAACAAACTTAAAGTAGATCGGCAAAAGTTTTTACAAAAGAGGGTGGGTGGGAGGGGAAAATGGGGGTAAATGGTGTACAAATGGATGAAGAAAATGGGTGTGAGGGTGGGCAAATGGGTGAAATAAAGCCCGAAAATGATGGCAAAATGCTTCCCCAAATGATGGAGAGCACCACCAAACTCAAGCACCACCACAACCAAAATCACCACCAAACACACCATCAAAACCTCCACCTAGTGCTCTGATACCATGTAGAGAGTATACGCATGGAAGCAAAAGGAAAAGAAGAGTGTACTCACAAAAGAAAGAGTGTGAGAGACTCAAAGTGAGTAGACCAAGAAATGGGTAAACTCACATGGATTAGAAATGAGCTTGCCAAGAGCATGGACTAGGCTCCTCAAGCTTCTAACCAAGTACAAATGGGGGGAGAGGCCCTCCTTATATAGATTTGGGAGGGTCTCTTCAAAGTACATCTCATGTGGGGTAAGTCCCCTCAAAGGAGAATGAATACAATGGTAGGAGCAAATGGCAAGATACCCAAATACAAAGGATATAACATAAAATGGAAATGTAATGGAAATGGAATGGAAATAGAGTGACTCCAAGATACAAAAAGGAGATGCACTCATGTTCTCAACAGAATATAGGACCTCCTTACAAGATGTGTTCGCAAATTTGCTTGGAGTGGCTTTATACCTAGACAGACTCAATAGATTAGTGACTAAGTTGAAAGAATCTAGATCCACGAAGACAATTCATAAGCTAGTTGTCAAATCTAAAGCAGCCTTATACATGGACAAAAAAGGAACTCTTTACATGTTCATTGAACAACCTGATAGGACTAATGACAAGGATATCATTGAAGATAATCCTCAACCAAATAACCCTATCGGTGAAGAGATTGTAACACAGTTGGAAGAATGCAAATCACAATTGGGCAAGGAAATACAAGCAACAATGGAGGAAACATTTAAAGCATAAGAAAAAGACTTTGATGCAAAAGATTGAAGAATTAAACATATTGTATGTAAAACAATGTATTCAAGATGCTGAACAGTTAAGAATTCTATGTGAAGATAAAATTAAGACTAAATAGGCCTTATAGGAAGCCCTAAATAAGAAGGATCAAGAAAGATTAATATAGGAGCTGAAAGTCACGTATGGAAGCCGTGAAATCTTCCAAAGTTATAGATGACGTGGCCATGGGGCCTCATGTTTTGTCCATTCCTACAGAGCGTACTACAGAGACTAAGGTATGGCCCTTCTTTCCACCCCTTAATCCATCACATGTGTAGAGGGTGACAACTTGATGTCTGATGTACCAAGCATACCCTATATAGAAACATTAGATAAGAAGGAATGAGAAAAATTTGGTGGCCATGCTAACATAGGAATTAGAAGATGATGCATTCAAGTGCACGAAGGATGCCAAAATAAAGAACAAGAATATTAATCAAATTTTGAGGCCATTCAAAATACCTTATGGCATTACTAAAGAAAAAAACATGTCGTATATAAAGAAGGTAATCAAGAAGAACCTCAATGTTGATCTCAACTTCATTGTACCTACATTCAACTACAGAATGGAGCAATTCAATGTAGCAAATCCTACTTTGGGAAAAAGTTTTTGGAAAAGAATTCTGTGCTACCACCACATTGGAAAAATGCTCCCTATTTACTACATGCAATGTTGGTTGTGTATAGAAGTGCGAGAGACATGCAAGAAGCACAACAAGGAGCACAAATGTTGCAAGACACACAGAGAAGACAGATGGCTAGAATAACTTTCTGTAGATCCACTCCTAGAACCTCCTGCTCTAGAGTGTGACCTCGATCTACGAGATAGGCCAGAATCTGTATCGCATTGAGGTATTGAACGCACATGTCTATTAGTAGACCGAGTAGGAGATGGCTGAAAAGATGGTCGTGGTGGAGCACAAAGCTAGGAGACATACCTTCTACGGGAGTAGTACCACCCGTAGGAGTGACACCGGCAGGAGTGACACCGACGGGAGTGACACCGGTGGGAGTGAGGCCAGCGGGAGTGAGGCCGGGAGGAGTGCTACCATGAGCGATCCAATATTGTGATGTAGCGGCCATATACGCGGGAGGAACCTGAGAGATGAACTCCAAAAACTGCTCCTCTGTCATGGAATTTGGAGTGACTGGAGGACTGTCTCCCATCGTGCTCTGTAACAAAAGAACTCAAATAATTAGCATGCGATAATAAAAGTAATATAGAGAATTAAAAAAAAACAAAAATTAGTATATCTCTTTAGAAGATATCCACCGTACTAAAGAACTAATTTTATAAATGGTTCTTCGTACATCCTCTGAAAGACAATCTTTTAGGGCTACAGGGAGCACAAACTGTAAAAACTTGTGCCAATCATGAGACTTGAGTCCTGCAAGATCGTCGTTTCGTGTGAAAGCAGACTTTAGACACCTCATGCATCCAGTAGGTGTTTGAAACTCTGAAATTGTTTTCTTTACTTGTTGCTCTTCCATCCTACGAAGTAGCCAAGGAGCTCTTGGTAACGATACTGTTCCGTTGGGCTTAGTAATTGCCCACAACTCTCGCATATGACCTCGATCTTCTAAGTCCTCCCTTTGTGCTTTGCTTTCTTTCTTTCCGATCAAAGTTTTCCAAAGAATCTCTCCCACATTCTTAAAAATATGCATCAGGTCCACCAAATGATCGATCAACAATTTACTCCAATAAGGGAGTTCATGAAAAATGGACAACCATTTCATGCCAGCAACTCGATTTTCTGAATCCCACAGTTGTTTCCAATCGCTAGCTTTCATTTGGCGTTGCACTTGTCAACCAATTTGTCCTTCACGTAAAACATGTCCATCAGGCAAATATCTATGATGTCCTTCATAGATAGTTTTACGTAGTGCTTTGGAATAGTGAGCTTCGAGTCGTGGTCCGCATAAAGGACAAGCATGGTAACCCGAAATGGATAAACCTGAACATTCACCATAACCAGGCCAATCATGCATTGTCCAAATAAGTATGCCTTGCACTCGCACGTCTCGTCTTCTTATAGGTTGAGACATGTCACGCACAGTAATCCCACCCCATAAAATGTGCAGTTCTTCCACAAGTGGTGCAAGATATACATCCATGTTTTTTACCTTATACTTACCTGGTACAATAAGAGCTAATAATAAATGATCTTTTTTTGTGGCCAACCATGGTGGGATATTATAATTGACCAAACATACAGGCCATGTGCTCCATGAAGAACTGCGTAATCCAAATGGATTCACTCCATCCATAGCTAGGCCTACACATATGGACCGAGGCTCACTAGCAAACTCTGGCCACTTACTATCTATGTGCTTCCAAGCATCAGAGTCAGCAGGCACTCTCATTACATTATTTGTAGATCTACTCTTTGTATGCCATGACATTGACTCAGCTATAGATTTGCATCTAAACATGTTCTTAATTTGTGGAATGATAGGAAAGTGGCGAAGAACCTTTGCGGGGATTGCTTTGCCTACAATGTCTTCTCTATATCTATTTGCTTCACACTTTGGACATACGTGGAGATGCTCATACTCATTCCGAAAGAGAATGCAATCATTCAGACAAGCATGAATTTTAGTATAATCCATTCCAATGGACTGTAAAAGTTTTTTTGCATCTCCACGCGTTGGAGGCATGTCATTGCCCTCTAGCGAAAATTGATCTTTAAGAAGCCTGCAATAAGAAATTAAAACGATATTAGTAAATAAACTTATTGTGATACAACAACGAAAGCCAATTTGTTCTCCACTTACCTGAACAATTCAGTGACACTACTATCTGACCATCCATAAATGGATTGCAGATTGAGCATCGCGAGTGATGCACGTAGTACAGATATCTTTGCTCCATTGTAAAGTGGTAAACAAGCTAGTCTTCGCATGTTTTCATATTCTTCATCGACTTCTGATCGTGGAATTTCTGTTGTGTCCATGAAACTCTCGACACCTTCTCCACCATCATGATCTTTGTCCATCTCATAAAATGCTTCAAGCATCTCTTCCATATGTTCATTCTATGTAATATTATTAGTACTTGCTTGTACGTCTAAGTCCTTTTTTGCTCTCTTTTGTCCACGAGAGGTTACCGGTGCAATGTCGTTTGGGTCCATCTGCTCACCTGGGGGACCATGCGAATGATAGCGTAGGTTTTCTAGTCGACTCCTATCAAAGGATCCATACTCTCTAACATGTGCAGTACAAATCCGTCGTTTCCGATAAATTTGATACTTGCATTGTGTGCAAGGACATGCCATTCTCTCTTCAGGATCCAAAGAAGCCATCTTCTACAATATGGACATTTTAGAACATTTGTTTTTTTATTAAACCTAAAAATCATACTCTTAAAGACTTAAACCTGAAATACTAAACCTAAATACTTAAATACCTAAAAAAACTAATAACTATCATGTTTTATCTATATATTCAGATTTTTTCTTAATTGATCCTATTTTATATATATATATATATTTATTTATTCAGTTTTTTTCCTTTTAATTTAGTTATATGTATGGCTAAACCCTAAAACCTTAATTTTAAAGATCTAGACCTAAATTATGTATATTTCTATACACGTGTATATACATGTATATATGTATTATATGTGTATGTGTATATGTGTATATATGTTATGTAGGTGTTAAAATCCTAAAACCCTAATCAAAATGACCTAGACCTAAAACACGTATATATATGTATGCATGTGTATATATATGTGCATATGTATATATATGTGAATATAGATAGGTGTATAAGTATGTGTGTATGTGTATGTGTATATATATTCACTCTATTTAAAATGATTAAAATTAAACCTATTTTTATAAAAGAACAAGCACTGTAAGATCAACCCCATCTTTGCATACATAGAGTGTCCAAGAGGAATTAAGTGCTTATGGATTTTGTAATATCATGCACATGGAGCTTGCTTGAGACCATACAAGGCTTTATGCAAGCAACAAACCATATGCTTTTTCCCATTCATGGAAAATCCAAGAGGTTGCTTCACATAAATCTCTTCTTGTAAATCACCATTTAAGAAAGTTGTTTTTATGTCCAACTCACCATGTACTTTCCAACCTTGTTGGGCAACCAATGCAAACACAGTATGAATGGTAGTCATGCGTGATGCAAATGCGAAAGTTTCCTCATTGTCAATGCAATACTGTTGCACATATCCTTTGGCAACCGATTTGATTTTGTAGTGATCAATGCTACCATATGACTTTCTCTTAATATTGTAAACCCACTTTGTACCAATGGCATTTTTTCCTTTTGACAATACACATGACTCCCAAGTACCATTCTTATGCATGGAATCCATTTCTGATTGCATAGCACTCATCCATTGTGGATCTTCACATGCATCTTCAAAAGTAAAAGGCTCTTCATTACATGTTGTTGTAATAAGAGAATAAACCACAAAATTTCTTGATGCATGGCAAGAGCTTGATCTTGTTCTACCAAGTAAAGGTGCACTCAATTTGTTATCCTACAAAGTTTGTTTCAACAACTTTGGCATAGTCTGTGAACTCTTGATAGACATGCATTCATTATGTAATACACCGTCAACATGTGTATCATTCATGGGCTGAATTTCATGCTCATTTTCAATCATATTTTGACACAAATGTTTAGCCATATGTGGCTGGAAATCTCCGATAATTCCAACCATGTTTGAGTAGAAATCCTCTGCATTTTAAGCTCTATTTTGCTAGAATTTTCATCCTTTTGAGACAAATTTTCTGATCTACATGGCCATAATCAAGAGCAAGACTTTGGAACAAAGGCATGAGTCTATCAAACACATCTCGTGAGCTGATTGTTGGCTGTTTTTTTGCATTCAAGTAGAGGGAAAATTGAATTTTCAACAAATACCACATCTTAACTCACAAGAATTGTTTTCCTCAATGGATGGTAGAAATGATATCCCTTACTTTTAGCACTATAACCAACAAGTATACATTTCTTTTCATTGTCAAGTTTGTGACATTGTTGTAATGACACAATAACATATGCCAAAAAACTAGCACATGCATATGACTAACCATAGGTTTATGTTCATTCCAAGCCTCATAAGGAGTGATGACTCTCAATGCTTTTGTAGGGAAATGATCCAATGCACAATTTGCACACATGACTACTTCCATCGAAAACTTGTCAGGAAGGTGGTTTCCTTTAACCATACATCGTGCCATTTCAAGGAGTGTTCTATTTTTATGCTTTACAACACCATTTTTTTGAGGTTTATATGACACCATACATTGGTGTGAAAATTCTTGCTTCATGAAGAAAAGCCTTAAACTCATGTGACATGTATTCCACCCCACGATTTGTGCATAGAGTCAAAAGCTTGTTTCTAAGAAAATTTTCAGCCATAGCTAAAAATGATTTGAAGCAAGAAAATACCTCATTCTTTGCTTTCATAGGATACACCCATGTATGGCAAGTAGCATCATCAACGAAGTTAATAAAATATACATGTTTCCCAAAAGATGGCCACATAAATCAATATGAACAAGCTTAAATTTTTTTTAGTGTGTATGAGTATCTTTTGGAAAAGAAGCACGATGCATTTTTTGAAGAATGCAACCTTCACATGCACAATTTTCAATGGACTGGAGTGTTGGCAAACTAATAACCATGTCCTTCCTTTGCAAGTAAAGAAAATTATTGAAGTTCAAGTGACCAAAATGAGCATGCCAAAGCTCCATTTCAGCCATGGAGGAACTATAAGAAACCAAGGCATTTGAGGAAGCCCTCTTGTATGTATCTAAGTGATACAAGCCATTGCATAATGTATCCTACATGACGATAATATCACCATTGTTGAAATAATGAACCATACACTTATCATCAACAAAGTGTACATGAAGTCCAACTTTGGCAATCAAAGGAGCTTAAATTAAGTTCTTCTTGATACCAGGTACATACAATGCATTTTTCAAGAGAATCACACCTCCCTTTGCAACTATAAGCTCAATTTCTCCTACTCCAATGATAGGATAAGAGGCATTTTTTGCACATACCACATGTCCTCCTTTGGCTGCATCTTTCAAAGATGCAAAAGGCCTATTGCATGAAGTTAAGTGCTTTGAAACACCTAAAGAACCAATCTAAATCAGCATCACTTACAACCATACATTTAGAATGCAATGATGCATCATAATGACATTTAACAATACACACCCAAAAGACTTGAGCCATGTTGGCTTCATCATTCTTCGCATTTGAAGAATTTTCATTAATAGACATGCCGGATTCCTTCTTCTTTTCATTGCGATTAGTAATATTTCTACACTCATCAATAGTATGATTAGCCTTCCAACAATATTTGCATCTCTTCATTTTTGCAAAACAACATCATTAGAGGAATGAGTGGAAGAGGGTTGTTGAGGCTTTGGTTTTGAATAACCCAAAGCTAAAACATACTTGATTTTCCCTTTCTGTGAGATAGCAAGTGCTTGCATTCCCTCAATCAAACCACTCCTATTCACTCTAGATTGCTCTTCTTGCAAAAGAAGAGACACAACCTCATCAAACACATACATATTTGGATTCTGTTTTGCAACCAAACAAAGTGTAGTGGCAAAGCTTTAAAAAGATTCTGGTAATCATTTCAACACTATAGAGATGAGTGATGCATCCAAAATAATCTCATCTATGTTTTGCAATTGCTCTTTCAAGTCCTCGATGCATGTCACATACACATCCGCATACCCATTTTCAACCATACATACATCTTCAAGTTGCTTCCTCAAGTATGCAACATGTGCTTCATTACACACGACATACAAAGAAGCAAGAGTTTCCCATGCCTGTCTTGACATAGAACATGACCTAATGTGTGGAGCTATATGATGCTTCACAAAAAGTGCAATCAATGCATGAGTTTGAACATCTTTTCCATCCCATCTAAATTTCTCTTGTGTAGGTGGAGAAGGAGTAACCACTGTACTTGAAGAAGGAGCTCCATCTGTGATAGTAGACTGTGAAGTGGAAGAACCTACGGGTCTTTGATCTGCATCCGCCGCTATGTTCCATAGTTGTTTTGCAACAAGGACATGTTTCATCATGTAATTCCACATTGCATAGTTGGTTCCATCAAGCTTATTTTCAGCTTGAAACATGCGAAACAAGTCATTGTTGCCTGCCATTTCATTAAAGAATAATAATGTGACAAGGTCTTTACTTCAATGAAAGCAGAAATGAATGTTGAAATTTCAGCTCACAATCCATCACTCTGATAGCGATTTTGACTACAAAGTTTCGAAGCCATCTCGACCTCCGTTTCGAGCCCGCAAGGTGGGGCCCATAGAAAAACCAGGTCAATCTCAGAAACTGTAACTTGCGTCCGAAGTTGATTTGCACTATTAAAAGTGTGGAAACACCATGAAAAAACTTGAGAAGAAGTTGAAGCTTCTCTAATACCAATTTTGGGTGTGTTTAAAAGTGCAAGAGACACACAAGAAGCACATGCAAGGAGCACAAATGGAGCAAGACACACAAAGAAGATGGATGGCTGGAATAGCTCTTTGTATTGATGATGAAAAAAACTAAAGAAAGAGCTGAATAATGTCCCTAAGTACAAAGTACCACCACATATGAGTGTATCGTGTATGTGGTAACATGAGGAAAAAACCTTTAGCTAGACACACAAATGGAGCAAGACACACAAAGAAGATGGATGGCTGGAATAGCTCTTTGTATTGATGATGAACAAAACTGAAGAAAGAGCTGAATAATGTCCCTAAGTACAAAGTACCACCACATATGAGTGTATCATGTATGTGGTAACATGAGGAAAAAACCTTTAGCTACCACTAGAGTAAAAAGTGCGCACGTATACGAAAAAGTTTCACATCAAAGCTACTCAAGGAGAACATAAGTGTAACAAGTAAATCCAACTTTCTGTACAATGCCACAAAGAGGATATTGGCCAATTTATCAATCACCCCAAACAAAGCTACATTAATGGCATATTATTCAATATTAATCTTTCTACCATGCTCATATTCACAGGATTTTTTGATTAAGACTCAGACATATTTTTCAAGTTGACGTCCAATTTGAATGCATGGCTCATAGAATATGAATTACACTTCTATTCTTACAACAAACAAGCCCCTAAGAACACAATAAAACTTGAGTACGGGCAATACTTTTTAATGAGGCATGCCAAAGCAATAAATTAGAAAGAACAAGTGATCTACGATTCTATACATCGTAAGAATGGACCAGTTGGAGATGACAAAGTTTAGGAGGAGAGATGTGTGGAGGTAGATGCAACAATCATAGTAACAATAGATGATCAAGCATAGTGTAGTAAGAAGACGAAGAAGAGAAGAAGAAAAAAAAAAAAAGAGGATAGCCCCTCATAATTAAAGAGGTATGCATGTCCAAAATAATTAATCAAGAAGAGAAATCTTGAAAGCCCCAAGCCTTTTATGGACAGAAATCTGGCTCAAAGATATACAGGGGAAGAGAAGAATTCAGGGAGCTAAAAATTGATAAAGGACAACGGGTTAAGCCATAGTAGATGAGGTCCTAAAGTATACAAAAGGGAGCTTTTGGAAGACTAGATAGCGGCGAAGAAGGTCCTTCCTCAAGAGTACTTCAAGAACACTTATGAGACAAAGAGTAAGTACTCTTAACCCACACGTGGCATGTCACGAAAACCCAAATGAAGCTATATCAGGGACCACATATACCAGAAGGGACAAAGTCTTGCAATTGAAAAGAAGGAAAAACAAGAGTAGAGCAGTGAAGCAAGATGGAGCGAAGAAGAGTGAAAGGAAGAACCCAAAAATTTCATTTTAAATCCTTCTTATATTGTAATGACACTCATGCATATATGAATCCTTCTAATTGTGCACTTAGAGGATTCCTCAAGTGTCACACTCCCAAACATGTAAACTAGCATATTAACTCATAGGAAGACGAGTCATATCTCAATGGCAATCCAAAATGTGAAAGGACATGCATAGGTCACATGTATATAAGTAAAATTTGATTCATTTGTAAAGATTTTTTTCCATTTTCAATAGAAGAGATAAAGGACAAGAGAATTGAAGAATAAATCTCCCTATTTGTATGCTAAGGAGGGAGGAAATTAAAACGAATTCCCATGGGTTGTTGTTGCATAAAAGCTTTCCCCATCCTCCCCATGGGGGTTGAGCCCAATACCTCCTTCTTCCCATCCTCGAGACTTAACCACTAGGTTAAGTGTATATCTTCTTTAATATTGCATAAGTATCTAATGTTATTATTATCTTGAACCTTGTCGAAGGTCCTTTATGACATGATCTATGTGGCCACCTTTAAGTTCTATAAATGAATGGTGTCATGGGACAAAGTAAGAAATGCTTGTTTAACCAAGTGGAATATGCAAAGATTAGAATATTAAGTGGAACTATGTGGAAAATGCAAGTTGGATGCCCATTTAAGGTTTTCGATTTGAGTTTCGAAGAACATTGTCATGAACGTTTTGGTTGCAACAATGGACCTTTGGACCACAAACTAAGAAATATGAGATCTCAAAATCAATAAACTTTGGTAGCTCCTTAAACAATTTTTTTGGTTGATTGGTCTATAACATGTTTCTTTTTTTCGATAGACTTTTATTTTCTAAATTTTTTATTTTTTATATATTTTTTAATCTTAAAGAAGTTTGATCGCCTATCCACTCTTCCATTTACGCTTAAAAGCAAAAAAAAAAAAGAAGTGGTAGACCTTAAATATTGTCACTATCTCCCACTTTCTAGGGGCTCACATCAAATTACTCTCCTATCTTTGAACTTTAGACCTTTTGTAAAGGGTGCAAAATTTTTAGCATTACACCACATATCCGAATTTTTATGGATGTTTTTTCTACAAGTTTTTCACCAACTCGATCTTCCACTTAAGCTGAAAATTTGAAATAAACAACTCATACATCCCGAGGATCTCCCTTGCCCTCCACTTTCTAAAAAATTGTATGCGAGACTGCACTCGAGATTTTGAATTGTGAACTTCACAATTGAGGGTCCAAAGTGTTATGATTACACCATAGATCCCTTAACAAGGGAAAAAATTATAAGAAAGTTAGAGAGAATTACAAAGAAGATTTATAACCTTTTCGTGTTCTTCATGGGAGACCCACCTACTTTTCAATTTGTTGTTGTCTAGAATGAACACTAGTGCCTAAAAGGGGGAATTGCTTACAATCACAGATCCTTCTACCATAGGCTAGGGATTTCTCAATTGACCACTCCTTAGGAGGCTTGTCAAAGCTCATAAAACATCTTTCCTTCCAAATACTCCAGAGCGCTTCATTACTAGTGGCACTCCAAAAAACACACGAGCAACCAATCACTTCACCAAGAAAAACTTTGTTCCAATTAACTTGATGAGGCAATAGAGGGAGCTTGTTGAGGCACTGCGAAATCAGGATGCTCTTAGGACAGGAAAAGAAGACATGACTCAAGTCTTCCCTACCATTAGAGCATTGCTCACACCACAAGGGAGCATCACAAATTTTAATGGCTTTGACATTGGTCCAAATCCCTTTATAGAGAATTCGCCATGTACAGTTCATTTTTTGTTCTCAATAAGCAAGTGCTACAAGTCCTTGAACTTGAATTTACATCTAATCCAAGACTAGCTTAGATATCGCTTCTTGTTAAGCAAGTGATGAAAGTCTAGATTTCGTTTCATTCTCAGAGCATCCTCCATTTTGTTGCCATTTTGCCACATCAAACCTTCTAAGGGGGGATTCTTTGACAAGTAGAAGGCGGATCTTTGAGTCATTCCAAGAGTTGACTTTGTGCCTCAAGTGGCACCAATCTTAAAAGTCAACTCTTTGATTGGGTTCAATGTCCTCAAATATGATCCAATGTCTTTTATCTTGGTTTCAAAAGTGCTTCCACATACAAAAACCTTTGTTTGAGAGCCTCTTAACCTTTTGAAAGTTCTCAGATTTCACTTTCATGATACCAACAATTGGGAAGGAAACAGAGTCCTGTTGTTTGACATCAACAACCCACTTCCAATCATTATTGATGATGCAAAAGGGTTTTATCATATTCCACCCCTTCCAAAGAGAGCACACATAATAAAACCCTTAGGAACAACCTCTGAAAGAGAGCACACAAGATAGAACCCTTAGGAACAACCTCCGAAAGAGAGAACAAGAGAGTGATTAAATTGGGTAGGTAATAAGTTAAAAAATGAAAAGTGAAAATTGAGCACGTAGTAAGATCAGAAATGATTGAGGCTCAAATGGTAGGCCTATGGCCGAACTCCGTAAACATCAAATGCCCAATATACATGCAACAAAATCCAGGAGCACGATTGGTGGTTTAGCTTCGTCCTTCCAATTTTCCGTCTCCGCTTCCTCCCTCGACTTTCTTCACCAACTCGTTCTTATTATGGAACCATCGGCAAGCTGAACGTCCCAGTCGTATTGTTCCGCTAAGTAGCCTAGCGACTGCGGACTATGGCGGGCTCAACTGCAGCAAGCTCAGCCATTACGCTGCCGCATGATGTAGGCAGTTTCCACCTTTCCTCTTGTAAGGTAATCCGTCTGATTTTCGTTCGCGGAATCAACCTACGTAATTCAAAACCGATCAATTCCATAAGCCCCCTCCCCCCCCCCCCGGGGGGGCCCTTTTCCCCCATTTATTTGATCATGTTCTTGAGAACACACGAAGTTATTATGCTGAAAGGAATGAATTGCCACAAGGAGTACGAGGAAGGACTCAACTAAGCAGTTCCTATCTCGAGAAGACAGGGACGGAAAAGAGCAACGGGAATTTTCATGCAGGGTTCCTTTTTAAGCTATCGTTTTGAACATTTTGTTCGGAGGTTGTAGATGATCAGAAGGTCACACAAAGCAGTGGTAGCAATAATTTGTGGAATGTCAGAGGAGCAATATTCATGACCTCTACCTGGCTTTACTTCATTGTCTTTTTGATATGGATAATGAGTGTCCACACTCCAGCATTTTTTGAATTTAATATTTTTCAGTGTTTAATGAGGACTATGTTAGTTTCGAAACATCGGAAACCGAATGGTTGGTTTAGTGGTTGAAATGGTGTTCTTTTTCTTGCATAGTGGTTCAAACGGTGCTTTTTTCTTTCTGGTTCATAAAAGGGAGTCTACGTCATATGCTGATGAATTTGGTTTTGTTTTTGGTTTATGACAAATTGGGAATTCAAGAAAAAAATGATAGCTACTTTTGGCTGCTCGTGGAGACAGTATTCATCACCTCGTCTTACCATTTCATTCTCATCTCAACCACATACACAACCTATTACAGAGGTCCCTAGCGATGAAATTTTGATTTGTATCCAGATTCTTTTGGAAGCTTCATCTGAAGTGTGTGCATTTGTGACAGGATGGAGAGAAGACAGAAGCAAATTCTTCAATCTTGGTCTCAGTGGTGTCTTCAATTTCAGCTATCCAAGCAGAGGATTGGGACAGATGTGCAATTGACTCCTCTGGAACAGATTCATTGAACCCATTTCTTTTGCATGCTTTCTTATCAAGTCTTGAAGATAGTGGATCTGCAACAGCGGTAAAACCATTTTCCATATACGTCAATGTAGATGCATTTGCAAGCTTGATATTTTCATTGAACGAGAACCAAGATTTGTTTTTTCCGGGCTGTAACATTTTTTACTTTTTCCTTTCGTTGTCCCTCCTTCACATGCTGCTGGTGTGCATGTTTACTGCATTTCATGCTTCTTAATACAGCCAATCTCTCCACTTTTTGCATTATTTTACTCAGAAACTAAGTTTGTAAACAGCACTGGAGTTGCAGGAAAGGGGTTGGTCTCCTCAGCATCTGGTGGCAAGAGATGAAAATGGTGGTGTCTTGGGGGTCGTACCACTTTATCTGAAGAGGTTTCACTTCAACTTTAGATTGAAATCTGATTTAGTTGTAGTTTCACATGAGAAAGCCGCAAGTTTTTCTTGATAGGAGATTTTTGAGTCTCATTACCTGTCATACAAGCTTTTCAGTAGAAGAAAGTTATTTTGTTTTGCCTAGTTTTATGCAACCAGAAAATCCATAGAAGAATTCAGACAGCTGTTCAGTTTCCGTGATTGTTTGAGTAGCAGTGATTGTGATGAAAATCGCATCATGTCTAAGCTTTTATAAAGAAGTTGAAAAAAAAAAAATCCATGTTAGGTGGATGTGTTAATCTTCTGATTTTTAACAGCTTATTGTATGCTGTTGATGACCTTCAGTCGCACCAAAACACTTCCTGTTGGTTAACTTTGTTTTTGGGTATCAATGTCAGCCATTCTTATGGAGAGTACGTATTTGATCACTCTTGGGCGAATGCTTATCATCATTTTGGTAGATCGTATTATCCCAAGTTGCAGAGCTGTGTCCCGTTCACTCCTGTTACTGGACCCAGGATACTTCTGCGCAATGGACCTTTGAAGGAGGATGTTGATAATGGCATTTTGAGGTGCATGAAGGAGCTTGCCCATCAGGCAAGTTACTGATTTTGTGTGTTTATTTATTTTTCTCCCAGTTGTTTTCCAGTCCTTTGAAGTTTTACTCTTTATAAGAGTCATTTTCATCTGGTTCTTGCAGCTGTTTTTCTTTTGGTTGATGCATAATCTGATTTTTTGTTTGGGTACAAGCATTCAATGCTGTTCACTTGAAGCTTATTCCATGGTTTCTGTATGGAGCTTCTGGCAGTTTTATGATGGAGTCATTTTCTAATTCGTTGTCCAAATTTCTGATGAAATATTTGTTCCGTTGATTAGTTCATTACTTGATGATTAATCCTTGTCATTGCGTACCAGAGTACTTTCATCCTCAACTAATTTTCAAATAGTCCCAATGAAAATGTCATGATTTTTCACAGTTTTGCACTTATTGCCCCTATTATGGAAAAATACATGCAAGTCTACGGATTATGTATGGTTTATTTTCTATTGTTTTTAGAGTATATCAGGTTTGTGTCATCACAGTTCAGATTGTGTCATCACAGTTCAGATTGTGTTTGATGGTTAGCATGGTTAGATAATGTGAATAGATTTCTGCATCTCGAAGGATAATAGATGAGCTAATGAAGGTGATCTGGGACCTTGTGGATTGTTTCAAATGGATGGCTTAATTTATCCATACATTCATTTTTCAGTTTTCATGGATCATGATTTCAGGAAGGCCATATGCAAGCTGGAATAAATTTGTTTTATAGATTTCACTGCTACTGGTCTTTTGCAACAACATAAATTATAGATTCACTTGCTGCACTATTAATATTTGAAGCAGTGTCTTTGACATTTTTCCAGTTCAAGGTATCATCGTTACATGTTACTTTTCCAACTGAAGAGGAGTGGAAGAAGATGGGTGACCTAGGCTTTTTGCAAAGGATTGGAATTCAATACCATTGGTTGAACCAAGGTTATGAACGGTATAATCTTATGAATAGTACAAGCAACTTATTTCAAAACTCTTGAGTAAATGAGTCACTTTGTAATCTACATGTTTGAGAGAGTGTGTGTTTTAAATTAAAAAAGGCATGAGGTTATATTTTTTATGTTTGGTGTGTGTACTGTCAGAATCTCTTGAAGTCAAGAAGGGTCAATTTATATTTGATGAGGCTTCTCGCATTACATAAAACCTAGAGTAACCTACTATCTAATATATTTTTTTAGGTTTTAGTATATAAAATGAGACATGGCCTTCAAAGCACCTTTTAAGAAGAGTGGAAGAAGATGGGTGACCTAGTCTTTTTGTAAAGGATTGGAATTCAATACCATTGGTTAAACCAAGGTTATGAACGATATGATGTTATGAATAATATAATCAACTTGTTTAAGCTCTCTTGAGTAAATGAGTTACGTTGATGACTATGTGTTTGAGATTGTTTATGTCTTAATATTAAAAAAGGTGCGAGGTTAGAATTTTTCATGTTGGTTGTTAAAAGTTTTGGTTGACTTGGGAGTTTGTCCAGTTGTTCATGAGTTGGGTCTTGGTTTCATTGCCGAGGAAGGTGTTGAGGGCAATAACTAAAAATTAGGGGAAAGTTGTTGTGTCCCTACTTCCCTGGGACATTTTGATGGGTGCTTATAGCTATGTCTAACTAGGTGGGAAAGGACTGGCTTGTGTGAACTAGTGAAGCTCTTTATGTGAGTCTTATGAATAGTTACATACATAGTAGTAAATATATACTACATGCATATGTAATACATACATTTTTATGTACATGTCTACTTAGTGTATAGATATTACATATATACATAGCACATAGATGCATACATACATACATACATACATGCATGCATACATATTATGTACATAGTAGGTACTAGTTACATACTACAAACATACAAACATATATCTATTAGATACATACATAAGTAGATACACATGTTTTTCAATAAACATAGAGTAATAGATTATAGGAATCACATCATACATACATACATGCATAACCAAGTGAATAAAAATTTTTTGGGTGAACATATAAAAGTAGGAATATGCATACATACATTACATATATAGTACATACATACATAAGTAGATACATGTATATGCATATGCATGATATTATATGGTACATGATGTTGGAATGATCATATGGTAAGAGGGGCATTGTATACTCTCTTTGTCTCCCTCCCTTTTTTTTTTTCTCGTTGAGGTGTTGGCCTTTCTTGTATGATTATTCAGCTCATCAACTTTTTGTTCATAAGTTGTAATTGTTTGCGAACGCGTACGCAACGTGGAGTTGCGTTGCGAAAGTTGCGAATGTTCGCAACACGTTGCGTATGCAACACTGGTGAGAACATATTGGCTCTATGGCTGGTAGAGCCTTGTTACCCTTATTGTTTTCTTTTTTTTGGGGGGGGGGGGGGGCTGGTGGTATGGGACACAAACATTGTGGAGGTGGCTGCTCATTGTGTTGAAGACTCCCAAGATCCAAGGAAGGGGTGAGAACATACTGGCTCTATGGCTGGGAGTTCAGTATAATGTCTGCCCTCTTTTTGTTTGTGAATATGGCTTGGGTCTTGATTTGTTCAGAAGGGAGGATCTAACATTGGTATCAGAGCAACTATGTGCTCTTATCAACAAGGCAAGGCAACCACAAAACCATTAGAACCCATGAGGCAGGATGGCTCAGCTTGACATGCTTCTCACCCTCTTGCATGGGATGACATGGGATGCTTCAAGCAGGAGGGAGCAAGGGGGAGCACATGCAAGCCAGTGGTTGGAGAATGCAGGTAAGTTCCCATCTAGGTTGGAGGTAGGGGGCTGAATGACTGGTTCTCTTCATCATCCTTCTCATGAGCACCATGGCTCGAATTTCCCCTCTTGTAGAGGAGAGGGAAACACCACATCAGTGGCCAAGGTGATGATGGGTAGAGGAAGGGGAAGCTGTGTGAGAGCCCCTCTCCTCAGAGAGGGAAGGGATTAGACTGTCCCCTATGGCACAGAAACGCTCCGACAAGAATTTGCAAGGGAGGGTGATCGGTACTTTTGGCTGGATACCTGCCTTACAGGCAGCCGCCAGCTGGCACACCTCGAGAATGGCCTTTCCAAATTTGCCATGATGGTTCCTATACATGAGCATGGCATCCTCGATACAAGTTTGCATGTCAATATCTCTATCTATCATTGTCCATAAATGAAAAATCAATGATCATGAATCATGATTCATGATTCATACATAAATTATGATCCATAATAAGAAAAAATCATTTTTAATCTCCATTATTCATATTATATGCCTATCCATATGCTCAACATACTCCTCATAACCACTATCTAACTCATCATACCTCTCAGGAGTGAAATATGTGTTCTTACTCGAGGACTCTCCTATTTTGTCCTTATACTCATATAAGAGTCAAAGAGTACTCCCTTGGTTGTAACATCTTCACCGAAGCCTCCTCAATCTTCATCTAAAATGTTTCTTCTAAACTCCATGAATTTTGATATGGTGCTCTTCTCCCATCTTATCCATTCCTCACAATCGATGGTATATATCAAATTGGGACGTACATGAATAAATCTCTCCAAGACAGTGAACATATATGCAAATTGTGTTGCTCATGGCTTCAAAATCTCCAAAGTTCTATTAGCACAATACATAGAAAGAACTGTTGGTCTTTTGGTAACCATCTTTATAATACTTTTGCCCTTTTTAAGCTTACATATATCCACTCAATTTTGCCTATGTTTTCCATGAGAAGATCTAGACTGCAGTCCAAACAATTTTTTTGTACTTATCCTGCGAACTGTTCTCCATAGAGATACAATTACTCCCATTATTTGTAATCACTTGGACCACATTTTGTGGTCCAGTCTCCTCAATCACCTTCTTTATGTGAGTATAAAAATGCACTAGTAAAATGCACTAGTAAAATGCATTTATGTGAGTATGGAACTTATAATTGAATATGGAGTTTATACCACATGCGACATGATACATGAAAGAATCAAAGTATGGGATTTATAATTAAATATGACCAGTAACAGTGAGACGAGCCCTAGATGCATCAATGGCTCTCCAAAACATTGTTTGCATGCATGAAGAGGTTAAAACATTATATATGCTTCTCTTTTGGATGTCTCACCATCACATAAAATTTTACATCTATACTTTTTCCTACATCTTGTGAGTAATCAAACTGTCTCATAATGCATGCTTTTTCTCTTTTCAATTGTGCAATGTGAAGGGTTTCTCTTGATGGACCTTCTACTCATAGCAATGTTGCATACGCAATGTGTTGCGAACCTTTGCAACGTATGCAACGCAACGTCTCATTGCGTATGCATTCGCAACACGTTGTGTATACTTCGAAGAAAAAAAAGGGCTCTCCCAACGAGCCGAAAACGGCCTTTGGCCCATGGGAGGGCTCTTTTTCATTTCATTCCATACTCTAGAGAGACTCTGAGCACTCACAAGAGGAGACAGAGAATATATATATATATATATATATATATATATATATATATATATATATATATGTGTATGTATGTATGTATGTATGTATGTATGTATGTATGTATGTATGTATGTATGTATGTATGTATGTATGTATGTATGTATGTATGTATGTATGTATGTATGTATGTATGTATGTATGTATGTATGTATGTATGTATGTATGTATGTATGTATGTATGTATGTATGTATGTATGTATATATATATATATATATATATATATATATATATATATATATATATATATATACATATATACATATATATATATACATACATACATACATACATACATACATACATACATACATACATATATATATATATATATATATATATATATATATATATATATATATATATATATATATATATATATAGAGAGAGAGAGAGAGAGAGAGAGAGAGAGAGAGAGAGAGAGAGAGAGAGAGAGAGAGAGAGAGAGAGAGAGAGAGAGAGAGAGAGAGAGAGAGAGAGAGAGAGAGAGAGAGAGAGAGAGAGAGAGAGAGAGAGAGAGAGAGAGAGAGAGAGAGAGAGAGAGAGAGAGAGAGAGAGAGAGAGAGAGAGAGAGAGAGAGAGAGAGAGACTTTTTAACGTCTATTAGAGGCGAAAATCGTCCTATGAGACAAAACATATACATCAGCAATGATCCGATCCATTGTGATCCCAAAAGGAAAATACAAATGTGAGTACAAAACGAAGTATAAAAGGAGGGGATAATAGCTAGCGTTGAGGGCGTGGGGTGCTATGGGTATGCACTCTATATGCTGAGCTTGTGAGATACAAATATGATATGCATAAGGAGGGGAGGGTGGATGGAGACATAGCCCTCTAGATGCCTGGAGTGGATGTAGGATATAATGCATCGGTGGGTAAGGCATCGTGGCGAGCCTCATAATGCTCGGCATGTTGAAATCGGGAGGGGTGCGCTGTTGATGTCTCCATATCTCCATGTCATGGCATGCATGAATCGCCTGAATCCCTCTCTGGTGGAGACTGGCTCTCTGGACTGGGGGTCTCGGTCGTCGGCACTATTGTCTAAGCTCCTGTGCTCTCTATAATGTGACACCCCACGTCGAGTTGGGCTCCTGAGCGTCTGTGGGTCTAAAGAAATTTGTAATATGAGTTTGGGGGGTCGGGTGTATCTCCATCGACTGGAGAAGTGAGGCACGACGGTGCTGGAGCTCTACTAGGAAACGACCTAGAGGGCATTGGTCCTCTGTCTCGTGCGTCTCTATCAAGAAGATCACGTCCTTCTCTCCATCACCTCCTCGAGGCTCCCTGGATGTGTCCACAAAGATCCATTGCAGTTCCAAACTGCACGCACCTCTTGTTGTGCTATCTCATAGGCTGCGAATCCCTAGTCAATGTGATGATGCGACCGTCTTTGTATAGGGCATGATGTCCCTCTCGTTGGGCCTAGAGGACATGTGGCATGCATGCACACACGTCTGTGCTCTGCCTGCATCCGTGTCAGGTTGTCATCCAAATAGATCGGGGTGCTCGGTGTAGTGCGTAGTACTGCCCATCATCTGAGGAAATCTCTCCTCCCGGTCTTGTCTGAGAACTGAAGGATAAGTGCTATGGTCCGTGTGATGTCCCGCCCTGCTCTCCAGGCTCTGGTGAAAGGGAGAGGCTCGCCCGCGCAGTATCCAAGTAGGGTGCACAAGCAGCGCCCTTCCTTCTCCGGTGATCTGCCCTTCCTTCTCCGGTGATCTGTTTGTCTTTGTGAGGCCGGAGACATGGACATTGAGCTTGCAAGCCTGTTGCATCCTCTCCTCCTCAATGGTGGTGTGTACTATGTGGATCTCTTCATGTTGGTTGTTCCTCTTCGCCTCCTGTCGAAGGTTTTTTTTTTGACAACTTCGACCCATCCATCTTTTTTGGTCTCAAGCTCGCTCTGAACCACCTCTATGCACTCTTTCTTGATAGTCGCCCGGATGTCCTCTAGCCATAGTTACCGAAAACGCCGTTTCCGGGGGTCGGAAACGGATCGGCTGTTTCCTCCCCGAAACGCGTTTTCGGGGGTTCACTTTTTTGGGGCAAATTCTGGCCGATGTTCAGTTTTGAGGACCATTTTTCTCAGAATCTTATGCGCGTTCGAACTTCGACAGTCGACTGATGTTTAGCCCATGCTCTAGCCTTTGAGTAGTGACCTTCCCTTGCCTCTCACGCTTCAGTTGTGTAGCTCGAGCCTCGGAGACAGTAGGACTACTGTAGGACTCGGAGTCTCAAACAGGTCACAGCCAGTGGTCTACAGTTTACTGTGGAGTGTGCACAGAGCTGCTACAGCCTACTGTAAGTATGAATCATGATGTACATTGTATACAAATTACAATATGATGTGTGCATAATACATGTGTTTGGCATCATGCATAAATCATGATGCATGTGCATTGCAAATTTGCATGTGTGTACACTATAATTAGTAATTACTAATATGATATACGATATAGGATATTTCATATGCCATGATTCATTTTAAATGTGAAGTTTTGTAAATTGTATTTCTGAATTTCAGATATTATACTCAGCATTTGCCATTGATCATGGCTCCTGATCCATACTGGAGATATGTTCAGAAGATTGGATCATATTCAAGAGGAGGCGGTTCTAGAAGATGGAAGTGTTCTTTTTGTGGATATGAGAAGACCGGATCAGTCACGAGGGTGAAAGACCACCTTGCAAAAGTGGTATGCAAAGACATTGCACCTTGCATGGCTGTCCCAGATGATGTCATGATGGATGGAGAAAGATGAGACTAGGAATCCATGAGTCTACTGATCGTGATGAGTCCCAAGAAGTAGGGGACTCTATGCCATCAACAATGCCTTGTAGCTCTAATGTTTCTATGACAAAAAGACAGCGTAGTGAAGAGGGAACTAGTGAAGGACCAAGTGCCATACGAACTCCTTTGCCAAAGGGTCCAAATGTATGTAAGAAAGGATCACTTTGGGCAGCTAGCTTAAAAGCTAGTATGCAAAAAGTGCATATAAAAGAGGCAACAAAGGAAATGAGACGATTATTCATACGATGTGCCATTCATTTTAATGTTGCAAGGACCGCACAATGGAAGAGATTTGTCAAAGCCTCGTCTCGCATTGGCTATGAGTGAGAGGGTCCATCGGGAGAAACCCTTCGCACTACAGAATTGAAAAGAGAAAAGGCATGCATTATGGGACAGCTTGATTACTTACAAGATGCATGGAAAAAATATGGATTTAGCATTTTATGTGATGGATGGTCAGACATCCGAAAAAGAAGCGTATATAATGTTCTTATCTCTTCATGCATGGGAACAATGTTTTGGAGAGCTATTGATGCTTCTGCTGCTGGTCTCACTGTCACAGGTAATATTTAATTATAAATTCCATACTTTCATTCTTTTATGTATCTTGTATCGTGTGACATGTCACATGTATGAATCATGATGTGGTAACTTCATACTTTGGTATTTTACAAGTGCATTTTTATACACTCACAAAAAAAAGGTGATTGAGGAGATTGGACCAGAAAATGTGGTCCAAGTGATTACAGATAATGGGAGTAATTGTGTCTCTATGGGGAACATTTTGCAGGATGAGTACAAAAAAATCGTTTGGACCCCATGTGCATCACACTGTCTAGATCTTCTCATGGAAGATATAGGCAAAATTGAGTGGGTATGTGTAATCTTCAAACGGGCAAAGAGTATTGTGAAGATGGTTACCAAAAGACCAAAGGTTCTTTCTATGTATCGTGCAAATAGCACTTTGGAGATTTTGAAGCTATCCGCAACACGATTTGCACATATGTTCATTGTCTTGGAGCGTCTTATTCGTGTACGTCCCAATTTGATACGTACCATCAGTTCTGAGGAGTGGATAAGATGGGATAAGAGCACCACACCAAAATTCATGGATTTTAGAAGAAACATTTTAGATGAAGATTGGTGGCTTAGTGCAGAAGCTTTGGTAGAAGCTTTGGTAAAGACATTGCAACCAATCTACATAGTATTACGCATTACGGATATGCAAGGGAGTACTCTTGGACTCTTATATGAGTATATGGACAAAATAGGAGAGTCCTTGAGTAAGAACACATACTTGGCTCCTGAGAAGTAAGTTCTAACTTCTTAATTTGTAAATTTTAACTTGCTTAAAGTCTTTTATTTGAATTTGATCCATCATTCATGAATGGAGATTTATTTGATTTTTTCCTCTAATAAGGATTTCTTGTTGCATTATGAATTTTGCAGGATAGAGAGTATTCGAGATGTGTGGAATGCACGTTGGAATTGGTTCCATAAACCAATTCATGCAGTGGCACATATATTGCATCCTCTATGGCGTGGTCCTCATCAGCTTGGAAACGATGAGTTGGAGTGGTTTTGAGGAGTATGTTGAGCGTTGTACAAGTATTATGAATCATAATTTATGAATCATAATTTATGAATGAATCATGATTCATGATTATTGACTTTTTATTTATGGATAATGAATCATGATAGATGGGGATATCGACATGCAAACTCGCATTGAGGATGAGATGTTGGTGTATAGAAACCATCGTGGCAAATTTGGAAAGGCCACTGCACTTTTACGCGAGTCTCAGTTGAGACCGGTTTCGTGGTGGGAAAAATATGGTGATAAAACACCTATTTTGGTAATGGTCTTGTTTCCTTAGTGACAACTATCAACTTACCATTTTAATATTTTCAAATTTCAATTCTTCATGAATCATATACTTACATTATGTTATCTTCTTTTTGTAAATTATGACAGAAACGGCTAGCTCTCTGAGTTCTTTCACAAGATTGTGGTGCAGGACCTTGTGAAAGGAATTGGAGTACATGGTCCCTCTTTCATACAAAAAAGAGGACAAACTCACTACACGACAGCTTGAGGATTTGGTGTTTTGCAATGCAAATTTGGCATTGTTGGAAAAAATATCCCATTCTCCTGATCCTATGGAGGTCAATGTTGATACAATCAACATTGATCAGACACTTAGTATACCAGACATTCCCACATAGGAGAGGGATATTTATGCACTACTCTATGAGGGGTCATTCCAGTTTGTGCATGATACACGATCTCGCCGACGAGGAGATCCATCGTCATCAGCCTATGTGCAGCAGAGGGTGACTGAGCATGATGATTCATCATCCTCTTCTTCAGCGGCATCCTCAGATATTGGAGATGATCAGTCAGATGATGAGCCATTATATGATGATGATAGTGATGGCCATGGAGCTGATTCTCAGTAGTTCAGTGTGTATTTACTTTTTTGGATGGATCATAGATTCATGATTTGACATTGACATCGTACTTGCTACTGTTGTAGATCATTTTGGTTTGATGCCACATGGATGATGGATGATGTATGATGTTTCGTGTTAGTAGTATCATGTTACATGGATGACATTGATGGTTGATTATTATGTTGACAATTGATGTTTCATTATGTTCTAACTTCTAATATCTGATCGTTGGAATTTGGTGTTTCTAGTAGACTTTAGTTTGAAGTTTGAAATTAAAAGTTTGACTAAAGTTTGAAATTAAAAGGATCTATGAGCTTAAGTATTTAACTTTTTAATTCTTGGTTTGAAATTTAAAGCTTAAGCCTTGAATGTTCAATGGATTATGGATATTGTAATTACTAATTTGTCAATGAACTCTAAATACACACACAATGTGCGCGCGGACACACCATGTCACACAAATAAACACTATATATATATATATATATATATATATATATATATATATATATATATATATATATATATATATATATATATATATATATATATATATATATATATATATATATCCGTTTCCCGTTTCTTACCGTTTCCAAAATTTTGGAAACTCCGAAACTCCGTTTCCAGTCGGTCCGAACCGAACGTTTCCAGCCCTGTTGGTAACTATGCCTCTAGTTGTGGGGCGACCTCCCCCTCCTCTCGTATGCTGTCCACTTTTGTCCTCGTATTAGTAAGTCCAGTGTGCAATTACTCTTGATCTCGTGAGTGCTTCTTGCGGAGAACAAGAAGTCTTCCCGGATGCACTGGTTCTCCTTCTCCAAGGTTGCTACCTTGGCTTCGAGGGCGACGACTCTTTGGGTAACCCCGTCTAGTCCAGAATCCGCTTCTTTCTTATGTTTCCCTATCAACTCTCGGAGGGTATGCTCTAAAGTAGCCAGTTGTTCCTCCAACTTGGGAGCCATGGAGGGGGGGAGAGAGAGAGAGAGAGGGAGAGAGAGAGAGAGAGAGAGAGAGAGAGAGAGAGAGAGAGAGAGAGAGAGAGAGAGAGAGAGAGAGAGAGAGAGAGAGAGAGAGAGAGAGAGAGAGAGAGAGAGAGAGAGAGAGAGAGAGAGAGAGAGGGAGGGAGAGGGGGGGGAGGGGGGGGGGGGAGAGAGAGAGAGAGAGAGAGAGAGAGAGAGAGAGAGAGAGAGAGAGAGAGAGAGAGAGAGAGAGAGAGAGAGAGAGAGAGAGAGAGAGAGAGAGAGAGAGAGAGAGAGAGAGATCCATCACATAAAATTTTACATCCATATTTTTTCCATGCATCTTGTAAGTAATCACTGTCCCATAATGCATGTTTTTTTCTCTTTCCAGTTGTGTAGTTCGAAGGGTTTCTCTCGATGGACCCTCCTACTCATAGCAGTGTTGCATACGCAATGCGTTGTGAACCTTCGCAACGTATGCAATGCAACGTCGCATTGCATATGCATTTGCAACGTGTTGCGTACACTTCAAAAAAAATAAGGGCCCTCCCAGCGAGCCGAAAACGGCCCTTCGGCCCATTGGAGGGCCCTTTTTCATTTCATTCCATACTCCAGAGACTCTGTGAGCACTCAGAGCACTCAACAGAGGCGATCGAATATATATATATATATATATATATATATATATATATATATATATATATATATATATATATATGTATGTATGTATGTATGTATGTATATATATATATATATAGATAGATAGATAGATAGATAGATAGATAGATAGATAGATAGATAGAGAGAGAGAGAGAGAGAGAGAGAGAGAGAGAGAGAGAGAGAGAGAGAGAGAGAGAGAGAGAGAGAGAGAGAGAGAGAGAGAGAGAGAGAGAGAGAGAGAGAGAGAGAGAGAGAGAGAGAGAGAGAGAGACTCTTAGCTTTTAGGCTTTAGCCATACTCTTAGTCATGATACTACATAGAGAGAGAGAGCCTCTTAGCCATCATGCCTAGAGTTAAACAAGAGTGTTGGCAATATATCACAAGCCAAGGAAAATTTGGCACAGAAGGTAGTGAGGACGTGTAAGTTGTGTGGGTACAAAGGGAGAGGAGGGGAAGATAGAATAAAAGCCCATCTAGCACAATTTGGAGGTGTAGGTGTTGGTCCTTGCTCTAAGCCAATAACACGGAATATGAAAGAAGTGCTTTTGGAATGGGTTGTAGCACAAGAAACAAGAAGAGGAATTAGAGCACCTACACCTAGTAGTGCACAAAGCTCAGTCCTTGTGAAAGAAATTGGAGCACCCTCTTCCACACAAAGAAGAGGAATCGATTATCTACTCCACAGTTGGAGTGGCTAGTATATTGCCACTGCAAGTTCGCCTTTTGGAGATCGGAGGTCACACAACGAATGTGCGACAGGCCAGCATTGACCATATCGACACAGAAAAGATCCTTGAGATGCTTGCTATACCTTCGGAGGAGTTGGAGCTTTACAACATGCTATATCAGGAGTTGATCGAGCCACAACATCAGACTTGCTCCCAGAGACATGCTCGATCACGAGCCATAGATTTTGCATTGACTCCAAGACCTCTACTCCACATGGTAGAGAAGATGAGGATGAGGATGAGATTTCATTA
This sequence comes from Ceratopteris richardii, assembly GCA_020310875.1. Taxonomy (NCBI): domain Eukaryota; kingdom Viridiplantae; phylum Streptophyta; class Polypodiopsida; order Polypodiales; family Pteridaceae; genus Ceratopteris; species Ceratopteris richardii. The sequence continues at coordinate 185,073,063 of CM035407.1, forward strand.
GATATCGAGTCAGATTTTGATGATTGATTCTTGGACCTTGGTTTGTTTTGATTTATACTTGTACATTTATTCGGACATGTCACATGACTCATGAGTCATTGATCATATTTATGGATATGTATTTATGACATTTAGATGATATTATGATTATGTCTTGACTCTTTATTCTTGAGTTGACTCATCTATCTTCATTGTAATTGTAATTTGTGCCCACATTTATCTGGTGTATTGAAGTTTTAATGGTGAATTTATTGAATATTCATATGAATTAGTGTCAAGTGAATATAAGTTTGAGTTTCAAATGTGATCTATAATTAAGTATTGCCTAACTTAAAAGTTAAAAGTTAATGTGCATTGTGATCAAATTTCTAAGTAGTAAGTTGAAATGCAAGTCAGAATTTAGAAGTCGACGCCGGACGATCTATATATGATATGTTTAAATGTTGATATATAATGCTTATACGTGGTTTTTGAATATATTCAAGCACTTATAAGAGGATTTATACACTTAGGATACCTAAAATCTAAAAAAATAATAAAAATTTGATTTAAAAAAATGAATTGTATGCAACTTTATCGCAACTTCTGGTTTGCAACTTCATCATGTTACTGACACGTTGCTAACGCGTTGCCTACCATGTTGCCATCCCGTTGCTAACCACACTGACCCATAGCCAATGAGACACTTGGATTTGACGAACCTCTTCCATTGTGTGGTCATTGCAACATTAAAAGCAATGGCACATCATATGAATAATCGTCTCATTTTCTTTTTTGCTTTTTTATGTGCACTTTTTGCATACTAGCTTTGGAGGCTGTTGATCCAAATGATCTTTTCTTCAATATATTTGGAGCCTTTGGCAAAGGAGTTCGTACGACACTTGGTCCTTCACTAGTTCCCTCGTCACTTCTCTGTCCTTTTGTCATAGAAATATTAGATCTTCAAGGTATTGTTGATGCATAGAGTTCCCCTACTTCTTGGGACTCATCATGATATATAAAAACATGGATTCCTAGTCTCATCTTTCTCTTGATTGTATTGTGCTAAAGTCTAAAATCCACCTAACTAAATTTTTAAAAATCCACTTCTAGATCATATAAACTTTTCGCTACTTTCTCTACTGTCCAATATTGGAGTGTATATGAGTTGAATAGGTATTGTGCATACCTTAGACACAAAAAGAAAAAATAAAAGTCTCTTGATGAATAAAAACCTCGATTTTTATTTTTATATTTTAAAAACCTCTATGATTTAAACGATTTAAATCCCGATTGCTTTCAAGAGCAACAAAGACAACAAACACGTCTATCTAGGATAGCCACACAAGATGCAGTGTCTTTGCATGGGACTTTTGCAAGGTGGTCTTTCACTCTTGTGACCGACATGGTCTTCTCATACCCACATTTTCTAGAACCACTTCCTCCTGCACATGATTCAATTTTCTCAACATATCTCCCAGTACGAATAAGGAGGCATGGTCATGCTGATTATAATATCTGAAATGATGGAAAACAAAACTTAAATGTTAAAATGAATCATGATATATCATACTGCACACATGCAATGGACACACACATGCACACATGCCACATAAACATGTATGATGCCTCATACATGTGTGTGTGTATATATATATATACACACACATGGACACACACATGTGCCCATGAGTCCTGAAGCATGTGTGTGTGTCATGTGAGATGGAGAGAGACATGTGTATGTACTATGTGCTAAGAAACAAATAAGTAATAGCTTAAAGAAGAGAGCAAATCACATATAAGTTATAAGTGTATGTGTTAGTTTATGTGTCAGTGACATGTGTGCATGTGTATATGGGATGTGTATATGGCATGTCTATGTGGCATATGTGACATGTGTGCATGTGTTTGATCCACATGTGCACACATGCCACATAAACATGCCATATACACATCTCACATACACATGCACACAAGTGACAAGTCACATACACATACACTAAACGTGATAAGGGGTAAATAGTGAGGTCACAACCTATAACTAAGGGCTACTCTTAGAGGTCTATCGCAAGCACATAAAGCCCCAAGGGCATTCACACAAGGCCCTAAAGGCAAGCAAACAAGGCCTCAAGGGCAAGGTCACACGGACAAGGAGCCATGATCACAACGCAAAGCACACAAACGTAAACAGGAAAAAGGGGAGGGGGGGATGAATCTGGAAAAAGGCGCCCTATATAACAGGGCTTGAGAAAACATGCACTGAACCTCCAAAGAAAACACAAAAATCCGTAAGAAACGTTTCAATGCTTTGAAAAGTTTTTTATTTTTTAGTATGTGTGATTTATCGCTATAATACATAAAAATATTCATAAATACATATACATATACACATACACGTACATGCACAGACACATACACTTACACATATCATGCACATATACACACATACACATACACATATACATACACATACACATACACTTACGCTCAGTCACTCACGGTCACACTTACACTCACGCCCACGCCCACGCCCACGCCCACGCCCACGCCCACGCCCACGCCCATGCTCATGCCCACGCCCAAGCCCACCCTCACACCCACGCTCGCTCTCACTCTCACGCTCACGCCCACACACACACATATACGTACGCCCAAATGTACACATACACATACATGCACACGTATACGTATG
>CM035407.1:185093233-185098233 GCA_020310875.1 Ceratopteris richardii
ATTGCTTTCCTGCTGAAGTAGAAGCTTCTGGCATCCTCGCGAATTCATCACTCAATAAAAGCTCTCTCAAGACACCACTACATTTTACTACTCGGTGTAACATAGTGAAATTATATGCAAACCTTGTGTCTGAGTACTTGAGCAAAGCAAGAGTAGATCTCTTGCTAAACTCATTCTTCACACGAGTATGGTTGTTGATGAAGCTAACCAATGAATTTGCCTCATTGATTGCAGGCAAGATCCAATCTAAATTCCCAATGTCTTTGAGAATATTATTCAAACAATGAGCCATGCAAAAACAAACAATGATGTGAGGATACATATTTTCAATAACTGCACTTGCAGCTCTATTTGCAGGCTCCCCATCTGCTACAATGCAAACCACATTTGATGGTCCCACAATCTCTATGGCACTTGCCCACTCTCAAGCAAGTACATAAGCTGATTTTCCTGTCTCGGATGCATCATGTGATGAGATAAAGTACATCTCTCCACGAGAATAAGACACCACTCCATGGATAGAGCGTCGTTGGACATCGCTCCATCCATCCACAAGCAATGCTACTCCATTCCTTTCCCATGATTTTTTAGGTCTTGCATGCGGCTTCGACAAGCTTCTTCTCTTTCTCCAATAAAGTGGTGCGCAAGCTCTCGGAAGATGGAGGCACATAGTGTGCTCCATATTCACCAATCTTCTTTACCATATCTTTGAAATATGGTGATCTATGGAAAAAGTTAAACAAATAACTTAATAAGTGAACGTTTGAAGTTTGAACAATAAATCACCAAATGGCAAATATTGAAATGGAAAAAATTCAATTCTTACCGAGCTGCATTGAAAGCTATGTGGTCATGGTAAAAAAAACGTGCCACTGCAGTGTCCACCTCCTCCTTCAATATGGGATTCCAATTCTCATGGAGTGTTTGTTGCCGTGATTGACGTACATAGGGCATTCCCGATGGTGTGGAAGAACTAGGAGTAGGATGAGGAGTGGAAGTATATGTAGGAGTAGGAGTAGGAGTAGGAGCACGAACCGGAGCCGATGATGATGATGCTCTTGAAGAGGATGGCATAGAAGACCTCACAAATGATGCCGGGTCGATAGGAGCTTGTGAAGCACGACGAGCATGAGCTTGAGCATCACTAATAGCAAGTTTGTTGAGTAATTCTTGCTTCTTCTCCGAAGTGATTGCGGAACAAAATCTTACTTCATGTCCACGCTCATGAAGTAAATGTGCACGCACCTTGTTTGCTCCACCCGTTCTTTTGTAGCCACATAGCTTGCAAGTCCATGGTCTTGCACCACCTCCTTCTCCGGCTGATACGGGAGATTCCACCTCTTCCCACCATGTCCATTTGCTTGTAGCATGCCTCCTCTTTGTGTTTGACCCACTTGTTCGCGATGAAGAAGCCATAAGAGAAGAGAAGACTATGAGGAGAGGAGCAAGAAAGAGAAGGGTGAAGAGAGGGCTGAGAAGATATGGCTCAGCCCTTGAGTATGAAAGGGTGAAGATAACTCAAACCTTCACACACACACAAGATGCTTGCAATGAAGGCTCTAAGTGAGTTTGTGGCTTGAAGAGCTGAAATGGGGGGCTATTTATGCTTGTAAACAAGCCTCTAGAGCTCCTAAAAAAGGCGCCAAACTTGAGCCTAAAAAAATCGAATGCAAAATTCGAATTTGAATTTAATTTTTCAGTCAAAAAATCCCGCCAGAACTGCCCGCCCATCCCCGTTTTGACCTGTCACCGATTTCCGTCCCCGGGACGTGTTCCCGGGACGGCAGCCTGTTTTGCAAGGGTTGATCGGGACGTCCCGCGTCCCCTACACACGTCCCATATGTTTCATGCTTGGGGACGGCGTCCCTAGGACCCGGGGACGCGTCCCCTTGTTACTTTGATGTATGTATGTATGTATGTATGTATGTATACACACACACACACACAGACACACACACATACACACACACACACATATATATATATATATATATATATATATATATATATATATATATATATATATATATATATATATATATATATATATATATATATATATATATATACACACACACACACACACACACACACACACACACACACACGTATACATATATCTATGTATATACATGTGTGTGTGTATACACACACACACATGTATACATATATCTATGTATATACATGTGTGTGTGTATACACACACACACACACACACATATATATCTGTGTGTGTATATATGTATATGTATGTATATTTATGTGTGTGTGTGTGTGTATATATATATATATATATATATATATATATATATATATATATATATATATATATATATATATATATATATATATATATATATATATATATATATATATATATATATATATATATGTGTGTGTGTGTGTGTGTGTGTGTATATATATATACACAGAGAGAGAGAGAGAGAGAGAGAGAGAGAGAGAGAGAGAGAGAGAGAGAGAGAGAGAGAGAGAGAGAGAGAGAGAGAGAGAGAGAGAGAGAGAGAGAGAGAGAGAGAGAGAGAGAGAGAGAGAGAGAGAGAGAGAGAGAGAGAGACTTTTTAACGTCTATTAGAGGCCAAAATCGGCCTATGAGACAAAACATATACATCAGTATGATCCAATCCACTGTGATCCCAAAAGGAAAATAAAGTGCGAGTACAAAACAGGGTATGAAGGAGTGGATAATAGCTGGCATCAAAGGTGTGGGGTTCTATGGGTATGCACTCTATATGCTCAATAGGTAAGATGTAAATCTGATATGCATAGGGAGGGGAGGCTCAGTGATGTGGCAATCCTCAAAATGCTCTGCACGTCGAGATCGACAGGGGTGTGCTGCTGACGTCTCCGTATCTCCATGTCATGGCGTGCGTGAATCGCTTGAATCTCTCTCTGGAGGGAACGGGCTCTCCGAAGTGGGGGTCTCGGTCGTCGACGCTGTCGTCTAAGCTCCTCTGCTCTCTGTAATGTGACACCTGGCATCGAGCTGGGTCTTCGGGTGGCTGTGGGTCTGAAAAAATCTGTAATATAAGTCTAGGGGGTCAGGTGTATCTCCATCTGCTGCTGGAGAAGTGATGCACGGCGGCGGTGGAGCTCTACTAGGAGACGACCTAGAGGGTGCTGGTCCTCCGTCTCCAATAAAGCCCTGATCTCTCTCTGCCTCTGAAGAGCTCTGGGTAGCTGTCTCTGATGTCCTCATATACCTGGCATCTGCATGTGTAGTGTGTGTGTGTGTGAGAGAGAGAGAGAGAGAGAGAGAGAGAGAGAGAGAGAGAGAGAGAGAGGAGAGAGAGAGAGAGAGAGAGAGAGAGAGAGAGAGAGAGAGAGAGAGAGAGAGAGAGAGAGAGAGAGAGAGAGAGAGAGAGAGAGAGAGAGAGAGAGAGAGAGAGAGAGAGAGAGAGAGAGAGAGAGAGAGAGAGAGAGAGAGAGAGAGAGAGAGACATATACATGCATATATACCTTCATACATACATGCATACATACATACATACATACATACATACGTACATACATACGTACATACATACGTACATACATACATACCTACATACATACATACATACATACATACATACATACATACATACATTGGCCATGCTATATTTAACAGGCTTATCAGAGAGGAGCTGTTAATGGGTGCACTTTTCAGTTTTGCAGGCTATTTATTTTAAGCATTCGAAATGTTTCCATGGAGTATTTGAATCGAGAAACCATTTAATGCTTGTTAAAGGAAAAACCGTTCGTTTGAAGATAAAAAGCAAAATTAGTTTTATTTTTCTGTATAGAATGCCATATTGGAAGTTTCCTACAGAAAGCTTTCTTTTCTAATTATTTTCAGGCACATCATTGGGATGCATTTTATCAGTTTTACCGCAATACAACTGACAATAAGTGAGTAAATCAAATTAAATTTGAAGTACGTACTGAAATATAGGGCTTCAGCTCATTTCTTGTGAAGTCGATATCTTATTTCTTGTGAAGTCGATATCTTTTGAATCACAGGTAGTTTTTAATGCGAAAAAAATATACACAACATGACACTATCACTGCAGTACTAGCGTAGTCCTTTCCATGAGAACTGTAACCTGTTCATCACTCAAGGAGGGAATGTAATAGTTTTCAGTTTTTGTAAAGTTGGTTCTATTTCTGAATGCAACATGATAAATGTACAATTCATATATTTTTACAGATCTTCATTTCCATTACTGGATATCTTTATGATTTAATTTAGAAGCCTGTTTTGAAGGGATTTATGTATTGTAGAATTGTTCACATTGTATGTATAAAACAGTATGCGTATTTACACACACACACACACACACACACACACACATATATGTGTGTGTAGGTGTATGTATGTGCATATCTATCTATGTATGTTTTCCTTTTTTTTGGGGTATGTATATATGGGATGCATTCAGGTTGGCCAAACATGCAGGAGTGTGTGCACTTGTGGGATGTTGGCTGGCTGCATCACTTCCAAGCTCCATGAGTGGTCCTTAAACTCAGTGAATTGTTCTTATTCATCCTTGGGTTCACAAATAGGAGCCTACTTATCTTCAAACAATTGTCTATGTCATCTGATTTTGTGCTTCGAATTCTGGCACACTCATGTCAGTAGAGCCTTGAAAATCTCTCTCCTCCTACTCGTCCATGTTTATTATCTGCTCTTTTACATTTCAGGGTATTCTTGTCTGCTGTGACTTGCTTCCCATCAGGAACATCTGTTTCTTCCTGTTCATCAAAAATTCATTCCTGTTTGTTGTGTGTTTTAGGGGTTTTTAAATCTGCCTTATCACGTCTCATTTCTTCAAAAACAGAGGCCACAATTTTGAGTTGACTCTAGCCTCTAGGGTCCCTTATTCTTTATCCGTTTGTCATCCATTTTGGGGTTTTCCATCTGCTACATCACATCACACTCATCTATATATCATAAATCTCCATTTTCAGTTCTATTGCTTTCGTCTTGATACATGATACAT
>CM035407.1:185110733-185230733 GCA_020310875.1 Ceratopteris richardii
ACGCACGCACGTACACACACACACACACACACACACACACACACACACACACACACACACACACACACACACACACACAGAGAGAGAGAGAGAGAGAGAGAGAGAGAGAGAGAGAGAGAGAGAGAGAGAGAGAGAGAGAGAGAGAGAGAGAGAGAGAGAGAGAGAGAGAGAGAGAGACACAGAGGGAGAGGGAGGTCATATTATCATCTTATTACCTTGTATGTTGGCTAAGGGTACAATTGTATTCCTCATTCTGTGATTGACTGACAAAAATCACGGAGTCTTCATTAGAAAACAGAAGGCCTCCAACAATAATTAGGAGAGCAACTAAAGAAAATCTGAATTCCAATATAAACCGTTAGTCCATTGAGACAATAGGGAAACATGCATTATCTGATTCAGATCTGACAGTTGTGAATGACATTTATTGAAACTTAGTGTGTGCCTGCAAGTTAGAACAGTTTTGCCGCTGTATGTCAACTCAAAATATCGTTAGCAATCAAGTTCCTCAATGATTAAGGATATGTTCTTTGTAGGTATGAACAGATGAGAAAGCTGCATTTTTCAGTGACCTCACATTTGGGGATAAATCTGGAGACTCGATTATGTCATCAAAGTCTGCATTGTTTCTCAATTGACTAAGTGTATGAAAGGCGATTCATTTACTGTTCAAAGTCTAGAAAGAAACCCAGACATTCATATTCTGAATTCCTAAATCATTTGATTTAGCTAATCTTAAAATTGTTCTCAGTCAAATTTTGGACAGTTAAACATGTAGCTTAAATTCCCCCTCAAATGCATAATGTTTAGAGTCAACTGAGATTCTGCAGGTGGGGTCAAGCATATCTGAATAGAGAGTTTTTCCACTTACTGGGATCTAGAATGGGCGATCGCATTTTACTTATCATGGCAGAGGATCAGCAGGAACCTGTAGCTGGAGCATTGAATGTTATTGGTGGGGACACATTGTTTGGCAGGTTGTGGGGATGCCATCCAAGAACATACTTCCCGAACCTTCATTTTGAGACCTGCTACTATCAGGTGTGTGCATATATGTGTCCGCGTGTGCGTGTGCATGTGTGTGTGTTTTGTGGGCAAGTGTATATTTCTGTTCTTTCGGTTGCAACCTTTATTCTTGCTTCAATATTTAAGGTCATGCTTTCACTCCCTTTATCTCATGACTTTAATCCTATCATTTTCTTAGTGACCAATCTTCTAAATGTCAGGCAATTGAAGCAGCTATTGAATGGGGGCTTAAAAAGGTAGAAGCTGGAGCTCAAGGAGAGCATAAAATTCAGAGGGGTTATATGCCAACTACCACGTACAGTGCACATTATTTTCCAGATGTTATGTTTAAACATGCAGTGCAGCAGTTTCTGAAGCAAGAGTCTTCACAGGTGTGTTACCTTTTTATGAAAGTGTATTGATCGTGTTCTCTTCTAGCTTTCGAAATTCAATATCTAGAGTTTTGCATTTACATGATTATTGGACCTCTTGTGAACAGGTCCATTTTACAAAAGAGCTTCTAACATTTTCTGGACCCTTCAAAGAGCAGAATATTGTACAATAAAAGAGATGAAACATCAATTTCTGAAGTTCTCATCTTTGTAAATCCTTTTTAAGTCCATTGAATTTTCTTTCGATGTGGTTGTACATAAATATCCACATATATGCTCTTTACAGGAAATACTCCTGTCATTGTTATCTGGATCAGTTAGGCAAGACATTGAATTGCTGAAACAATTGACAGTACTTATGCAACACCTTTTTAACATTAAATTGTCCTTGTATATTCATCATACGCATCATATAATTTCAGTACATCTTATTTTGGCATCTATTCCATAACATTCATGAATATCATATATCCAAGAACACTTGCACACTCCTCGCCACTCTTCTTCTTTCTTTTGTTCAAAATAGGCTGGCTGTCTGTCTATGTATTTCTGATAGGACAAAAAGAGAGAGGGAAACACATTTTACACATAGGAAATACATCCCCGCAGAGATCCTAGCATTCATGTCCAATGAGCTATTTGTGAGGGCCTACCTGCAACATGGAATTTGTCTGCTGATGTCCCCACCTTGAAGACGGGAGATCTTATGGAGCCCCTGAACTACCGTATTATCATGATTGGTCACATATAATATTTTTGTATGCATCCATTATTGATCAGCACACAGATGGGTGGAGGTGGAAAACATTCGAGCAACAGGCCAAGTTGGCTTCAGAAGGGGTATCTCTACTCTAAACAACATTTTGACTCTTTGAACCATTATTGAAGATGGTAAATTGCATGGCAGACTGATTTATTACTTGTCTTCTCCATTTGTAAACGATGGGAGATCCAGTGCTTATCTGGGGAATCATGACTTTATACAGGTAAGTACTAGTGCATGCATGCACTTCAAAGAGGGTTTCTCGCCTGGTTCACTCCACTGTAATGGTGAAGCAAGGCCTGTCCTTCATCACTCACATTGTTAGGCATGTATGCTCATTATCACTCACATTGTTTGGCATGTATGTCATTGAAGTTTCAGACTTGGGACTTGCAAGAACTTTTTGATGCCACTGTTGCTATACTGGTGTTATTGTGACAATTTTCCATTCTTTGGGAGTATGCAGTAATACCTGAACGCTTTATATGTGTTTGCATACGATAATGGATTTTAAGTGAACATTGGACAAAACAAAGGTTATGGTGTTTAATAGCACCCAACGATGGGGTAGAACATTGGCACACTCATATACTTATGGGCAGAAGATGTAATATTGAATATATTTGTGTGGATTTGAATCATTTTATCGATTCTTAAGAGTGATGGAGAAACTTGACTGCAAAAAGGAGATGGCTACTCAAGAACCAAGGGCTACAAAGTAATAGAAGGTTTCTAGGATCAGTTTTCACGATGAAATATGATCGATGATAGCATGAATTTATTTAAGAACTCAAAATATATTATTGATCTAGCATCCCAGTGTTCCATAATATTGTCATAAATAAAAGATTGGAGGTCCTCCATAACTAATCCCTTTTTCACACTTCCTATTTTCCATCCTATGAACTTTGTATCCATATCCTCTTTGACCTTCAAGCTCTATTTTAGATTCCTGTATGTGACTATACATCAAACACTCGAAATAACGTGTACCCTCAAATCTTAATCCTCAATCTTTGTGTCTCAATAACATAGCAACTACCCATCAATTTTTTGACTCAAATCTTTTCTTTTTTCGGATTGTTGATAATATGTGCATGGTAGGTTTGCTCCCAATAATTACACAGGTTTATTTGCACAACAGCAATGTTTGTATGACTTGTCCCTATTCCTCACTACCAAATATGTAACATTTCCATGCACTCGTTTTGTTAGCACTCCTAAAAAAGATGAGTAAAGAATGAGGAAAGACTAGTGCATTTGCATTGTCCCGGATACCAACTACATGCAACATTCTTACACTATATGCATTTTACTTCTAGAAGAGCAACGTAACAAAATTAATCTATCTGAAACGTTTTGGAGCAGAAATGGAAAAAATTGTACATCCATGTTTTGCATGATTTCAACTGTGTGCGCAAGCATTTAGAAAGTGTCATGTGCAAAGGTTAGCATCTAGGAAACTAGACAGGCATCCCTTGAGGCATTTGAGTATGAAGATCCACTGGAAAAAGATCAGTGAACTCAGGGGGGCAATGAACTTATTATGGATGGATAAGCCCAGATGAACATGTGGGTGCAATTCAATGGGTTTTGAGGATGCGACAAATTACGACATTTATTGTATAATGTAGTATCATATGGGGATTTCCATGAATATCCAAGATTGTTCAAAAGGGCTCATTAGATTTGAGGGATAAGATAATTATGAACTTGCATGGTGTAGTTTGTGTCATCAATTGTAGTTTTTGAAGTTTGAAAACATTCGCATTATTGGATGAAGCTAATAAACAACTAAAGTTTGGAAATGAGACTAGTTTATAGAAAGCATCTTCTAATGAAGTACAGAAAATGCAGAAAAAATCAAAACCCAAGCAAAAGACCATGATTAAAGCCATAGTCAAGGCATGCTAGAGAAAAGTGGAAAAGCAAGCAAACATGGCCTCAAAGTAGAATAAAATTACATAGAACAACAAAATTTTTATGGTATTCCTTTCCTCAAATTTCTTTTCTGAAGATCCAAATTGTGTTTACTGCTTGAATTTATTTTTTGTACCACAAAGGAAGAATGGACCATGCAGAACGATAAACAGTATATCAGTCCACACTAGGTCTAAACTTGGGAATATTTTGTTTTTTCTTATGGATCACTCTTGAACATTCTTCATTTCTTATCTTATTCCTCTTTAATGTTCTCTATACCCTTCATTTGAAAGCTATATTTTTCCCTGTTTTGGGCTCTTAGTCTTTTCTTTAAAGACTGAGAAAGCCAAAGTTAAAAGAAGCGCATACCCAAGATGAATAGTAAGCCAAAAAAAGGAACAATTCACATATGAATAAAAGTGAGGTGGTGAAAATCATAAAAGTAGATTAATTAAATTTTATTCGATTTCGTGATGGGATGACGGTCTGATCACATATGTCAGAAGAATAATGTATTCAAATAATCATGTATGCATTAAATGCTTTTGAGGGGAAAAACCTATGTAATTGGATGATATGGCAAGGGCTCCAAATACAATCAAGAGTGCTATGCAATGGAGATGCAGTCATATATGTAAATAAATACAAATGAAAATGAAGACACAAAGCACGCAGATAATGAATCCTCTAATATCATCGTTATAGATTGATTTTGTAGTGCTTAGATACCAAAATGTTCCGGCAACTATTGAAGTGGTTCTAGAGTGAGAACATGTCTGAATGTCTATGATTTCCTTGATTGGCATAACTCCATAGAAAGATCTCATCGGATGAGGTATTGTCTTGAACAAGAGTGACACTAGGTCATAGTGTCATTTATTTGTGCTTGATGTATTGAATTCTTGGCCATAGCTGATACAGATTGACTATCAATGGAATTTGTAGTCGGTAATTCTTCCAAAATCCAGTGCCATTCAATGAACAACGAAGTCATGTCTTGACGTGTTGCAAAACTATCAATGCAAATTATGCTTGGTAATTCTTCCAAAACCCATTGCCATTCAATGAATGACGAAGTCATATATCTTCACATGTTGCAAAACATGCTACTCCGTTCTCAATCAATGGAAATTGTAGTCGGTAATTCTTCCAAAACCCAATGGCATTCAATGAACAACAAAGTCATATGCCTTGACATGTTGCAAAACAAGCTACTCGCTTCTCTTCTTTTTTGAACAGGTGGATGAGTATAACATATACATATACATTTACATATACGTATACATATAAAACATACACATACATATACATACACACACACACATACATATGCACATGCATATGCATATGCATATACGTACACATACACATACATTTACATAAACATATACGTATACATATACCTATACATATATGTATACATGTACATATACGTATACACATACATATACACACACATGCACATATACGCACATACACATACACATACGCATATACATACACCTACACACACATACACATACACACACATATACACACACACATACACACACACATACACATACGCATACACACACATACACATACACATACACACACACACATACACACATACACATACACATACACATGCGCACACACACACACACATACATACATATTTATATTGTGTGTGTGTGTCTATCTATATATATATACACACACACAAACACAAACACACATATACATGTAGACATACACATACACATACACATAGACACACACACACACACATACACATACACATACACATACATATATATATACATATACATATACATGCATTTGAATATGCATATACATATACATATACATATACATATAGATACACATACATATTCATATACATATACATATACATATACATGAACATATACATATACATATACATATGCACATACACATACACATACACATACACATACACATACACATACACATACACATACACATACACATACACATACACATACACATACACATACACATACACACACACACACACACACATACGCACACATACACATACACATACACATACACATACACATACACATACACATACACATACACATACACATACACATACACATACACATGCACATATACATATACATGCACATACACATACACATATTTCACTCTAGCACAATGGTGAGTACCAACGTGAGGAGATCCACCTTGTAAATGTCAATCCATGGAGACACGAGGAGTGGTATGATAACCATGAGCAAGTGAAGGCACAAGTGCATGAGTGAGAAACACAATAGCATGCACACACATACACACACACACCCACACAAGGCAAGAACAAAGAGAGGAGCAACGGAGTGCTTTCAATTACACAAGATCTCTTTTACAAAAGTTCTAATCTCTAAAATGTTAAAAATCAAGCGTCACTCGTGGATAAAGGGCTCAACCAGGAGTTTTGCAAGTGGACCAATCAAAAAGGAGGACCCAAAGTCATGTAATAAAGTTAGAAGCTCCACCAAAGTCAATCAAATTCAAATCTCATTAAATCAACCACCAAAAAGTGCACTTACACTGACTGGTGGGTGGTTCATTAGGTTGTAGGAAAATGAAAAAATCTATATAAGCATCATCTAGCTTTTGTTTCTTGAGTTGTATGCATTCCACAAGTTTTCCACTTAGTTTAGTGGTCATAAACTCCAGACGGTAGCCCCATTGCTTGCTTACCTCATTTTCTCATGATTTCGTTCCTCTCTATCTAGAGGTATGGTTAGGCTTTTCCAAATCTAATTGTAGCAGATTGCAGAGCATTGTTTGCTCTCTCATTGTACTCATTTTGATTTATTTCAAGCTTCATTTGGTCCCTCATTTAGTGCCCTAAACTTTGCCAAAGTTTCAATTTATTTGACTGAGTGAGTTGTGAGAAATTGCCAACTTTGTGAAGGTATATCTCTGCACATAGGCATAGAGTGTTGCAAATAGGCAACATGTTTTGCAGAGGGTGGTTCTCCCAATTGGAATATCCATTTTGGATGATTTAAAGCATATTGGCTAGTTGCTATAATCTAATATAAGTCTAAAAAATTTTATTTTAAGTCTCTATACTAGTGGAGAGAATATTTCAGAACAGTGAGCATATATTACTGCTCGTGGATCTGGTGGAGGGCAGCCATCTTCCATTGTTGCATTGGGGTGTTAGAATAATCCCCCATCAGTGGTATCAGAGCCATTTTGGAGGCTTGGAGACATCATTGGGCATCATATTGAAGACTTGAAGGGATCAAGACAACTCGTGGAAGCACAAGGAGGACTTATCAAAGCAAGAAGACATCAAAATGGGGATACGTCGATCGAGATCTCAACTAGTTGAAGGTTAGCAAGGGAGAAGTTATCAAAAGGTAATATCCACACCTTCTAAAGCATACAAACACTTGAGGAGAACCTAGAGGAGCATCTTAGAGCTTAGTATGGCTGAGTATAATGGACAAATAGGAAAGTTAGAGAAAGGCAATTATCAACCATGGAAATTTAGAGTTAGCAACTACCTCATGGGCAAAGGATTCTGGGGATTAGTGAGCGGCACAGAGCCAATGACTCACGTACATGATCCACCACTGCAAGGGCAGGTCAAGGAACTTAATGAATGGACAGAAAGGGATAGGAGAGTCATATTCATTCTATCCCAACACATAAGAAATAGCATGATAGAGCATATACAAGTCTTGGACACATTAATGACGAAGACCATCGATGGGTAGACATGGAATCTACAAGTGACGAAGATATGGAAAAATTAGAAACTCCAAGATTTAAAGCATCTAAACCAAGGAAGAGGAGATTCCTACCACCTAATGGTGAGGTAAGGTCATCTAATAGGGTTAAATACCCTGTTCAAAGGTTAACTTATGATTCATTCATTGCAAGGCACTATGCCTACATGAGTCAAGTTATAGCTTGTGAAGAACCTAACTTTTTTGAAGAAGCAAATAAGCATAGAGAATGGATTGAAGCCATGGAGGAGGAAGTCAAGGCACTTGAAGAAAATGATACTTGGTCATTGGTGCCAAGAACAAAGGACATGAAAGTCATTGGCAACAAATGGGTGTACAAGGAAAAGAGGCATGCAGATGGGAGCATCTCTAGGTATAAAGCAAGGCTGGTTGCCGAAGGTTTTGCTCAAAACTACGGCACAGACTTTGAGGAAACATTTAGTCCAGTAGCTAAGATGTCCACCATAAGAATTTTGCTTTCAATTTTAGCCTCAAAAGCTTGGAATATGTACAAGTTGTATGTGAAGAATCCTTTCCTAAATGGAGAGCTTGAAGAGTTAGTCTTCATGGAGCAACCCCAAGGTTTTGAGATGAGAGGTTTCCACATCATTAATGCAGGCTAAAGAAGGCTCTTTATGGACTCAAGCAAGCCCCAAGAGCTTGGAACCAAAGAATTGTGGACTACTTGGTAAAATGTGGATACAATAAGAGTCATGCAGACCCATGACTCTTTGTGAAGAAGGAAGATAGCAAAATTGTTTTCATTTGTATATATGTTGATGAGTTTATGATTACAGGGGATGATGAAGCCAACATCAAGGACATAAAGAGGACGCTTGGATGTGAGTTTAGAATCTCATATTTAGGGATTTTAAGGTACTTCCTTGGGATTGAAGTACTTTATAAAGAGGAAGGTATATACTTGATGCAAAGCAAATACATTCTAGATCTTTTGAAGAAGTTTGTCTCGTGTGATTGAAAGCCCATTTCAAATCCATTAGAAGTAAATGTTAAACTAAGTGCTCATGAAGGTGAAGAAGTGAAGGATGTCACCATGTATAGGTCAATAGTTGGATCTCTCTTGTATGCTACTATGAGGTTAAGCAAGTACCTATTTTTTGTGACAACATAAGTAGCATATGCTTGGCTCAAAATCTAGTGCTCCATGCAAGGTCGAAGCATATAGAAGTGCATTATCAGTTTATTAGAGAAAAGATCATGTCAAAGGATGTCAAGGTGGAGCATGTCAATATAAAGGACCAATATGCAGATATGTTTACCAAAGCATTGGATGGAGTAAAGCTACAATACTTCAAGGCATGCATTGGAGTGAGGGGTCTAGGCATTGAGACTTGAGAGGGAGTGTTGAAAATCAAGTCTCAATCATGTAAAAAGGGCTCAACCATGAGATTTGCAAGTGGACCAATAAAAAAGGAGGAACCAAAGTCATGGAATAAACTTAGAAGCTCCACCAAATTCAATCAAATTCGAATCTCATCAAATAAACCACCAAAAAGTGCACCTATACTGATTGGTGGGTGGTTAGCTAGATTGTAGGAAAAGGGAAACTCTATATAAGCATCATTGCGCCTTTGTTTCTTGAGTTGTATGTATTTCATGAGTTTCCCACTTAGATTAGTGAAGTCATAAGCTCCAGCAGGCAGCCCCTTGCTTGCTTAAGTCATTTTCTCATGATTTCACTCCTCTCTATCTAGAGATGTAGTTAGGCTTTTCCAAATCTAATTGTACCAAGTTGAAGAGCATTGTTTGCTCTCTCAATGTAATTATTTTAATTGATTTCAAGTTTCATTTGGTCTCTCATATGGTTCCCTGAACTTTGCAAAAGTTTCAAGTTATTTGACTGAATGAGTTGTGAGTTGCAAACCTGCAACAGGTAGCCTATTTTGCAGAGGGTGGCTCTCCCAGTAGGAATATCCGTTTTGGATGATTTAAAGCTTGTTGGATATCTCTTATTGTAAATTTGCAAAATTTTATTTCAAGTCTGTGTACCGGTGCAAACAAAAGTTCAGAATAGTGAGCATATTTCACTGCTTGTGGACCTAGTGGAGGGCAGCCATCTTCCATTGTTGCATTGGGGTGCTAGAATCATCCCCCATCATGAAAGGCCAACCTAAAAAATGAGCTCTCTAGCTCTCTTTATAGTTGTTTGATTGGTTTTGACCCTGTCCAGACATAATGTTTGGCCTAGTTAAAAATTAGGTTATAGGGTTTATTTGAGGGCTCAAACGGAGTCTAAAAATAATGAAAATCGATACGTAGGTACTTCTTAGACCAAAGATATGCAGGTGACTAGCAAATGTCTTGCGACCATTCCAAGCCTCATATTTAGTGATAGACAATAATGCTTTAGTGGAACACCTATTGAGTACATATGCTGCACACATAACAACCTCAAGCCAGAAACTATGTGGTAAATCCTATCTCTTGACCATACACCTCGTCATCTCCATGAGTGACATGTTCTTCCTTTCAAAAATCCATTTTGTTGAGGTGTATATGGCACTGTACACTGGTGTTTATCCCACGTTCAACCAAAAATGCATTAAAATCAGAAGACATATATTCCCCCCTTGATGAGAACGGAGGGTGCCCATTTTACATGCTGATAGATTTTCAACCAAAACCAAAAATTGTTTGAAGCACATAGACACTTCGGACTTTGCTTTCAATGGATATACCCATGCATGCCTGGAAGAATCATCAATGAAGATTGTGTGTCCATGTCCATTGTGTGCTTCATGATCGACTTCCAAATTTTCATTGGTGCTTATTGTGAAGAGATGAATAGGTATGTGCTTGAAGATGAAGAGGTGTTGCAAAATCCTTGATCTACACCAGACAAATGAACTCCAGCAGTATGTGGTGGGCCCTTTTATCTCTCCAATGGATGTATTAGACACCCTATGTACCTTGGAAGATCACTCTCAAAAAGATAGATCAAAATAGATAAGTTGGAGTTAGCTCAGAGGTGAAGAACTTGCTATTTTGGTTCATAAACTTGTCCAATGTTTTGCATAATTCTCTGAGCACAGCAGCAATTAGATTAATTCCTCTTGGGGAAGTCTAGTTAACCTAAAGAGCTAACTTTCAAGATTAATCTCATCAAAAATAAAGAACCACACACTGAGAATGATGTTTAACAAGTGGTGACATCATCCCGATTTTCACGGGCTGCTAACGTAATGAGACCAATGAGCAGAGAAATGAACATAACTCCAGACTTAAGAATCCAATGATTATGAAAAATTGTATGCTTATACTAGACAGTATGGAAAATCCAACGTGCTTTAAATCATTGAATTTGGGTAAGCACACACTGAGAAACAGCTCTAACAAGATGAGTAAAAAAGTCGGGTACCTGACAGAGAAGTGAAAATGAACAGACAGTGTTGACTTCAACTAAACATAACTGAAGATTGAAACACTCAAATGAAATGAAAATTGGTGAGCATATAGTAGACTTATAGAGCTAAATTTACTAAGTTAAATCGCTGAAAATGATGCACCAAGCTCAGAGAAACCATCTCTGCACTCTGACTGAGAAAACTGAGAGATATGGCAGTGAGTAGTACACTTCACAAGAACATGGAAATATGAACTCAAATGATCATGAAAATGAAAGTATATTGATTGTAAAATACAATGGACTTACTGATACATATGTGTGCCTTGGAATCACACCTTGATATTTCATAAATCTCAGCTCTTGGAGGTCTTCACATAGGTCTCTCTAACCACGACTAAAATTTCCATCTATTTATAGTTGAGTTTGGGAGGCTAACTTCCCTCAATCACTCTCCAATCAATTAGTGATTGATTTGATTCTCTATCTACCACAAATCACGAATTTGTGGCTCTTCTTTCCCTTTTTGATCAAGTGGACTCAACCACTTAATATTCTTTCACTTTTACATTAAGTAAAGTCTTCAAAAGTTACAAGAGGTAGTTCACAAGTGAACTTTACATTGTCTTCATTTTAAGGCTTTTCTATGACTTTGTGGGACTCAAGCCAATACTTAGGCTTGTCATAGATTTGCTCCAACACTTATGTTGAGCATCATGGAAATCATGGAGATTAAATCTCTTGTGTTGTAATTGATTGATTACATACTCTTTTTCAAGCTGCATGAACAATGAATATAGGAGCAATGAATAGAGTGTTCTGTGATAGAGGCATCTCGAGTTAACTGGCATCTTGAGTGAAGGAACCCCTTGCGGGAAGATTTCTAACTTTTGGTTTTTATGAGGTGGCGAAGAGAAAGTTAGTCACTCCTCTTGGATCATATTTTAGTTATGCTTAGCAAGGATTTAAAAAAGAGAAAGAGATTGCAGAAAAATAGGCAGGGGCAATTTGGTTTAAAGTGGATATCAAGAAGGTCTTTTAACTTTGGCCTTCTCATTAGCCTGCTCCCGTCGTCCATGGCCGATGTGCTCCGTTCCTTAGTGGTCACCAATGTGGGACCCCCGCCAATGTTGGATTCTTGCAAGGCTGCAGGGAATCCTCTCGGTTGTGCTCCCCCGATGGTTTCTTTAAGCAAGGAATTTATCTTGGCAAAGCAAGAAGAACTATTGAAAACATGCCTTATTGGGCAACTATTCATCCCAAGGCCCCCTAGAGTTTGTGCGTCTCTGGCTTTGTAAGGAGTGGTTCCTTTGTGGATTGATAGTGAGCAAATGCCAGTTTTTGCTAGTGAACCAATTACTTTTGGTCTTCGAGAATGAGGAGATGGCATTTCAAGCATTACAAGTGGGCAACTGGCAAGTTTGGAGGTCTACCTTATGCCTAGTTGAGTGGTTCCCAGATTTCGTCCCAAACAAGTCTAAACCCTTGCACTATCCACTTTGGGTTGAGCTTCCCAACCTTCCTTTTTTCTTGTATGACATCCTCCGGGATATTGTTGCACCTATTGGTCGACCGCTGGCCTCGAGGGAGGATGTGGGGGGCTTCATTTACGAAGGAGCGAAGTACTCCTTCAATGTGTGATGGCACCCGTAGATCTGTGTCGAGATTGATTAATGAATCTCTCCCCTCAAAGATTTCCATTGACTTAGGGGAAGGGGAAGTTTGGGAGCAAGAAATCACATACAAGAATTTGCCAAAGGCGTGCTTTCACTGTGGTCTTCAAGGACACAGGATTAAAAAGTGTCCTAAAAAACAGAACACCTCTAAAAACAAACAGAACCAAGAAGTCGCCAAAGAAGATCATATAAGTTCTAGGGCACAAGCTTGTCCGCCTATTGCTGAGGAAGAGAAAGACACTAGTGACTTAGAGCCATACTCAATAGGGTTCATGGAATTTAGATGTAGAAGGAAAAGAAGCCCTCGGGGGTCCTTTGAGAGGAACACCATGGTAGTGGATCCTCTAAGTAACTTGTATTGCAACCTCAAAAAGGAGATTAACGAGTTGGACTTTCTAGGAGGGAATTTTTATGAAGTAGAAACCAAAGGTAAAACCTTGGAGACTACCATCAACAAAGAAGATAACCAAGAGGATAACCAAGAGGGATATACCACTAGTAAGGAGGGTTTCACAACTAGCAACAGAGACAATCTGGATAGCTATCATTGGATCAACACTCCCAAAAAAATTGCTAAATTCATTCCCGCAAAAGGTGACTCATAAGGGGAAACAACCACTAGAAATGCCATGGAAAAGCCCCCTTAAGGGTAAGATTTGTGGACAGGATATCTTGTGTTTGAGGAAAAAGATGAACCCAATAAGAAAAAAGACAAGGATCCTCTCCGCAAAGAGGGTAACCATTGATAATTATTATCATATCGTTTAATGCTAGGGGTTTGATTGACCCTTCAAGAGTAGCTATTATTGGATAGTGGTTTTGAGATAATAGCCTAATTGGATTTCATATGTATTCAAGAGATTAAAATCGATGGAAAGGACCTTGAGAAACGACTCAAACACATCTCTTCAACCCATGTCTGGGTTATCACTTCTCATTCCAGAGGGGCCAATGGAACAGCTATTGGAATAAATAACTTTTGGTTTGGTAGACTATTCAACTCCTGCGAGGATCAAAAACATCGTTGGATAGCTGTCGTAATGCATAAGTAAATCAAGCATCCAATAGCCTGTTGATAGAGAACAACATCAAATGCATCCCCACATCGTGAAGACTCAATCGTAAACCTGTCTCCATAGGAGTGGCAATAGATTTGTAGTCATCAAGGCCAAAACACTGCAATAATGTGTGAATATATTTGGTTTGACACAGCTATTCCACCATCAACTTGCATAAATTGAATGCCCAAATAATCATGCAAGTGCCCCAAATCTGACATCTCGAATGAGGCATGCAGATCAGCCTTAAAATCAGCAATATGTTTCTCATGAGGACCATAGCATGTCATCAACATAGACAACAACGATCAAAAGCACATCATTTGCATGCTCAACATATAAGGTGCTCTCAATTGGACTGTTCTCAAAACCATGTGCAATCACATAGGCATGTATCCTTTCATACCAAGCACGTGGTGCTTGCTTCAAACCATATAATGTCTGCTTCAACTTGCACACTTTATTCTCATGCCCTTTCTACAAAAAGCCATGGAGCGAAAAAACATACACTTCTTCATGAAAATCACCATTCAAAAATTCAATTTTAATGTCCAACTGATGTGCATTCCAACCATGATGAGTTGCACGTGCACAGATGCCAACAATAGTCATTCAGCATGTAGGAGCAAAGGTCTCATCAAAATCAGTGCCTCTTTTCTGAGCATAACCCTTTGCAACAAGCCTTGCCTTATACCTATTAACTATTCCATCAGGCTTATGCTTCAGCTTGTTTACCCACTTAGTGCCAATGGCCTTCTTGCCAGGAGGAAAGTCACATAAAGACCACACACCATTCATCCTTATAGCATCATATTCAGATTGCATAACACCCATCCAATTTTCTAAATTTTGTGCTTCATTAAATGAAACAAACTCATTCTCATCACAAAGACTGTAGGCATCCATAGCATAGCAATCTGATGCAAAAGAAGCACTATGAGAGCCAGAATGAGTATGATATGAAAGAGCTGCATCTGATTTTCAATCACACAAAGTCTAGCTAGCCATTTTGGCATAGTTTTTGCCTCCTCAATATCAGCTCTCTCATCAACAAGATCATCATGTAGATTTGCATCATAAATGGAATGATCTGCATCATCACATGAAACCTGTAAAGGCTGAGAAGTTGCCTCATTAGGATGAGTACTAGATTGTCCACCTGTAAAAAGAGGTAGAAAAGTATCATACATGACTTTGGAGCTAACAGATGTCTCCTTAGTACATGAAAGTAATGGTTGAATAGCATCTTCCACCAAAAAAAAAAACATCATGGCTAACTAGAATGTGTTTAGTCTATGGATGATATAGACGATAGCCTTTGCTTTCAAAACTGTACCCAACAAAAATACATTTCACTGCTTTATCATCCAATTTTGTGTGTTGTTGTTCAGGCACTAATGCATATGCCAGACAACTAAAGACCCACAAGTGAGCAACACATAGCTTGCGACCATGCCAAGCCTCATATGGAGTGATAGACAATAATGCTTTAGTGGGACACATGTTCAGTACATATGCTACACACATAATAGTCTCAAGCCAGAAACTATGTGGTAAAGCTTGACTCTTGACCATACACCTTGCCATCTCCATGAGTGACTTGTTCTTCTATTCAACAACATCTTTCTGTTGAGGTGTATATGGCACTGTACATTGATGTTTTATCCCACATTCATCCAGAAATGCATTAAAATCAGAAGTCATATAGTCCCCCCTTGATTAGAATAGACGGTGCCCATTTTACATGATGATAGATTTTCAACCAAAACCAAAAAAAAAATCAAGCAAATAAATATTTCGGATTTTTCTTTCAATGGATATACCCATGCATGTCTGGAAAAATCATCAATCAAAGTCAAGAAGTAAAGATACTTTCCAAAAGAGGGTGTCTGCATAGGACCACAGAGATCACTATGAACAATGTGCAATTTTTGAGTAGCTCCAATTGAACCATCTTTTGGAAAGGAGGAATGCTGCATTTTGCCCAAAATATAGCCTTCAGAAACATGTTTACCAAGTGCCTCAAGTTTGGGCAAAGAGGACACCATTTTAGATTTCTATAGGCGTAGCAAACTAACAATTTTTAGATGACCAAAGCATACATGCCAAAGCTCTACATCTGACATAGCTTGAGAATCATG
Organism: Ceratopteris richardii; assembly: GCA_020310875.1. Classification (NCBI taxonomy): domain Eukaryota; kingdom Viridiplantae; phylum Streptophyta; class Polypodiopsida; order Polypodiales; family Pteridaceae; genus Ceratopteris; species Ceratopteris richardii. The sequence goes on from CM035407.1 coordinate 185,126,835, forward strand.
TATTGCACATGTTGAATCATTCACATATTTTTCATACTCTATGAGAGTATAAAACCCATGACATAAAATGCCATGAGCATTAATGACATCGCCATTTGAGAGATCATGAAATATACATTTGTCATCAACAAATTTCAAAATCAAGCCAATCTTGGCTAAAGCTGAAATTGATAACACATTCTTCTTGATCCCTGGTACAAATAAATCATCCCACGATGCAAAAGAACTACCATCAGCAATAGTCAGAAAGATCTTACCAACTCCCATAATAGGATAAGAGGAGTTGTAAATGCATGTGATAGTATTCTCTGTAGGAGCAGGCTCGAGTGAAGTGAAGAAATTGCGTTGTGAGGTACTACGTTTGGTTGCCCCACTATCAAAGTACCAAACATCTGAGTCTACTGTAGACATACACTATTCATAAGGAGATGGGTCGTAACTGCACACAGTGGTAAATGCCCATTCTTCATTCTGCACAAGATTAGCAGACTCTTTTTTGGGTGTAGAGGCCTCTGCAACAACCATTCCAGCCTCTTTCTTCCTTGCCTCTTTAGTATCTAGTTTTGGACAACTCTTTATGACATGATGATTTCCTTTACTGTATTTGCAAAATAATTTCTGCTTTCTGTTTTCTTCTCGTCTCTGTCATCCCTTTTTTATTATGCAAAATTAGTAGATTTTTGCTTACTAGCAGAAGAGCTCCATTTACATTTGCCCTTCTGCCTAGCCAGGAAATCTTGATCTACAACATGCATATTGGACCCGTTCTGCCTAGACTCATCTTCTTGCAATAGAATAGAAACTCCTCAAATGTTAAGGCATTTGGATTGCCTTTCATCATCAAATGAAGAGTAGAATCAAAACTCTGATATGAATCCGGAAGACCATTCAAAATAGTCTGCACAAGTGAGCTATCAAGCAAGACTTCATTAGTAGGGGAAAAAAGTGCCCCAATGGTCCTAGTGTGTTCACACACATCACTACCTAAATATATCAACATATGCTTTTTCTAATAAAAAATCTTTATTTTCTTCTTCTTATCCCCATGTTATTTTAGATTAAGGGATTGCGGGGTGATGATGTCTCATCTTGATTTGATTTCTCAACCTCTTTCCATTTAGCTTGGGCACAAGTGACTGCTTTGCAGAGGAACTTGCCCTTCAAGTTCACTACCACATCCAATGAACTCCCTAATCTCAAATGTTGTGTGCAAAGTGCATTGTGGATTTTGAGGGTATGCCTTGACCAAATGATCCCTTGCACTATCTTCACAATATCTTTTGATCTCATAGGTGAAATTTCTAAAGGTTTTAGGACAATTCTTGTTACATCTAAGGGGATTTGAACTCATGACCTCCTAGTTAGGAGTCTGATAGGCTAACCACTTGCCCCAAAAGCCATGGTTGAGGATTACTTCCTAATCCTCCCTCTTAGGGCCTAGTTCAACCATCTATAACCTATCACTTTATGACATTCTTCCCACTTAGTTGGTCATTTTCCTCAAGGATTGGCTCTTGAACTCCATAGGGCCCTTGAGCTGATCTGAGAGCTTTCCAATGTTATCTTAGACATCTTTATCCGACCTATGGATTGAGAAACACACTTCCATATTAATTGAGTAAATTGCATTGTGCCCATCTTGCACAAAAATACTTAGTCCTCTTTGATAGCTTACCAAGGATACCTTACACAGCTCAATCCGACCTATCGATTGAGAGATACACTCCCATCTTGATTGGGTAAAATTTTTCAAGGCATTGTGCATGCCTTCCATCCACCTTGATCAAGACTACTTCCTAAGCTCTGATACTAGAATCCATGGTTGAGCTAATCACTTGCCCCAGAATCCATGGTTGAGGATTACTTCCTAATCCTCTCTCTTAGGGCATAGTTCAACCATCTTCTACCTATCACGTTATGACAATTCTCTAGGAAGTATCTCCACCACATCTATAGCATGGACCTCTAGTGCTTATTTTTCCTTTGGATACATCTCGTTCCTCTAAGTAGTAGACTTGTGCACTTTACTTATCAATCCACTTTGGATTGTCACTCGTGTTTGTAGGAAAATGCATTTCTTCTTGATATAATTTATTCTCACTAGATACTTTTTTTGGTGGTGTGTTTTCATTTTTTGTGTAAGGCTCTAAGTAGTTAGGGCTAAGGTCAACCATTGCTGGTCCTTTTAAGATTTCTTTGATTTAAGGAAAGTCAAGGTTTTGGAGTCCATTGATGAAATCTTTTGTTCCATGGCTCAACTATCCTCTAAATCCTCACATTCTTTGATGCAATCATCCAAGGTGGTGAGCCTACAAAAGTACACCAAAGAGCATAGCTACTCAATGGTTAATCCTTCTAGAAATAGAGGGATTAACCTCTTTTCAAATGGCCTTTCATCAATTAGGCGTCAGTCTCTGTACTATTTGAATCTTCTAGCCATGACTCTCACAAACTCATCACTTGATTGCTTAAAGATATAGATCATGGAGATAGAGTCAGATTTGAATCCTCTTTTTGAGAATCATTGAACAACCTCATCAATGGACCCTTCCAAGTTTATGAGCATATCAATTGTCAATCGTTGGAACCATGGCAATGCTGCTCCTTCAAGAATTGTGCCAAAAGCTTCATATTATGTGAAAAAATCAATCATCTTTTTTGCCCTCATGAATTTTTTAAACAAAACTATACGATCATATCAAAAAGTAGACCATTGTAGCAAGATTTTATGCATTTTTCCATTTGGGATGGTCAAAGTCATAACCTTGAGCCTCAAACATATTTCTCTTGTGGTAAGATCCATGCTCCAAATCCATTTGTGATGGTTAAGGTTGATTAGATTTGCATGCATGGCTTTAGATGTTGTCATCTTGTTCCAATCAAGCTCCAAGGGTGAATTGTTTTGGTAGATCTTGTCTTTCTACTTTTCCTCAGATACTAAGTGGATTCTATGAGATTTTGGATACTTATGGTGTGATAGAATTAAAAAATGTGTATGCAATGTATGCCGATATCCTTTGCTCACACATACTTCAATTTGCACATGGTTCTCAATCCACTATTTGTGCTTTTAAAATCACAAAAATATTCAAATCAATGCTACAAACAAATGTTCTTTTGTCACACAAGACAATTCACTTTATTTCTCTCACACAACTTTTATATGTCCAAATTCTCAAGCAAGGAATTCACAAGAAATCAAGTGCTTCTTTTACTTTCTTCATGGTCTAATCATAATTAAAATTATGCAAGAGAAACACAATATGTAATGATAATGGGCATACACATGGTACTCTATCATTTTTTGAACCATGATGAGTTGCATTTGCATCTGAGTGCTTGACTGCATCCTATGCAATGCATCCTATAAGATCTAATTAGCAAATTCAGTTTGTGATATTTCCATCAAGTTTGAATATAAGGATCTCTCTCAATCACTAAGAAAAAAGAGGTCAATTAAATTGCAGCAACCTTCATTGGAAATATTAGAAATCTCATTAATGGAAGAGAAAGAGAAGGATACATTCACTCCTCAACCATAGATAAGATGAACATCAAGGAAAGCTCAACCATTTTTGTCTTCAACTATTAAGAGTTGAAGGGTCTAGATTTCTAAGGCTCTACTTCAAGCTTAAAAATGGAAATCACAACATGGATTCCTAAAGACGCTTCATTTACAAATCATCTTGTGATTTCACCCACTAAAATTGGCTCCATAGACAACCCTAGAAGACAACCCATCCTTATAATATAAGCTAAATCCAAACCACATACAAAAGAAAACGCAAAAAAGATAGCACCCCAAAAAACTAAGGGGATTAAACTAACCAAGAAAGCTCCTAATGGAATAGTAAAAGATCCTAGGACACCATAGAATTCCACTATCACTCATACTACGTGGACCAAAAAAACTTCAATACCTGAAAGAGCTAGGAGCACACCAAGATGGATTCCCAAATCTAGAAATGATCCATATTCTTTAGATGTTCCTATGATAGAATCATTTCTAGATCCACTTGACCTCTCAATATAAAATTTGTATCAACTTCTTCAAGTGAACTAAATTATAGGAAAGCCTCTATGTGTGAAAATCATGCCTAAATGCACAACCTTGTCTTTTGCACTATGAATTTCTTTTTCTATTCCAAAATATGTATGTTATAGAGCCACGCCAAGATTTCATGCATAGACATAGTCTTCAATACCATGGACAAGAGGTAAACACTCTTTATTTATAAATATTTTGGTTACATATACTAATGTTACCTAACCCACTAACTTAACTTATTTAGGCTTGATAAAGTTTGTGCTAAACATATTTGATATAGCACATCGAACCAAATGGAAGCATCGTCATCTAAAAGACCTGGAAAAGAGACAATGGTTGAGGCACAAGGACCAAGATTTCTAGATAATAGTATCATAATTATTCCAATTTATTGACTAAAAACGTGAATAGAGTGCCAGTACATATAACTACAAGAGATACCTTTTATCTCTCACCATGGTATGCATCAAGAATTTGTAAAAATTGTATACCTTGTCTTAAAGTTTTAGTATTCACAAAGAACCTAAGGTGATAGCAACCTGGAAGAAGTTACAAATAGATGAGTTTTTAATCCTTCCTCTAGTACATCTTGATCCGGAGAGATGTGTGGGGTTCCCTCAAACCTTCGAAGTTAAAGAGAAGCTCCTAGAGATTGCTTATAATTACAAAGTTCTCAAATCAAAAATATGTGATCACATTAAATAGGAAAGAGATAGAATGTGCATTAAAGTTCCCAATGCAGACAAAGATGCAACCATCATAGGACCTAGGAACACTACCTTCATTGCCTTTGAAGGGATGCAACCTCCTAATACAGATTTGACCACTAGGGTGTGCAATGTATATTTTTATATTAATCAAGTCCCAAGATACACTGGGAAAATTAAAAGAAATGCAAATAAAACAAAAATCATTACATAGATATGAACCAGATGATGTTCGATCAGGTATCAAGAGGGCAAAACTCATTACAGGCTTACAACTTTTTTGGAGGAGGTATGATGCTCACAACAAGTATTTATAAGTGTTTGAAGTGTAAAGTAACCTCCTACCACCCATATCAAGAGTCATTCTAGCGTGAAGTATTGCATATTCTATATTAACATTAGTGTTGTACTTGGACACTTTAGTGTCCTAAAAAAGAGACATTATTTGATGAATTTTATAGACTACTAGAAGCAACCATTTATCAATGTAACTATCGAACATGTTAGCACAAGGGTTCAACATTTCTAAAAAGAAAAGTTTTTTATTAAAGGATAGATATCATTAAGATTTATTCACTAATTTTACAATGATAATTTTAGTATTAGTGCAAAAATGATAGTGATATCAGTAAGTGTTGGTTATTTATCAAAATCATGATCTCCCAATTTTCATTGTTGTAAATGTAATAAAATCTCTCGTTTTATATAATTAAACACGTTGATATCCATAATTAGATATTTATAATGATTTTTAATAGGTTTATGGGATTAAAATAATCTCATATGTGCCATGACACTATTATCATCTATGAACTATTTTGCACAATGATGGTATGAATATGACTCATATTTTTATTATCAAAGTACTATTTGAGACTCTTAAAGCTAGAATTATTTTTAATAATTTTAGGATTCAAAATCCAATGTCATCTCTTCAAGTCAAAGAATACTACTATTTTTCTATGTTAATAAAAGGTCATTTGATGAGCAAATATTACATATGCTACATGGTTAAATTTATAATGCTAGTTTTTTCTATATAAAGTAGTTTACAATGTGTATAGAATTATTTTGGTTGATATCATATACCTTATATCATTGAGAAAAGCAATTTTTTAAAGATACAATTTTACTCGTTAGAGTGCAATATGGCTATTCAATGAAAGATTGAGATGGTTAGTGGTATGTGAGATAGGTACACAAATTATTGGTTCAAAGACATGTAGTATATTTTTGTGATACTATATGATATATTTTGAAACAAAATACAAACCATTTTAGTGTTTTTATGCATCAATATCATAAAAAATTTTCCTACAATGTATAACCATATGATGAGCACCCTATATTGTAGTAATTTTTTTATTATAAAAATGATTTTTCTAATTCCTAAGACTTGTGCTAGATGATTATATGAGTATGAATTAACATTAGAAAAAATATTCCAATATGAGTGAATTTTTTTCTATGGAGATATCTCTTTCTTCTTATATATAAGTTTGTAGATAGAAAGTCTTTTTACCGTATTCAATCAATTCTACATTTTAAGTTATCAAAAAAAAGTTATATATATATATATATATATATATATATATATATATATATATATATATATATATATATATATATATATATATATATATATATATATATATATATATATATATACATATATATATATATATATATATATAGAGAGAGAGAGAGAGAGAGAACAACTAGGTATAGATATTTATGGGACTTGAAGGTTTTTCAAATTTCTATTTGATTATTACACATGATTTTTTTTTATTTGTAAGAGAAAGGGATACTATAGTGTCCTGTTTTGGTACAACACTAGTGTTTGTTGATATATTTAGGTAGTGATGTGTTCACACACTCTAGGACCGCCGGGGCACTTTTTTTCCTCTTTAGAAAGTTTTTTCCCCCGGCTTGTATATATGCCTATTGTCCTAACGGGCTAATTATCTTTGTACACTCTAGTGGTAATACATTCACTATTGTGTGTTGTGCTCCAAGCTTCTTCTTCCTTGTGTTGTTTGTGTGCTTCCACAGACGACTAACTCCAACAATTGGTATCAGAGCAGGTCACCGCTTCATCAAGGGTGTCTTCGACACCTCTCTGATTGCAGTCTCAAAATCGCATGAATTTTGGTGAGCATACTCAGGGAGTTTCAGAGATCAGAACAGCTTTGTTATGTGTGCCAGAATCGTGATCTGAGCTCGTTTCGGCCTCCGAACACACTATCGTAGCACTTGTGTAGGCTATTTCATCTTTTTGTGCCAAAGGTATATACGAGTTTTGGTTTGCCAGTTGAGGCTCGTATTGCTTACCTCCTAAAACAATTGGAGAGTGAGCACATGAATGAAGGTGATTCTATGGACAGTTTTCTAACAAAGATCAAAAACTTGAAGGAATAGTTGATTTCTGTTGATGAAGTTATACTAGATAGCTCACTTGTGCAGACTGTTCTGAATGGTCTTCCTGATTCATATCAGAGTTTTGCTTCTACTCTTTGGTTGATGATGAAAGGCAATCCAAATGCCTTGTCATTTGAGGAGTTAGTCTCTGTTCTGTTGCAGGAAGATCGGTCAAGGCAGAACAGGTCCATTATGCATGTTGCAGATCAAGCTTTCCTGGCTAGTCAAAAGGGTAAAGGAAAATGGAAAGTAGTAAGCAGAAATCTGCTAATTTTGCACAATCAAAGAGGGAAGACAAAGATGAAAAGAAATCAGAAAAGCAGAAATTGTTTTGTAAATATTGTAAGGCAAATGATCATGTCATTAAGAGCTGTCCAAAACTGGCTGCTAAAGAGGCAAAGAAGAAAGAGGTTGGAATGGTTGTTGTAGAGGCCTCTACACCAAAAACGGAGTCTGCTAATCTTGTGCAGGAGGCATTTACTACTGTTTGCAGTTTTGACCCATCTTCTCATGAGCAGTGCATTTCTGCAGTACACTCAGATGTTTGGTACTTTGATAGTGGGGCAACCAAACATATTACTTCACAATGCAGTTTTTTCTCTTCACTCGAGCATGTCCCTACAGGAAACACTGTTACATGCGCAAACAACTCCTCTTATCCTGCTAGTTATTTCACTTTGTCAGCTTCTTTATTTGTGCCAGGGATCAAGAAGATTCTGTTATCAGTTTTTCCATTAGCCAAGATTGGCTTGGTTGTGAAATTTGTTGATGACAGGTGTACAGTTCATGAATCATGATCTGTCAAATGGCGATGTGATTATTGCTTCTGGCATTTTATGTCATGGGTTGTATAAGCTCATAAACTATGAAAGATCCGTGAATGATTTGGCATGTGCAGTACATGATTCTCAGGCTATTTCAGATGCAAAGATTTGGCATGCATGCTTTGGTCATTTGAACTTTGCTAGTTTGCGATGCCTGCAGGAATCTGAAATGGTGTCCTCTTTGCCCAAACTTCAGGCACCCGGTAAACATGTATGTGCAGACTGTATTTTGGGCAAAATGCAGCGTTCCTCATTTCCAAAAGATGGTTAAGTTCGGGCTACTCAGAAGTTGCAGCTTGTTCATAGCAATGTATGTGGTCCTATGCAGACACCTTCTTTTGGAAACTATCTTTACTTCGTGACTTTCATTGATGATTTTTCCAATCATGCATGGGTATATCCACTCAAAGCAAAGTCTGAAGTTTTTATGTGCTTCAAACAGTTTCTGGTTTTGGCTGAAAATCTGTCAACATGTAAAATGGGCACCCTTCATTCTGATCGAGAGGGGGAATGTATGTCTTCTAAGTTTAATGCATTTCTAGCTGAACATGGGATAAAAAACCACTGTACAGTGCCGTATACACCTCAATAGAATGGAGTTTTACTAAATACCCTGATGAAAAAAAGTGATTGTATCTCAAAACGTTGAACAAAAACACCCTATTGAGCTCTAGCAAATTTGTAGCAAACATGGAGGCACTTGTACTAGCGAACCAAAACTTGTATATATGTTTGGCACAAAAGGACAAAATTGTATGCACGTGCATTGAAATAGTGCATTTGGAGATTGAAATGAGCTAAGATCAAAAATTTGACACCACATAGTGAAGTTGTTTTGAACTCCTTATCACCCTGAGTATGCTCGCCAATTTTTGTGCGAATTTGAGACTGTAATCAGAGGGGTGTTGATGACATCCTAGATAATGTGATGACTTGCTCCCATACCGATTGTTGGAGATTGATGTTTGCGAAAGCACATGAATAGCACAAGGAAGAAGAAGAAGCTTGGAGCATAACACAACACTTAATGAATAACCAAGTCAATGCACAAAGATAACTAACCTAGGGTTACATGTGTATATAGAAGCCAGGTAAAAAAACCTCCTAAAGAGGGCAAAAAGTGCCTCGAGCAATCCTAAGTGTGTTCACATACATCACTACCAAATTATATCAACATAGAAGTATTTTAGAACCTCATATAAATATATTCCAAACACCATTTGAAGATACCTCTCTACACATCCCACTACCCATAGCCAAACCACAACCTGATGTTTACTCCACCACCCTCACATTCAACGGCTTCGATATAACTTCCCCATCAACACCTATCCCTATTCCCACATCACTTCATGATACACTGCCACTCATATTTCACATTGCCACACCTGCATCCTCTTCAGCGGATGAAAAGATGCAAAAAAAATTAGAGATATTGTGTGAAAATGAAGTCTATTATGCTAGTAATAGAACGATTGTAGAGAAATCAAAAGCAATGACATGAGATACACAAGAAATTGCCACACTACAAAAGGAGTCACAAGAAGAAAAGTTGTGGCATAGCAAAACCTTGACACAATTACCTACAACTCAAGAGGGTCTCACAAAAGCCATTAATATGGTGAGCACTCTTATGATTAGGGAAGATTTGGTGAAATATTAACTTCAAATGAAGACAAATGAAGCCTCAAAGAGTAGAAGAGATTGAGAGTACATGCTATGAAAATTCCTCAACACCCAAGCACACCCATTTGTGGATACACAACCAAAGACGAGCCGTGAAATAGCATCAAAAATTTCCATTGCATGCTCACACTTTGAAGAGAAATTGTGCTTATAACACTAAGATTTTCAAGGTAAAGATCAAGAACTTAGGAGATTATTATAGGAAGACAAGGCTACCCATGATGCACTTCTATACCAGGAAGCCAAAGTATGTGCACAGAAGATCTCATAGCTTCAAAAAAATGATAGAAGAGCAAAGAAATATGATACTATTATACAAAGGCAAGATCCAAGACCTACGGAACAAAATAGATGACTTGTAGAATGCACAATGCTCAAATATCCCTACAAACGAAGATACTAGATCACCTCCATTGCAATCTTTGCAATTTGAACAAGCTTCACCAACACTATGAGATCTCAAAGTAGTCTTACAAAGTGATGAACTCTTCTTCCTTATAGAGTTGGAATTCAGAGAGAAACCATCATTTGAGAATTTGCAAACATGAAGCAAGGAGAAATGCTTTGATATGAATGAAATTTTTGTTGAGTTTGAATGGACATTCTTGTTAGTAGTTTAGCAAAAAGTATTGTCAACAAGAACGATAGTACATCTCCTATATCCCATACCAGTCCCATTCATACTTATGAAGGAACAAGAAAGGCACCTAACCACAACTTAATCTATGATATAAAAGACCTTAGCCATTTAACAAATGATGTATATGGTGAATCTTGGAAGAAGGCCTTTTTCTCAAATAATTCAAACTATGAAGAGCATCTTGATTCGCTATTGTTGTTCGTACAAAAGCATCCAAGTTACTACCCGATACCACATTGCAAAACTCCATATGAGCTCCTTTGCTTGCAAAGGGAGAGACTCACTGGTAAGAACTTAACTACCCTCAGCTTCCAACCCCACCAAAGAACAAGTTAACTCATGATTACATGCTTAAAGTGATCAGATATTCAAACAAGATGGAGCCTATACTAGATCCTATAGTCTACATGACACGCAAGATACTTAATATGATAGAGGTGCATCTTAGAGCATTCGAGAACTTGCAAGTGGTAGACATAAAAGCCATAGGATTTCGGGCTAACCCAATTGCCTATTATTTGATCTATCCATGGCACACAGTTTGGATTGCTTGTGGACATACTGTTCACATCTTATTTTCTCTCGTCCCACTACATGCAAGCGTTTGAAAATGCATTTTTCATTGGTCAATGCTCATATTTTCTCGCAAAGTCCTTTGATGTTCAGCAAGAGGTTAGTAAGATATGTGTTATGGATGAAGGCGCATAAGCAAGTATTACAAGACAAACATAGAAAGCGGAACAAGCTTACCATAGCTTGGGAGAAGACCATTCAGAACAGTGCAAAAACTTTGATGATATGTGATGATAAGCACAAAACAAAGGTTTTCAACAAGCTCAGAAAAAGAATCAAGGAAGCTACCAAGACCCTCCACTCATAAACTTTATAAAATTGTCATATACATGTTGCACACTAGGAGAGGGGAGGGAACTCATTGTTTAGATCGCACATATTTTCACTTCATAGAAGTTTTTTTTTTTCTTGTGGCAATTCTTTTACTTTTGTTATGCTCTTGTAGAACTTGTATTTCTCATGTATTTTTTAGTATAAGGGGGGGGGGGGGGGGGAGAGGGAGAGAGAGAGAGAGAGAGAGAGAGAGAGAGAGAGAGTGAGAGAGAGAGAGAGAAGAAAAAAAAAGGAGAGAAAGCAAAAGAGAAAAACAAAGTTTCACTGCTATAATATTTTTCTAGTTCTCATAACCAAATTTTGCAGGTAACAAAATATGCAAGATACATTAAATCACTTGCAAAGGAAAATTAAGGTAAGTTTGCATATCGACAACATAGATGGTTCAGAGGCACTATTCAATGAATTGCTCAAACACTTCAAAACTCTAAGCTGAAGACCAAAGACTACAGATTGCAAACTTGAAGACCAACAAAACAACTTTCCCAAAATATCTTGTCAAGGACGATGGGAGGGGAGTGTCACACATTGGCAGTAATGCACTACTTTTTCCGCACTCTTGTACATCAATTTTTGCAGATGAAAAGAGTTGTACATAATTGCCAAGTAGTATTCTTATAAGAGATAAGAGTCTTCCCTCAAAAACCCGCAAGAGAGAAGCTATTTTAGAGTAGGCCCTTTAATTTTTCGAACACTTGAAATAAAAAAAGTGGTAGTGAGGGAACCAAGACCCTCATTTGTAAGAAATTATTATCGAGTAAAATAATAATCTCTCTTCTTGCAAACTCGTGTTTTTGGATTTTCCATGCAATTTGAGTATGTATTATGCTTGATTTTGAATGTGTGACACATGTTCAAAGTGTGTTGAAGTATTATTTATCATGTTTGCATCATTTCGAAACACTTTTGCATGATTATACACTGGTTTAGGTAATCAAAGAAGTGAAGGAGGATTCTTTGCATGTTTGTGAGCTCTATGCAATGCTCTTAAGCCATTTCTTTTGTATTTTCGTCTATTGCAACTTTTAGCACTTGTCGATAGCTTCAAAATAGCATGCACAAAATGTATCAATAATGAGGTAGATACAAGCATTTTGGTGATCCAACCCTATTGTCCTATCAGACAAGGAGGTACCACCCCTATTGGCAAAGGGTGCTCTTTACTCTATCGAGGAAGCCTTTGCTTGATGCTATTGTGGAAGGGCATGCTACCCAAGGCTTGGAAGAGTGCCCTAATTGATCATGTTCACTTTCTACTTGGCCATTGACAACCATATAGGTGAGCAACTTGACTACCCCATCACTTGTTGGTCGTGTGGAAAGAATTGTCCTCCTCATCAAGGATTGTCCTCCTCAAGAAAGATGTTGTGATCAAGGGAGATCCAAGACCTGACACACAAGAAGAGTGATCTACAAAGTAGTTCCTCTTGGCATCTTAGATTTCACTTTTAGATGGAAATCCTTAATGTGGAAGTTATGTGTATCATCTGCACAAGATCTGATCCGTATCTTTCCCTCAAAGCTTCAAAATGAGTTCAAGTGAATTCAATAAAGATTCCATTCCACAGCAAACAATCAATAAGCATATCAAAACCAAATAAACATCACAATTCAAACAAGAGTAGGAAATGGACATATATAAATACACATTCTACAGATGCATTAACCTTGACAACCTAAAATAATATAAGGGAAGGACCTAGTACAATTGTGGTCCTTATATCCTATAGCCTCTAGGGTCCCCATGCACTAAGAAACTTCTTGTGCACCAGCTTAAGCGAGAGCACCAATTCCTTCCACTTTCCCCTCCAACAACAAGATGCCTCCAATGCACTAGAACTAAGTAGCCTATAGCAAACGGATTGTGCTATATCTGCCCTGAAACATCCTTCAATGTGTGTACATCTGTCTTTGGGTATGGGATCCAAGACCACCTTTGTATCCATGGAAGACCTGCATTAGATTCCATCCACGCAAGGATCCATTGTATCCCAAAATAAGCCACATCATTTCTACTCTTCCACAAGAGGAGCTAATTTCCATTTGTAGTTGGAAGGTGGTATGTAATGTCTATTTACACCTCTATTCAAAAATTAGAGATTTCTCTATGCCGTCATATATGAAATATACCTCTAGATAAAGAAAGGATCTTTGATAACTCTTCAAGCTTGATGAAGGACCCCAATTTATTTTTAAGCACTCTTCAAGCTGAACAAAGTGGCACAATGATACCAAGCACTTCAAAAGAGTTCAGTCGTTTAAATCAAAAGGATTTACTATTCCCAAAAAGCCAACAAATACATTGTAATATACCTAAGGGTCTTTCATGAAGTGTATTTATTTTCCACAATATGATAAGAGAAGACGTATCTTCCATCTGCATTTTCAAATGCAAGGTAAAACTCCCACAATGTGGCAATGTGCTTCAATGAAAATGCAAACAAACTATTCCAGAATAGTAGAGGCAAAAGCGGTACTCCAACACAATGTGATGGAGTAAGTAGATAAAATGAACTTTGTGAATAGATCGCTGCAATCAAACATGCCTGAGTGGGCGTTCATGTGGGGAAAAAGAAGGGATTTTCCCTCTATACCTAAAGCTCTTCCCTGCTGTTGAAACAATTCTGAGACTGCAACAAAAATAATCAGGAGAAGGGTGCAAGATAAAGTCAGACAGCATCTTGAAAAGAATGTACAGTATGTACGTTATTATTAGTCGTCTGCAAGACATATAACACAACCATGATTAATAACACTGTTTAAATATAAGATTCTGACTTCTTGAACCATCAATTCAGATGCTAGTCCAAGTTATCAGATTAGAGAAAGAAGAGGCAGGAATTGCCAATAACGTTTATCATTAAATGCAGTTTCAAAACAGAAGCATACTAAACAACTAATAAATTGCATGCAAACATCTTAAACGTATGGCTCTTTAGTTAAACGAATTATTAGGCCGGATATCGCAAAGGGAAAAATTTGACTCCTTTCTCAGAGATTGGATTAAACAAAGAGAATACAAGGCTCTTACGACCTTCAACGGCAGCAACAAGGTTTATTTTTTCACCCTAATGGATTTAACAAGAAGAGTACAGATACCACACTTTTGCAATAAACAAAGTTGAACAATGATCCCAGAATAGATCCACACCTTTCTCTTTCATCATGTGGTCAAATAATGGCACTGTCAAACATTGAACAGAATGTCCATGCCACAACACACATAGATTCAGCATATTTTGCTTCTATTCCTTCAATCACAGAGGAATAACACACTGAAATTTTCAGAAAAAGGAAGAAAATCATCAGCAGTATGACAATCAAGGTGATTCTTCAGAAAAATTCACAATTGAATGTACAAGGTGGTAGTCTGATGGAAAAAAACAAGAGATCCATGGGGCAGAGTGCCTAGGTTCAAGTCCCACTCAATGGACATGTTCAGCCTTCGGGTGTATCCAAATGTATGGGTGCCTCTACCTTACGAGGTCAGCGGTGTGTGTCTTTCATTCATCGTACTCTCAAAAAAAAAACAAAAAAACAAAAAAAAAAAAAGAGCAAATCAGATTATCAAAATACCTCTGGAAAAACATAATAAAAATTTGATAAAAGAGACCTCAGCCAAAAAAAGTTTTGGTTTGAAGTTACACAAGATATGGTATTACCAAAATATTGACAGTATATCATACCATGATACGAAATTTTTGAAACAACATCCATGCAAATACTATTTTACAGAGACAGAAGAGCAGTTTGAAGCACATTTTGGTTCCTGAAAAGTTTTACAATGAAACAAACATGTAGATTTCTGGTATGGAACAGTCCCAAAAAGGTCAATAACTCATGTTTTTGCAACAGAGCACTACAATTGTTAAACACACTATTCACTGGTCCATACTTGAGGCTTCCTCTCATATAAACAGACAAATGCATGGTCGCTAGTTGAAAATCCGTATTACCTGCGCATGTACCTCTCAGCATGTTTGCGTATAAAGCACATTGAGAGAAAACAGAAGGAAGTTTACATTCAAATAGCATACTTAAGCTATGAATCCTCTTGCAACTCAAAATTGACAATCATCTGTTTGTGTGCAGGACAACCAAAAACACTTCTATATCATCTTATCATAGCGACTCCTCATGCCAATCATAAAGGATTTTCTCTGTTAGTTACACTTTTGAAATACGTCCTCTTCAGTGTTCACTATGATGATCATCCAAGGCATGTAGATTCCAGCATTCTTAAGTCGAAAAATGCTGACACCAGTTTTGCAAAAAAAAGGGAAGTAAGAAAAATATCCAAACGAAAGCAATTGCCGACAACAGATAAGATTATTGACATACAGAAGGGTAGATACCACGCATCAAGGACTGCTAATGGCAATAACCCTTTATTTAACAATATGGCTTTGAGGTAGTTCTTTTCCCTCATCTAGACTGCAAGAAACTTTTCCTGCATGCATGCAACAATCACCTGCATCCTCGAACAAAAAATGCATAGGAGAAAACACAAAAGATGAAATTATTGTTGAAAAGTCATGTGCTTGTATCAGTCATTTGAGACTGACATTATGCCTTCATCAAGCTAGCTTCTACTAGCCATAGAATAAATCACTATTAAGTGTTTACCTGATGATGCAATGACAGCACACAATTGTATTATGATTCCTGCAGCTGTTGAAGGTCCTGAATGGACTGCTACTTTTGAACAAGTGCAGACCCCTATGCAATATATCCATTACGGGTTAAATTCTTAACAGCTCAAATAGAAAGTATGATCAACAGGGAAAGAACAGAGTCAGAGCACGTATACCATGTTGATGACTCCGAGTAGCCCTACCAGTTACCTCCTTGCTCATTTACCTGTCGAATCAGAATAGTTCATAGAGCAAGCTATAATTGCAGATACGCATGGATAGATACCAAAGTTCTAGGAATGCATCCACATAAAATGCTTGAAAGAAAGTATCTGACTCCAAGCATCTTTTGAATGGACTAAGCCTGAAGCTTTAGTGATGAATTTGAAGTCAATGGCAGCCATCAATTCTGAGGCAGCATAATCCTGATACAACTGTAGGACTTTTCTGTACAAAACAATTTCTACAAGGCACTCATATGATTGAATGCCATGCAGGAGGGCTACAGTAGTCCTTTCATGAATAGTGATGTAGAAGCTCCACCCGAGCAAGCAAACCCTGCTTACGCCAATTTCAAGAACTCTCGTAGACAAGTCCACCACATGACCTCATGTCTGCACAAACAGAGGCCTGCAAACGCAGGATCTGCTTGTACCTTTGAATGTATGGAGCTGAACCACAAAATTTGCAATGCTCAATAACGAGCATAATTATATCAAGGGTACACCATATGACTGTTGGACTTCAATGCTATCCCATACATAGAATGGGCCAAGTACTGTAGTTCAATATTCTTTTCCCCAAATCATTCTTGATACAGGGATTTGAGGGTGAACTTTTCCAATCAAAACCCTTTACGTCACAACTTATCAATGAGTCCTGGGTTGGTTACAGCAATACCAAAATACCAAAATATTGATATCCTTCTCACCTAGGAGATATTGTCAGAATCAGAGGCCCCATGATCAACTGCTTTATATAAAACTTCCCTGATCCTTGTAAAAATCATACTCACTGGAATGCATGTCACCAGTGGGGGGGAAGCATTTTTTATAGCATCATGATCTGTACCCTCTTCATTAGATGGGACAGCGATGGATGATAGCATCCTTGTTTTCTGGGGAACCAAACCAAGCTTTTTTTGAGACCTCCTTTTGTCCAGACATGAACTCATTAGAGAACTGCCCTTTTTTGCAACTTTACTTGCTAAACTATTATGAAATTTTGGATGCTGTTGCCTATCTGGTTCCAAATCTCTTGGGATAACTGACCTAAAAGATCGAGGAACCCGCTGCATTGCAGTGCGCCTTCTAGTTCTCCAAACTGGGTGCATAGGCCTTCTCACAATGCTGCTCGAGAAATTCCTCCAGCTTCTCCCATACTGAATATCCCGGTACCTTTTCTCAACTATTTCTACATTTACTGCATATCCCACAATTGGCTTCCCCTTCAGCATGCTCATCATGCATACTTGAGGAGTTTGATCCTGATACAAATCAAACTTGACATGATCCACCTCCAAAGAAACTTCAAACCAACTAGGTTCATGAACCTCCAGAAGGTTAGAAGAGTGAAAATTTTGTTGATTGAACTTATTTTGGTAAATGACCTGATCTTGGTACATTGGACACCTCTCAGTTGATGGCTCTTCCTCAGAGCTTGAATCAAATTTAGATGAATACTTAAACCCTCTTGTCATTCTCTTCTTAGGTTCGATATCATTTTTTTCTGCTTCTGCAGCTTCTTGGCTGTCATTTAACTCATTTGCAGCAGCTGTTGTCTGTGTAATTCTTGTGAGCGTTCCATCTGCAGCTTGTAATGCCCATGAATTTCCGCAACTGACCCGTACACCTCGCTTTCCTTTAACTTTCCATCTGTTCAGATCTGAGCAGGGAGGAATAGAGTGGTGATCATAAGATACATTGTTCCTTTCAAGAAAGCCAGTATCTTCATCCAATCTATCATTCCATATATCCTCTGTATTGATGAAGCCACTTTTCACTATCGTATTTTTTGCCTCATTACAGCCAGTCATGTTGCAAAAACCTGCATAATGATGGATGTCAAAAGAAATATGAGACAGACAAGCATACAGGTTCACCTGGTTATGCCACACATTCTCCAGAGTGTACATTGCACATAAGCAAACAGGTAGAAGCATACTTATGCAGTGTGCTATCGATCAGAAATGCAAAATTTTGGAGCCCATTATCAGAGAAATATCAGCTAAAATATGTGAAATGCATGCATTGTAGCTATCAAACTTCAAAAGACTAAAGCATTTCCTAAAAGGACTCTTTAAAAGAAAACATTCCTACTCTGACCTGCCTTATCAAAGCAGTGCCAACAATTTAACAAAGAAAATACACTTCTCATCTACTCATCGATCATCCAGAGTAGAGAGTGATAAC
Organism: Ceratopteris richardii; assembly: GCA_020310875.1. Classification (NCBI taxonomy): domain Eukaryota; kingdom Viridiplantae; phylum Streptophyta; class Polypodiopsida; order Polypodiales; family Pteridaceae; genus Ceratopteris; species Ceratopteris richardii. The sequence continues at coordinate 185,145,112 of CM035407.1, forward strand.
CTCCAGGCTCTAAAGTTTTCCAAAGAAAAGTAACTCTATATTTGGCTTCCAAAATAATGCTTACCACCAGAGGCACGTTCAACTTTCAAGGGGCAGTAAGCATCTTGAGCCCCAATAGCTTTGTTAAAGCTAAAGGGATCTGCAATACCTATCATTGCAAAACATCCATATCAAAAACTATGATTGAAGTAAGCTTCATAAATCCAATGGAAGTACAGGATAAAGCACATGTCTAATACATTGAACATGTTACCCTAAAATCTCAAAGCTTGCTCTGCTTTGAAAAGTTCCCCATCAAAAGGCATCGGTGTTAAGCTTTAATTAAGTTATCCCCTTACCTCGCATGGGCTGGAATGAGTCCACTTCATCCTCATTTGTAGTTTCTTCTCCTTCAGTCACAACTGATGTGTGCTGTTTAGGAGAATCATAGGAAGCTTTGAGAATTTCAGCCTTCGAAGCATCATTTGAAGAGAGTAAGCAGCCTTCTCTTTCATCTTCATTACCCTTTGCATAAGTAGAATTGTCTTCTACTGGATTATTATACAGGTTATACGTAGGTGAGGAAGCATTTGGAATTGTGCTGTCAAATGAGTAGTCTGGATAGCCCACTGCTCTGCTGCTTGAAATCTGTCCCTTGAATCCCAAATCATGCCCAAATTTTTCAAACATTACCTCTCTGTGACCATAATAGGGCCATAAAGGAAAGCCTGGTAGAGGACTGCATACATTGTCAGCTGTTGGCAGAGAGCCTGCCCTTGAAAACCCATTGTCATTTTCCACACCATAAGAGCCTGTATACACAGATGAAGGGAAAACCAAAGATCTGGATCCAGGAGCTCCTTGAACAAATGGGTCAGAAAATGATTGTGCTGTCAAAGGAGTACTATCCATCTGAGAATCGACATAAGTACAGCCAGCAGACCTTATATGATCAGAAAAGCCCGAACATTCTTTGTCCATCCCTGAAGAAGTACTAAGCAGCTCATATCTACCCCCACAATCAATCTGAGGAGCTGGCCATAATTCCTGCCCGTAAATGGATGTCAGGGATTTCATTTCTGAGGATACTTCATAGGCATTGCCAAAAATAACTGCATTGCTTTCCTGCTTAGGTTGTAGAAGAGCACTTCCATCCTTTTCTGCATCAGCAATTGGGCACAGAACTGAAGGCTTAGATCCTAAATTGGTGACACTATTCCCAATATCCATACTATTTTCCAGAGCAAAGTTCATTGGTTTTCGTCGATTTTTTTTCAAAGCACCTTCATCGTCAATATATCCTGCTTGAGAAGGTCTCTTTCTCTTTGAGACAGCACCCACATCACGGGAATTCTTGCAGCTGATGGGCATTGAACATGTAGCCATAGTTTTAGTTATGCAATTTGTCATTTTCTGTTCATCTTCTGTGAAACAACGAGGCTTCCTGTCCTTTGAAAGTGGCATCTTTAAACCAAAATCTTGCGAGCCTCTCATGCGGGGAAATGTATTATGAATATCATCATCCCAGTCTCCATCAAAAAACTTCTTGTCACCTTGAAAGCTGAAAATACTATCCAAGCTTGCCTGTGTTGCATCAGCAGAGGATTCAGGATCCATGAAATCACTATGGAATCCAGAGTGATTTGCCATGCCATCAATATCATCATCCATAACAAGATCATCATCCACAAAGCTCTGGAAGTGTTTGTAAGTTTGATCAGTAGAGAACGAGCCTTCTAAAAGCCTGCAGTTCTTCTCACTGTGTCTTTTTTCCAACTCTAACGCATGAAGTATTGCATCTTCTCTTCTGGCATACTTCTCCCTTTTCTTTGTGAGAACACTTGCTAATGATTTGGCCCTTTCAATGCATTCATCAAAATCTCCACAACGAAAAGCCTTTACTCGCCTTGATTTCTCTATATTATACCAGTCCCTGGCACACAATAGTATCGCCATACAATAAGTTAGACATAATGATAGGGGGGGTTCCCTTAATAAAGGCATCACTGAACCAAATGTAGTAGTAGACATTGGGAGAATCCTGCATACTTATAATTCATGCATTAACCTCAAAATACCATTTTATTGTAATTTAAAACTTCAAGTCTAACATGTGCTTTCATAATACAATTTAGCCAAGAACCAACTGCAACCCAGAACTTCACTCTCTTTCTGAAAACAATCATGCAATAAGTACTGGTCATCCAACTAGTCTAGCTCAAGTAGCAACTAATCATGTGGCTACTCAGAAATCTCTGCACAACAGACAAGGGATCATAAGTCCGAAAACTTACACGCTCCCATCCTCACGACCCAAAAGCTTTACGGGAGTACCCGTCCTTGGAGACAAGAGGTGGGACCCAGGAAGTTCCTCGGGTCCGAGAATGCGACCAGGCCACCATGAACCGTTCCTTCTTCTGACCCACACAAGAGCACCGACAGAGTTGTCAATATAAGGACTTGTTTCGCATGATCCATCCATGTTTTCGAGACCGACAACTGTTCACTGCCTATTAGATTATCGTACACTTCCTCTTCCTTTTCCTTTGCAGAACCCCAATACATGCGTCCTGTTCAAACCATCTAAGGACTTCTGTCATTCTTTGTTCTTCAAGCCATGCAAACTCTAAATTGTTCCAGAATTTCGGATAGCATACGTCAGAGGAAGTGAATGTATGCGAATTCGGCTGAACCTTTCCAGACCAGTATGCGGGGGTTCAGAAGAAGACCCTCCGTGTGAAAGAGCATGAGAAGACACCCCACAGCGGGCAGAAGGTAGAAATTCGAGGATGGCACGACCGCCGGCCGGTACCCAGAGACAGATCAGACAAGGTTAGGGTTGAAGATGACAGGAAATGGTGCATGTGAGAGAGGCGGGCATTCACGGGAAAAGAAGTGGGCGAAGTTGGTGTGTTGAGGTTGGGAATGCGAAGTATCCACAGCTAGGCGGGCGATGGCGCTGAAGCTCAGAGAGCGGTAGGCGACCTTCAAAAATTCAACCTCACCTGCAGTCTGCAGAGCGAGCAAGAGAGAGGATGTAAGAGAGAGAATGTACAATTGGACAATGCGACCACGCAGGGTCGTCATTTCTTAGAGAGAGACCAGGCACTCGCGAGTCGCAAGTCGCACTGTGTAAAATTTCGTTTGGAAGGCCAAAGTTTGAACGCACATATCCACCTGCAGTAGAGAAAGCCATTTGACTCTTGTCGGGCCACTTCCAAACTCGTAAAGCTCTTTGACCACACAATGAAGTATGTAGTAACACAAACACATCGCTCGGCAGTCGGAGTCCTTGTTCGGGTACCGAGTTCGCATGGAATCACTACTACGAATTCACTTGAGAAAATGAAAACGCACTCAATTGTCTCAATTGATGTCCCAGAAGCCTGGTTTAGTGGTTGAAGCCCTCGCCTCTTGAGGCGGGGCCGTGGGTTCAACCCCCCTGTGCTGCAGGACACCTGAGCCTTCGGGCGTGTAAAACGTGATGCTGCCTTCGGGCGTGGAAACCATGCAGTGCCTTCGGGCCAGTTTACCCAGTGTTGTAAGTCCTTCCCGGTCTGAGTCTAACCCCTGTTCTTGTGGGATAAGGGGGGTCCCATGGGTACTATGCCCTTCCTTGTACAGTTGTAATTTCAAAGTTAAAGTCCGGGGGAGTAGGCCTCGGCCGAACCTCCATTTTTTTTTAAAAAAAAAAATTGTCTCAATTGTCTCTTCATGTTAAGTTGTATGGTTGGATCCTTCGCTTTTTGAGGTGAGGGCAAAGGTTCAACTACCCTCCTCTACAAAAGGATCTAAATGAGTTTCGAGAAATCTTTTCTGAGTGTCGCTTTCAAGGAGTCTAACTCCTATTTTGTAAGATACATGGATCACATGGGTACTATGCCCCTTCAGTTGTATAGTTGTTCTTTCAATCAAATTCAAAATATTAAAAAGATTAAACTTTGATCTAACTTCCTCTTGAAAAAAATCGACTCAATTAGTTGCATCCTTGCATACATGATCCATTTTTACTCTTTTGTTTTCCATGCCTTTTCTCCTATGTTATGTGGTGTGTCTTATGTATCCCACTCATACGTAAGAGGAAGTATGTACGATCTATTGGATAATGTTGATCCTCAAGGGCAAGTGTAATGTCCCCTTTTTCATATTTTAAGGAGTTCCATCTTTATTACATCTTTACTACTTATTCTTCCTAAAGGCTTGAAATTTGAAAAAACAAACACACACCCAATAAATCCTATTTATTTCCCACATGAGAGGTCGAACAATGAATAGATCGCTAGATCTTGAACTTAGGACCAATAGCTAGAGCATTGCCACTACATTGTGGGTTAGGTCATATATGTTATGTTTACAAACTTGTAAACATCAAAGTACACAATGAGAAGTGATGAGACCTCCCAAGATCTTCAAAAGATCAAACAAATACTTCCAAACTTTAGAAATCAAACTTTCCTACAAACTTTCAAGAAAATAAAAATGGGTGACTGTAGCAAACCAATCACCAGAAACTCCAATCACCAGAAACTCCCTGAGTAGAATTCATTAAACCAAACATATATCTTGAAAATAGACTCTGAGTAGCATGCTTTAGAAAAAAAATCATAAAAAAAGATGGATTATAGCTCCCAAACGAATGGTTTCAAGTCAAGGTATGTCAAGGCCTGTTACAGCAAGGTATGACTAATTGTCTGAATTGAAAACTCATATGTAGTAGTAGGAAAAATCAAAAACTTATGAGAAATTTTGATATAGACTAAAACTATAGAGATAATGAAACCCTTGCAAATGAAAACACTCAAAAAGACCTTATAATGGCGGAGATATGAAAGTTTGAAGAGAGGTATGTCTCTAATGAGACACCGGATACACATAAGAAAGAAGATCTACATAAACGCCTACTTGGGTGGAGTTTTCTCACTGCATTTTGTAGAAAAAATGATCTATATATAGTACAAGTTGTAAGCTTCGCAACGCAACAAGAATCACTCAATTTGGCCACCTACACTAAGAGAACAAATCTTTTTATTGAGAGGCTATCAACAAAAGTGCCTCCTTGTCTAAAAATAGACACCTCTCCTTTCCTTCCTACTTTTATCCACTTTTACTCTAAATTTGAAGATGTGAGCGCCTCCACATGTTATTTTTCATAAATAATAAGATCAACAAGCTTCCATATACTATTTTTAATAACTAATAAAATCCACAAGCCTGTAAGACTACTTTAGAGCTTGTTATTATGTAACATTGCCCCCTCAAGCTCTAAATCCAAAGCTTTGACTCCAAGTCGAACTTTGATTCGCTTGAGCTTCTGAGCATCCACTACTTTTGTGAGTATATCTGTTAATTGATCTTTAGTCCCAACATGTTGAATATCAATATCTTCATTCATCACCTTCTCTCGGATATAGTGATAGTGTACTTCAATGTGTTTGGTTCTTGCATGGTACACTGGATTAGATGTGAGCTGTAATGAACTTACATTATCTTCACAGAGTTGTGGACATGATGTAGATAGATTCATGTCTTCATAAAGATTCAAATACCACATAATCTCACATTTTGCATTTGTAAGACTTCTATATTCAGCTTCTGTGCTTGAAAGTGCTATTGTAGGCTGTTTTTTAGAACTCCGTGAAACCAAATTACTACTTGCAAATATCAGATATCCACCTGTACTCCTATCATCCTTATTTCCAGCCCAATTTGCATCACTATATGCTTTCAAATCCTTAACTTCATGATATTTATAGCCCAAACGCTCATTTAATGTACCCTTCAAATATCTCAAGACCCTTTTAGCTGCTTGCATATGTACATATGTGGATTTGTTCATGAATTGAGACTACGTACTTACACTAAATGTAATATCTAGTCTTGTTAAAGTTGCATATATAAGAGAACCAATCAAAGACCTGTAGATAAGTGGATCTCCTAAAGGTTCATCATCTTCTACATTGTACTTCACATTGGGTTCCATCAGAGTACTGATACTCTTGCAATGCTCCATGCCATATTTCTTTAACAAATCTGAAATATACTTCCTTTGTAGAAGATATACACCACTTTGATTCCAAGAATGTATGTCAATTCTCCTAAATCTAAAATTTTAAATTCATATCCAAGCTCTACTTTGATCTTGGCTATATCACCTTCATCGTTTCCTGTTATTATCAAGTCATCCACATAAATTGGGGTATAAACAATCAATGATCCTTCAAACTTATTATACAAAGAAGTATCTGCATTTGAACACTTGTATCCTTGCTTTTCAAGAAACTTTACCAATCTAAAATTCCAAGCCCTTGGAGCCTGTTTAAGACCATACAATGCTTTCAAGAGTTTACATACATGTGTATGCTTCTTGGGATCTTCATAACCTGCTGGTTGCTCCATGTACACATCTTCTTTTAAATCACCATTGTGAAATGCATTTTTGATATCTAATTGATAAAGATTCCATACCTTGCTTGTGGCAACACTTATTAATGTCCTTATTGTTGATATCTTGGCAACAGGAGAAAATGTCTCCTCATAATCAATGCCATAACTATGTGCATAACCTTTACAAAGAAGCCTTGCTTTATATTGATTTACTGAACCATCATTGTTTCTCTTGATCCTGTATACTCATTTGTTACCGATTACCTTCACGTTAGGTTGCTTTGGAACTAAATTCCATGTATTGTTCTCATACAAAGCTACAATTTCTTCATCCATTGCCTTAACCCATTTCTTTACCTTTGATGCTTCTTTAAAAGTTGTTGGATCCTGCTCCTCAAGAAGTTTTGCCATATAAGCTTCATCAGAAAATCTTTGCAATTGCCTTCTTTCTCTTACTGGATATCTTGATTGACTTCTTGTCCTACCACGCTTTTCATACCTTCGAGATTGGGTTCTTCTTGATGCAAAACCTTCACTTTCTTCTTCCTGTGACTCAATTTCGTTTGAAATTAAATCTAGAATTTTCTTCAACTTTTGATTGGGAGGAGTTACCTCTTCATGCGTAATTTCACTTTCTAGTGAGCTTGGAGAATTTGGCTCTTCTTTATGGCTTCTTGTAGTTTCTTCTTCATCTACCTACACTTCCTGCTTATACCAAGATTTATCTTCATGGAAAATAACATCTCTCGAAACAATTACCTCTCTTGTATCAGGGTTCACACATCTATATCTTGGTTGCCCTTCTGACATGCCAATGAAAATCATTTTTTGTGACCTTGGATCCAACTTTGACCTTAACTGTTGTGGAATATGAGCAAAACATATGCTACCCAAAATTCTACAGTTAGAAATATCTGGTTTTGATTCATAAAACAGTCCATAAGGTGCTTTTTGTATATGACTTTGAGTAGATGGTAATCTCTTCATCACATAAACTGCCATATTGCATGCTTCATCCCAAAAAATAAGTGGTAAGTCCTTTTCATTTAACATGCACCTACCATCTCCAAGATAGACATGTTTCTTCTTTTGGCCACACCATTTTGTTGAGGTATGTATCTATTTGTAGTCTCCTTTTTAATTCCTTCGTCCTCAAGATATGCAAGAAAGTGAGTAGAAAAATACTCATCGCCTCCATCTGATCTCAACCTTCTTATGCTTCGACCTGTTGCTTTTCAACCAATGATTTGAACTTCTTGAACATATCAAATACTTCTTATTTGTATTTCATAAAATAAATGAATGTAATCTTTGAGAAGTCATCAATAAACATTACAAAATACTTGCTACCTGCTATGGACTCTTCTTGAGATGGACCCCATACATCAGTATGAATCAAGTCCGAAATACCTCTGCTTTGCAATATTGCTTTTGAAAAAGGACTTCATACCTATTTTCCAAACTGACATGCCTCACAAACATAATTCAAATCTTTCTTAGGTAGTTGTGGTAGACCTTCAACCAAGGATTTCTTTGCAATATCCTTCAATCTACTAACACTAATATGTCCTAATCTCTTCTGCCATGAATCCAATTGACTTACATGAGTTCCATTGACCATTATATAACCTGCATAATCTGGAACATCAACTTCATAAGTATATAATCTATTTACCTTTTGTCCTCTTATAACAAAAGCCTCATTCTTCTTTTGATAAGCTTGCCACTATTTATTGTCAAAATCCACCTTTACTCCATTGTCCTCCATCTGTCCAATTGAAATCAAGTTTCTTGTAATAGTAAGAACAAACAAAATGTCTCTGAGAGTTACGTGTTCATTAAGTGGACAATCACCAATATATACTACTTCATGCTCAGTACTATCTCTTGTAGCAACTGTGACTCTTGAATTTGTCTTGTGTAAGTTCACAAACATATTCATATTATGACTCATGTTGTTTGAGAAACCACTATCTACATACCAAGTTTTGTTGTTTACCTTCCTCTTGTGTGTTTCTGTATGCATAGCCATAAGAATGTTTTGCTTCGGTGTCTAAGCCTCCTCTTGCACTATGTTTTTGTTTTGATGCATGAGCCCTTGGCCTCTTCCTTTTTGTCATCCTACTAAAACTACCTCTTCTTGCTGATTTGGTTGAGTCTGTTGACCTTGTTGTATTGTTCTTCCTCCTCAGGTAGCATTAAAGCTTCCTCTTCCTCTTGCATTGTTGTTGAATCTTCCTCCTCCTCTCCAATTTCCTCTACCTCTTGCTCTATTTGATGAAGTATAAAGAGCTTGTCCTTGAATACTCTTTGAGAATGCTAAGAATTTCCACCTTCTATGTTGATTTCTTTAGTCATCATGAGCGTTTATAAATCTTCAAAGGATGGTAGATTCTTTCGAGCCATGATAGATGTAATGAAAGATTTCCATCTTTAATCTTCTCTCAGGCCATTTAACATGCTATTAAACTTTATATCCTCACTAAGAGATGCATCAATAGAGGCTAATGCTTCAATAAGAGATTTTACCTCAAGAATACAATCATTAACTGATTGTCATGGCTTCGTTTTTACTCTTGTCAGCTCACCAATAAGTTGTGTCTGCCTCACTCTGTTGGTAGTTGCAAATAACCTTTCTAGAGACTCCCAGGACTCTTTATTAGTATTCAAACCTCTTATATGTCCAAGCATAGTATTTGAAACTGTGTGTGATATAATAAATAGAACTCTTCTATCTCTTTCGATCCATTCTTGCTCTCTTGCTTGATCTGCTTGCGTAAGAGCTTCTGGTAATACTGGCTTCACTTCTGTACTTGTTATCAATCCCCAAATACCTTTAGACATGAGTTAAGACACCATTCAAAATTGCCACATAGGATAATTTCTCCCATCTAATACCTTCTCAATCAATGCACTCAAATCTACCATGTTGAATTCTTGTAAACAAAGAAGATAATTCAATAAGCTTTATGAAGAATCTGTTAAAAAAATAGCTCTGTCTAGTGGTCCTCTCTATGATTCCCTCCATTTTCTTGGAGCTCGTTTCTCTGTGCACGATATTCAAAGTTGAATAGGGAGATTCTCTAATAGACATACCACCCAGCCGCTTGATAAGTCTACATATTCTCTCTCTCTCTCTCTAGTTGCCAACAAAGGCATTAATCATAGCCTCTCACATGAGTGCCACTTGGCACTCATGTGAGTGTCTTAATTTAGATGTCTAAGAGGTGGTTCACACCCCTTACTCTCACCTCACAAAGGATACTCTACATAGCATTTCCTTCCCCTTAATTCTATTTTTGTCCTCAAAAATGGTGTTGGAAGGTCTATGAGAAAGAGAGAAAATATATAGAAGCATCACTCCCACTATATCCCCATGTATGACAATACATGGTCATATCTCCGTGTTGTTTCCCAGTATCCTTCCCCTTAAGAAGACTCTTGGGAAGGTAATCTAAAACTAGGAAACTGTCTCTGAAGGATGCTAACCCGCTCCCATGTGGCACTATCTTATGAACTATCTTTCCACTTTACTAGACACTCTTTATATAAGTGACTTCTCCATTTCTCTCGAGTGTGTAGTATGCTCTCAGGCTCATGTGGAATAGATTGAACAGATATAGGCTCAACTAACTTATTGTCTGGAATGAGGTTGTCAGATTCACCCAGCCTTTTCTTAAGCCGGCTAACATGAAAAACTAGATGGATTTGACTATTCTTTGGAAGTAGGGGTTGGTAAGCCATCTTTCCTATTCGCTTAAGTATTTGGAAAGGTCCATCTTCATGGTTTCAAATCTAGATGGAACTCTAAGATAGACTTGCTCTCCTATCTCAAAGTTGATGTCTCTCCTTTGAGGGCTAGCATAGGCTCTAGCCCTATCTTGAGCTCTCCTATTGTTGTCCTTAGCAATCCTAAGCATATCTTTCATCTCTCCCAAGAAGTCCTTTGTAGCTTGAACTTTCTCATTCTACAATCCTACTACATAAGGAGCTCTTGGCTGAAACCCATACATAAGCATAAATGAATTATGCCCAGTGGAAGAGTGCTTGGCACTCTTATATGCAAACTCTATTATAGGTAAATACTCTTCCCAATTAGTTTACCTTTCATTCACATAATGCTTGAAGCATATCCTCTAGGATTTGGTTAACCCTTTCTGTTTGGTGATCCGTCTATGGATGCTCGGCCGTACTCATGCTAAGTTTCGTGTCCAACCTTTTGAAGACTGCTCTCCAAAAATGACTAGTAAACTTCCTATCCCGATCAGAAACTATGTCTAAAGGAAGACCATATAACCGGTATAAGTTCTCTACAAAGAGTCTAGCCAACTCAGGTGTCTTCACTATAGTGCGTGTCAAAATAAACCTAGCCATTTTGGTTAACCTATCCATAATTACCCAGACAAAGTCGTGCCCTCTCTGTGTCTTAGGTAATCCGACTATAAAGTCCACGGAGATACTCTCCCCACTTTCCATTAGGAATATCCAATGGATGGAGTAGTCCTCCAATCCTTAACCTTTCAGCTTTATTGACCTGGCATTTAATGCACTTAAGCACATACTCTAGGATGTCCTTATGAAGTCCAGGCCAGTAAAACTGTCACTTAACAAGATCATAAGTCTTCTTAAATCTTGGGTGTCCCACACTAGGGGTGTTATGAAACTCATATAAAATATGCCATCTCATCTTAGAATCTCTAGGGACACACATCTTACCTTTATATAACAAATATCCATCACGGACAGTGTAATTCTTCCACTTGAATCCTTCTTGAGTACCCGTCAATACTCCATCCTCACTGGAAACCTGTATAATCACAATCCCTGTTCTCTATGGCTTCCAAAATCTCGGAATATGTAGGATCAATCCTACATTTCTCTCTAATGGACTCAAGTAGCTCACTAGTGATCTGAGTAAAACTCAGTCCATTGAGCATAGGCATGCGACTAAGTGAATCAACCACTACATTAAACTTTCCCTTCCTATACCTAAGCTCATAATCAAACTCCTGAAGGGTCTTTGCCCATCGGGCCTTATGACCTTTAAGGTTTGTTTGATTAGAGAGCCACTTAATGCTCTCTTGATCAAACACTATCATGACTTTGGCACCATATAAATGATGACGCCACTTCTTCAAAGCATGGACAATTGCATACAACTCCTTCTCATAGATGGAGTAATTCTTCTGAGCCAGTTCTAGTTTCTTACTCTCAAAAGCTACTGGTCGACCATCCTGAACTAAAACTACTCCTATAGCAAAATCACTGGCGTCAATCTCAACCACAAAGGGTTTGTTGGGATCTGCTATATGTAAAAGTGGATTTGTAGCAATGCTTCTATTTGTCTCCCCAATGAAATGCTTTCCCTTTCCCGTTAAGTTGCTCCGTCATTGGAGCTGAAATTTTGGCATAATTCTTAATGAATCTTCGATAGAAACCTGATAAACCTAGGAAGATCTACAACTCTTCCAGGTTCCTAGGATGTGGCCATTCCATAATAGCCCTTAATTTTTCAAGATCCATCTGGATTCCATTCCGGGAGACTATATGCCCAAGGTATCTAACCTCTGTTCTGAAAAATTCACACTTTGACTCCTTAGCAAAGAGTGAATTTTCCCTTAGCACTTGAAATACCTTTCTTAAGTGTTCCAAGTGCTCCTAATCTGATACACTATAGATCAGAATATCATCCAAGAATTCTACTACAAAGTGTCCTAGATAGGGTCATAATACCCTATTTGTAAGCTTCATGAAGTGGCAAGGGCATTGGTGAGACCAAAAGGCATCACCAAAAACTCATAGTGCCCATATATAGTCCTAAATGCAGTCTTAGGGACATCCTCTGCCCTAATCCTAATTTGATGATATCCTGATCTAAGGTCAAGCTTGGTAAAATACCTAGCTTGATGTAACTGATCAAATAGGTCTTCCAATCTAGGCATTGGAAACCTATTTTTGATAGTTACCTTATTAAGTGCTCTATAGTCTATACATAATCTCATAGAGCCGTCTTTCTTCTTAACCATGAGCATTGGCGATGCCCAAGGTGAGTTACTAGTTCTAATAAAGCCCTTATCTTAATAATCCTATAATTGCCTCTCAACCTCCTCATGCTGAGAAACAATAAGCCTATAAGGTGGCTTACAAATAGGGTTAGTGTTAGTAACTACCTCAATAGCATGGTCAATGTCCCCTCTCAGTTGGTAGCCCTCTAGGTAAGTTAGTTGGAAAAACATCTCTGAACTCAAACATAAGATCTTTAAAACTTTTAACCACAAACTCTTGCAAGAATAATAGAAATTCATGTCCATATTTACATTCCTAGCATGAAAATATACATTAGATGAAATATCTGTACAATGCTCAAAGTCCTGACTATACAATAAAAAGATCTCTTGTACATGCTGGAAATGACAAAGACTATACAACTCTAAAGACGAGATGAGAGGTGCACTAGGTACATCTCTCCCTCTCTCTCCCTGTATACAAAATTTACTTCCATTTCTTTCAAACTCAAGTGTACTGTTTTGATAGTTGCATTTAAGTGTGTCTCCCAACCCCCATAACCACTATCTTCCTAACACAAGATATGTCCTCTCCATATTCATAATTTGGAAGTCCATATGGTTTGTATAATCATGCATCTTGACTTCCAAATTGGATACCATACTATCCCATATCCTCTTATCTTCCCCTTGCATCATAGATACTATGTATTTATGTGCATTGGGCTGCTCAGGAATCTTTAGCTTTTTGACCAGAGCATAATTTATAAAGTTATGAGTGGCAGAGTCATCTATCATGACTTGCACCCTGGTCCTATATACACTACCATGAAGTTTAACCAAGTCATGTGGTCCAAACTATGGTGACCACAATGAGTGAGTCAAACAACAGGTGTGCTCTATATCCTCTTGCATCACCTCCACTCCCTTGCAGCTAGAGCTGCCATGAATAGGAAGTTTCTGCACTAGGTGGACCGTCTTTTTGCCCTTTTCAGGGGTTGTGCTACTCTCTGATACTTTATTCTTTTCTTCCCCCTTCTTGAGTGGAAAGTTCCACTGTGAATGTCTAGGACACAAACACCTAAAGCACAGGTTCTCTCTTTTGGCCCTCTCAAACTGCTCTGTAGGTAACCTAGGCCCTTGTGATCTTTGTTTCTTAATGAAAATTTTGTTTTTCCCCAATGGTAGCTTCTTCTTGAACTTAGTCGAACTAAGAGGTTTGAGGGGCTGATCCGTCTCCATAGGAGTGTATCGAGGATGGTTATGGTCCTCATAGATCTGGGCATACTTGATCACCTCCTCAAACATCTTAGATGTATTTCTTCTTACCTCTCTCTTGATGGATTTATCTAAGCCTCTAACAAACCCTCTAGTTTTTTGGAAATCATCTAAGCCCTTAAGTTTCAAAATGATCTCCCCATAGTGGGATATGTAGACCGTCAAAGGCCTACCTCTTTGGGTAATCCTATCCCACTCATCCCAATTCCTCTCTTCCTCATTCTCAAGAAGAAACTCTTTTAGGAAAAGAGTTTCAAACTGAGCCCAATCTGTTGGGATAGAGTTCGCCTCCTTGAGACTCATCCACTACTTTATAAGCACGCGGGCCAAGCAAGAGACTCACCTCTAGCACACGGTACTCAGGTGGGGTGCCCTTCAGTTGATGCAAATCATTCCACTTTTGTAGAAAAGTGTAGATTGCATCCTTGTTTCTATCTCGGTCATCCCCCATAAAAGTAGGTGACTTCAAGTCTTTGAGGAGGGGAGCTTCACTAGAGCTCTCTCCTTTATGCTTACTAGGAAAAGAAGAATCTTTCCTAGTCATATCTAGAGGAAAAGTAGGAGTTTCTCTTTCCTTCCTAGCTAGGAAAGAGGTGACATGTGTCTCAAGTGAGATCATTTGAGACTTAAGCTACTCAATGAGAGACTTAATGCTACCTAGGTCTCTCTCTAACCTAAGGGTTTGTTCTTTTAAGTCTGCAAATTGCTCATGAGTAACAAACTCATCTAAAAGTTCCTCATAGGTATATTCTTCTTATTGAGGCTCTTTTTCCTCTAGTTTTCTCTCTACTTCCTGCTCAAGCTCTACCTCTTCCATCCTAAGGTCAGGATCCTCTAGTTGTTCTTTAGATGGAGAAGTGTGTTCTACTATTTGTTTCCCTTTGGAATCCATGTTTCACTCCCCCTCATTTACTAACTAGAGTATGTGAAAAGAATGGAAGTAACTTTAAATATGCAAGAAGAAGAGAAATATGACACTAGGGCACTTCCCTGGTACAAAATGAAGCTTCGAAAGCGAAATCCAAGAAATCTTTGAAGCGTGAAGGTGCTAATCTTCAACCCTCACTAGGCCCAAACAAAAATTTGAAATATCCAGTTGGCTCGAGGATGTTCTAGTCACCAAAATCCAACAAGAACAACACCAAAATCATGTAGCAATAGCTCCAAATGGGCAAACTGAGTCAAACTAAAGCACTTTTAAATTTTGATAGTCCTTTCCAATCCAAAATATGTACTCCAACATCTTTAATTCAAAGGTATAAATCTATCCCAAGTGAAAAAAGTTGATTTGGACACCAAATGATGAAAAACTAGGCCCAAGAGTGGTTGCCTAGTTCCTGCTGAAGCGCGGTAGAGGAATTTTGGTTGAGCAAATCTTGTCCAAATCAAACATCAATTGTATTTCAGTGAAGGTTAGGAGTGCAGAGTCATAACGTGATAAAGATTTCTGAAATCAGACATCGTATCACCAAGCTATGGCACAGAGAAGATGGGTATGTCAAGGATAGGATGTGAGAGAGCAAATCTTCATGAAGTAGTGACTTTGGGAGCTCAAAACTGAGAAAAGCTTCTCAAGTGAATCCAATGACCCATACCCAATGTCCAGAGCCCATAGTACATGTTTACATCATTGCTTTTCCAAATTCTTGATCCATAGCATGGTTTTTTATGCCCCAAAGCTTGAAAAAAAAAACATCAGACAGTTAGTGGAGACTCAGATCAAAAGAAAAGAAGCACACAACAGGAACTTGTGGCCCAAAAGTTTGCAGTCGGGAGAGTTAGTTTTGTTACACAAACCACATATAAATGCTCAAACTAGAAGAAAATGGACTCCCCACTGGGAAGGCCCATACAGAATCAAATCAATACTTCAGTGGGGTGTTATAGAACTGGAAACTCTCACTGGAGAGATGCTCCCCTTAACAAACATTTCTAGGCTTAAGGCCTACCATCAAACAGCATAATAGAACTAAATATAGACTACCTAGAATGCAAAATCTGGCCAGGTTGTAAATAAACCTTTTGTCCATTTTCTTGTTGATGTTTTCTCCATTTTATCACCTTTTGGATTCCTTGGAGGATTTTTTGATGTACTTGTATGAAGTACAACACTATTTCGATCAAGAATGTTGGATTATTCGAAAAAACACACACATACACACTACTCCCCCCACCCCCTACCCTCTCTCCCCTCCCCTCCCCCCTCACCCCCCCTTCCCCCCCCCATCCTTTTTCCCCATGCATCCTGCCCTGCCCCCTGCCACACTCCCTGCCCCGCCACCTGCAATGCTTCCCGCCCCGTCCCCCGCAACGCTCCTCGCCCCCCCTTCCCCCCATGTCCCACCCCCGCCCCCCCGCAACGCTCCCTATCTCCCCCTCTCCCCCTCCTTTCCCCCCTGCATCCCGCCCTACCCCACTCCCCACCCCGCCCCCCTTTCCCCCCCCCCCCCCCCCCATGCCCCCCTTCCCACACCCCCCTATTGCCTATATAAGGCCATTAAAACAATGTTAAAAAGCTGCCAAGCATGGATTTCTTTTATGGTGAGTTCTCCTACCCCCCCCCTTTTCGCTCACCCCCATTCTCCTCCCCCCCCACCCCCCCTTTTCCCACCCTGTCCCCTGCCCCGCCCCCCACAATGCTCCCCCCCTCCCACACCCCCCCCATTGCCTATATAAGGCCATTAGAACAATGTTAAAAAACTGCCAAGCGTGGATTTCTTTTACGGTGAGTTCTCATACCCCCCGCACCCCCCTTCCCCCCCTCCCTTTTCCACCCCCCGCCACACCCCCGCCCCGCCCCCCCCAATGCATCCTGCCCTACCCCCCGCCACACTCCCTGCCCCGCCCCTCGCAACGATCCCCACCCCACCCTTTTGTTTTCCTGGTTTCCTGGTTTTCTCATTTCTTTTTCTTTTGTTTTCCTGGTTTTCTCATTTCTTTTTCTTTTGTTTTCCTAGTTTTCTCATTTCTCTTTCTGTAGAACTCCGATTTGGGTACTTTTGGAGTTGTTTTTAGGGTTTTTAGACATGAGCATTTGGATTTTGGGGTTATTTTGGCCTAATTTTTACACCTTAGGATTGTTTCTAGCATACCTCTAATGCTTAGGTCTTTAGGTTACATACCTCTTGTGCACTTACTCAGTTTAGATATAGTTTTCTTTCAACACTTACCTCCCTCGCATTTCTCCTTCCCTTATTTACCTCTCCCTCATATTGATGAATGCTTGTCTTTGTGATTTTAGCATTCGATCCTGCAGCCGTTTGCCTCTGTATAGCAACATGGCTTCTTTCACACCCTAGCGGGCTTCCTCTAGGGCTATAGAGGAGTATTCAGAGCTCCCTCCCTCTACCCTAGGTCTGGCTCGGCCAGAGTCCCAGGTATTTCCCGACCTCCCACATCCTACACAGGTGACTGGACCACATGCATGTTTTCTAGCCCTGGCCCACTCACCTAGTATACTCTACCATCCCATCACTCCCACCTTTTCTGGGCCATCATTATCCGACTCATCCATCTATAGTCCTTCATGTCCTCCGCCTGGTCTCACCTTCCACGGGTCACCCTGCACTTCTGCCTTCCCTTACTATGTCTGCCATGAGTGAGTTAGGCTCTGCCTCTTCACATCGCATATCATTATAGAATCTAGATTTCCCGGTTCCCTCTACCTCGCTTTACCTATGCCTTCACCTTGCTCTCCTAGAGTCATCCCTCTTCGACCTCTTCAATGAGGATTACTTGCTGCAGGAAGGCATTCATTGCTTGGCTTTGATCATGTGGTCGGAGCCAGAGGGTCCCAATGTTTATTTGGCCCTCACATCGTTCCCCACTTTCCCTTTAGGGACACTATCCACCCAAACCATTGCAGCCGATATTGGTTCTTCAATGATCACATATAGGCCACCTCCATTCCTTTATTCAGGCGTCTCTAAAGATGAGACTATAGCATTTTGTACTCGCATGTTTAGCGTACCCACAGCATCCCCTAGGATGGTACAACTGTTGAGAGCTTTCACATTCCATTTCCTTTTTTGCAGCCCTTCTTTACACCAGCCTCTTAGGGACATTCGTATAGCCGATCCATTGTACTGCTTTGTACATGGGAGACCTTACCCATATGCATCCCTCATGTATGGTTCATTCCAGCTTCACTACCGACGCTTCCACGAAGCACTGCAGTGTGGTTCCAACTTCTTTTCCATATACTCTGCCCCAGTCCTTGCTTGGCTCTACCACTTGCTAGGTCAGCTCACACCAGCCCCCTTTGCTCCCCCCCACGCCTTCCCCCCTCCCTCTCAGCATGTGCACAACATCGCATCCCCCATGCCCATTAGCCTTCCCCCTCCTACTTCATCCACTCCGTCCACTCGTCGTGTTCACCCTAGGATTGCAGCCTACTCCCCACACATAGCACTCGCCAGTCCTCCTGTGGAGCAGCTAGCCCCACCATCCACTCAGCCCACACCTTTGCCACCATCCCCTCCTATTTCCGTCGACTTCGCCTCCGCTTCGCACACCCATTCCCCACCTCATCAATCTCCACCTCGTCAATCCTTACCTGTCTCCTCACAGCCCTCACCACCGATCCCTCTGCATGGCGATGCGGCACCACCCTCGACGGATCCAACCTTCCTCGACTTACTCAAGGATGCAAGCACAGTAGCATTGGATGGAGCAGATGCAGCATGCATCTCACTAGATTCGGTTACCACGATGGCTGCACTGCACAGTGCCCGCATGCCTCTTTGATCAAGCGCATACGTGCTTCAATAGTCGCCTAGTGGCAGTCCTCTCAGGCAGCATTGAGGGCCCTTCAGCAGGAGAGGGATAGGCTCTAGGATGAGGTCGATTCCGTGAATCGGGCTCTTTTGGAGATACGGTAGTGTGCAAATCCAATAAGTAGAGAATGATCACGAATGGAGATGGAAAGAACAGATCGGGAGAGGCATAGAAATTCAAGACATCAAAGAGGCATAGATGAGTTTCCCTTACCTAGGCCTAGAGAACACCCTCATATCTTGAGGCCTACCCAATTGGTTAAATCCATGAAGAACTACTTCGATGGTATTGGAGATCCATATGATCACGTAGCAGAGTTTAGATAAGTACGAAGAGCTAAAAAGGTGGATGACTTGTTCACACAATATAATGCCTTTGGTTTAACACTCAACAACACAGCCTTGATGTGGTTTCAACCACTATATCAAGAAGAATTCAAGAACAATGATCAACTACTAAAATCCTTTATCATGAAGTTCTCCAAGAGTGGCAACAGACACAATACCTCATCTTTGATCCATAGCTTTAAACAAACACCCCAAGAGATGATTAGACTAGTGGGAAGAAGATTTAGAAAGTACCTAGAGAGATGCCCTATTCCAAAGATACCCACACCAACCAAACAAGTGGCGTTGTTCATAGATGGTTTTCTCAGTTCCAAATTGAGATCTTATGTGTATTTAAAAGAGCCTAGAACCATAGAGCAATGCATTCGTATGTGCATAGACATTGAGGGAAATCTAGGGGAAGAGTTAGAGCTTTTAAAGATCTATAAATATTTAGACAATCGTATTAGCCTCACTTCTAAACCATCCACTTCAATAGACAAGTTGGTTGAGAAATTAGCACAGAAGTTAGGAGTATCAAGCAAACATGTGCCTAGGATGGTCTCAGTGAAGCGATCTTACAACTGTGGAGGAGACCATATGGCCAATGTTTGTCCAATTATGGATCAAATCCAAGGAAACCCTAATAGCCAATACTGCACTATTGAGAGGAGATCCACGAACCACACCATGCAGGACTTCCCTTATAACAAGCAGGTGGTTAGGCAAAATTATACACAATCATATCAACAATAAGGAAGATACCAAAATCAATACCAATAGCAACAATACTTTAGGCCACAACCTTACCAGCCACAATACCAAGCCCAGCAAAGACCTCAACGAGTTTTGGGTCAATAGCCTCCTCCCCCAGCCAATGTGATCCCAGTCAAGTATGCATTAAGAGAAGAAAACTTGAGTAGAGCCTTGGTGTTTGCACTGCTTTGGTGTTTGGAAATGATCCAAACACTGATAGCTTCGACTCAACGCATGTAGATAGTCCATAGCTTACTATAGTGATTCACCAGAGCATAACGAGATCTACCCTTATGAAAACCCCAATGAACTTAGTTGGGAGCCAAAATATTCAAATGTGATGTACATAAACCCTAACCTTAGGCCCCAACCAAGACAAATGAGACCCAAAGCACCCAGAGGACCATGCTATAGCTGTCAGGGAGATCACTTCAATAGAGATTGCCCCATTCCTACATCAGGACAACCACAAGCAGTGACAATTAAAGGCTTTTGTTGGGATTGCAGTAAAGAGCATCTTCTAAGGGATTTTCCAAAAAACCCAGCCAATACACAAAAAAATCACACCTATTAATGTTATTGGGGTAGTGGTAGATTTTAGGGAAAGTACAATTACTATAGCCCCAGTGCAAGTAGTGACTTGAGCTCAAGCCCTACAACAAAACCAAGGCATAGGTCAAGAGAAAAGCCTAGACAATAGTGAGAGTGAGAGCACAACTACAAAGAGAACAAGAGCCTGGAAAGATAGTTGTGAACGAATGAAAAGAAAATGGACTAAGCAAATGAGTGAACAACAAGAAAGCCTAAGAGAGACCAAAGCTAAGCTTATAGAAATCACATCCCAAACGCACTCTCACACATCACCACCACTGTCGTTGCCATCTAATAAACCTCATATAACCCATCACCACCTAGAGCAGGATCAATCTTAGTGGATCCTAACCTCGAGGATTTGGACATGATGCTTAAAGCCTATTATGCCAAAATTCAAGAAGGCCCAAATATGACAAAACAAGACAAATGTTACCCTAGAGCTAACCTAGGGATTGAGAGAACTAAGCTATGTGCAAAAATGGTAGAACTGGCACAAACTATGTTTGAGGCCAACCATCTTTTCAATTGCACTAACTCAATCAAAGCACAAGTTCACTTTGGTGGATTGCTAGAGAGGCTAGAGAGAATAGTAACATAATCAGGAAATCTAGGAACATTGCAGGTGAGTACAAATAGAAGTGAAGGGATAGGCCTTCCCCCCAAGGAAGCTAATGCTCCTAAATTGACAAATTTTGGAACTCCTTCTTCAGTGCATAAGCACTCACAAGAATTCATAAGGGAGATTCAAGAGGGAAAATGGGCCAAGGAGAGTGAGAATTCTCCCCCCATTGAGCTACTTGATGATCTTCATGATCAATTTCCACAAGTTATTCCTTTTATCTAGGAGAACAAGAGGATGTATAGTCTAGTGAATGATTAGACTTCAAGTTTAATTCCTTATAAGAGGAACCACAGTCATGGCCTCAGTCGCACCTAGAAACACCGAAGTAGTGAAGAATACGAAAGTGTGGTGTCATCTCACCTTGGAGGAGCTACTCAAAATTAAACCACAATTGTGGATACACATAGCCAATCAACTGCCAAAGGTAGCTAAAAATCATTCCCAAGTAGGATCCCATAAGATAGTACCCGAGATACCCTTGGATAAGATAGGAGACATGAGCGAAGGAGAAGAAGGAAATACCTACCTCCCTATCATTTATCAGGGCTATACCACAAAAGCTATTTTAGACTTAGGTGTAGGAACTGCTATTGCTAAGACCTCCATATGGAAGCGTTGGGGCAAACTAGCACTCAGACCTACAAGAATGAAGTTAAAAATGATAGATGACCACATCGAGAAACGTCTAGGATTGTTGGAAGGAATAACTATTACCGCATGTGGTGTAGAGTTTGAGCATACCTTTGTCATATGTGAATTCGGCAAGAATCATGTCTATGAGAGGATCTTAGGCAGGTCATTCATGAGACAATTGCAAATAGTATAAGATTGGGGAGCCAATTCTTTGTACCTACAACATTTAGGAGGAACAATTAAGGTTAATCTCAGGGATTACTCTTATAGAGATGTGCCCCTATACAATGGAATCCCATCCATAAAGCAATAGATGATATGGAATCAGTGCACTCCATAGGATCAAGATCCTCTTGGATGCATGAAGACACTCACTTATGGATGTGCAAAATTGCAGTTGAAGAAGAGAAAAGATTATCTGCATGGGAAGTAGGTATAGAGAAACACTCTAAATCAGTTCAAGTCCTCGCCTATGCACCCATAGTGTTCCCATATGAAAAATTTGAACCCCACGGTTGGGTAGAAATTCTAGCTTCCATGAACATAGTAGTCAATGATGAACAATGGACTCCCCATTGTGATGAGGATGGCTATGCCATCTCAGTCTTCATGATAGAACCAATCATGTATGATTTGATTATTGAAGAATGTGAACCTAATGAGAATGAACCCAAGAAAGATAGTGATGAAGATGAAGATTCTATCCTCATGGAGCCTTTTTGTGCTTCAGAGGAAGGGTGTCTCTACTTAATTATGTAGGAACTCAGGAAGAGGAAAGATCAAAACCAAAAGAAATGTTGATAGTAACCAAAAAGAAGAAAAGAGAGAAATCAAACCCTAAGCTAGTAGAGGAAGAAACCCTCTTGGAAGTCCCTGAGAACTTCAAGCAATATGAAATAGAGGATCAAAGGGTCATGATCAGGATGCCTACTAGAGAAGCACTCACAAAAGAGGCATACAACACCAAAGAGAGAACTAAGAAAATTGTTGTGATCATTGAAGAGAATGAAGAATGATGTACATACATAGGACATGACTTGACTGAAGAAGAAGAAAAAGAGTTGATTACATTGTTTAAGAGATTATAGAGATGTGTTTGCATGGAGCTACAAAGACCTAAAAGGAGAAGACATTGACATTTTCTCTCATAAGATTCCTATGTCTTTAGAATCCAAGCCAATGAAGCAAAAACCCTACACATAGAATGATAATTATGCGGTAAAGATAAAAGAGGAAATAGATCACTTGATAGAAGCTAGATTTATCTACAAATTTGAGCACACCAAATGGGTATCCCACATTGTAGTAGTGCACAAAAAGAATGAAAAACTACAAATGTGCATTAACTTCAAGAAGGTTAACACAACTACTTTTAGAGACAATTATCCACTTCCTATCACATAACACTTATCGAGATGTGTAGTAGGCAAGGAAGTCTACATCTTTTTTGGTGGATTTGTAGGCTACGATCAAAGTAGCTATTGCTCCTGAAGACCGGTATAAGATGATTTTTTCCATAGAATGGGGTATATTTGCATTTCGTGTGATGGCTTTTGGGCTCGCCAATGCTCCCCTACCTTTCAAAAGCTAATGTGCCATGTGATAAAGGAATTCTTGTAGAAGAATCTAGAGGTCTATGTTGATGACTTATGTGCACATTCCAACATTAGGCAAACACACATCCCAAGAACTGAGATCAATCTTTGACAAATGTAGAGAATATCAAGTTTGCTTGAATTCAAAAAAGTGTGATTTCATGGTCAAACAAGGCAAGATCCTAGGACACATAGTGTCAAAGAATGGTATCTCATTGGATGAGGATAAAATTAAAGCTATTGTAGAATTACCCAAACCAAAGAACATTAAGGAACTACAAGCTTTCATGGGTCATTGTGCTTATTACGGATGATTTATCCACATGTATGCAATCATTGCAAAGCCTCTATATAACCTCTTGACTAATTTTGAGTGGATATATGAGTGTGGGAACTCTTTCAATGTGATCAAATAATGATTGTGTTCAACACTGATCTTGACTACACCTGCTTGAAGTAAGCCATTCCATGTACATTTACACAAGCAGGCACTTGAATGTAGCACAGAGAAATTACACCACTATCGAACAAGAAGGATTAGGTATGGTGTATGCAATTAAAAAGGTTAGACATTATTTGCTTGTAAATAAGTTTAATTTTTTTACAGACCATGAAGCGCTACTATATCTAGTGAACAAACCTTGCAATATGGGCAGATTAATAAGATGGTTCCTCTTACTAATGGAATATGACTTTGAAGTTGTGATTAGGAAAGGTAAGACTCACCTTAAGGCGGATCATCTTTCTAAACTAACTTCAAGAGAGTCCCTACAAGGACTATTATATGAACTTCTTGATGCTTACTTATTCAACCTATAAGTAGTGTCTAACTAGGCCAAAACTATCGTGCCTACTCTAACCTTTGGACCTTAGCATCCAATACTAAAAATCAAAGGTAAAGAAGTAGTGAGATCTCAAAAATATCACATATTGGCAAGTAGTGTGTATAAGCACACTGATCAAGGTATAATGGCTTGCTGTGCAGATGAAGATGAGCATGCAAAGTGGTTGCAAATAGCACATATAGGTGCACTGAAGCAACATCATTCTAAGTATCAAAACCTGTAGACTCTGCAAAGATTAGGTGTATATTGGCCAACAATGGAAGCAAATGTCCATAGGATATGTAAAGAATGCCCAACTTGTGGTATTAGACTGCCAATGGAACATGTCACTCTGTACCAAGTATCTTTGGTATCAGATTGGAGTGAACCTTTGGTAAAATTTTTGAGGGTGAAAGCATTCCCTCAAGAGATGACAATGGCTAGATGAAAGAGTTTAGAGCAAGAAGCCCTAGACTCTGCACTGATTGGAGATAACTTATACAAACATGGAAGAGATGGATACCTAAGACTGTGTGTCCATGAGCGTGAATATCTTTAGATCTTAGAATCTCCCCACCAAGGTGTGGCAAGAGGACATTTTGGACGAGACGTGGTGATTAAAGCAATTCTATTTTCAGGTATTTGGTGGACAACCCGTCACAAGGATGCACACACCTATGTGAAGAGGTGTGATATTTGTCAACAAATTCAGTATCCAATAGGAAAGGACAAGATGCCACTGAGACCCATGATGGGGGAACGTGCATTATCCAAGTTGGGAATAGACTTTTTTGGTCCTATTAATACCCCAATTAAGATTTTGCATGCCGAATATATTATTGTTGCCATCGATTATCTAACAAAAGATAGAAGTGAAAGCCACTAAGAAGAATGATGCACAAACTACAGCCAAGTTTCTCTTCGAGAATGTTTTTACAAGATATGGTTTGCCAATAGAACTGGTTAGCAATCATGGTACCCATTTCTTGAATGAGGTAATTGAATACTTGTTGCAAGTTTTCATGTTCATTCACAAGAAGTCGGCCCTGTACCACCCACAAGCAAACGGACAAGCAGAAAACACAAATAAGATCTTATGAACTGTGCTAACAAAGTTGGTGAACAATAAACATCTTGAATTGGGACAAATAGTTACATCATGTTGTTTGGGCATATAGAGTGGCCTATAAAACGGTACTCCAAGCCACACCCTTTCAGATGATGTTTGGTGAAAACACAGTGTTTCCACTAAACATCTTGATACCTACTTTAAAAGTGACATAAGAGCATCAATGGACCATTCATGAGCTCTCGTCTAGATGTTTTGACTTATAATGACTAGGAGAAACTAGATTAAGAGCAGTCTCTAGGATTTACACAGCCAAGCAAAGACAAAAGGCCTATTTTGATGCACATGTAAAAGATAAGGGATTAAAGGCATGAGTTTTAGTCTTAGTATACACATTGAATTAGCATGCTAGGAAATTAGAAAAGCATGGCTATGGACCCATGATCATTAATAGAGTATCAACAAGTAGAGCTGTCCAGCTAGCCACACTAGAAGGCGATATCCTACCAAGTTACATCAATGGATGTAGAATCAAATTATATCAAGAATGCCTCATGGAGGGTATGCCAAATCGACTCAACGCAACCAAGAAACACAAAGAAGAAGACAAACGGATTAGAGAAGAGGCTCAGACAAAACCCTTAGAGCACATCTGACACATGAAATTAAGAAGACAAGGTAGAGATCAACCTAGGCAAGATGCTTATGAGGCACCAAGATATCACATGGCTATGTGCCAAACAAGTGTCATTCCTCATTGAATAATTGACAGACATCCTTTTGTGCTCCTAGAGATAGGACAAGGAAAGAGTGCAAAGACTATAAGAGCTTTAATTGATTCAAGTGCAACCACTAGTGTAGTCAAATTTTCCTACTGTCAAAACTTGCAATTGAACATCCATCCTATTGAAGCTTATCTGATAGGATTGGGAGGAGTGAAAACCCCTTGCCTGGATGAGGTGAAACTTCCCATTTATATTCATAATGTCACCATGACAGTAAAGGTATTAGTGTGTCAAGATAAGGACCTTATGAAACCTCCTATCTTGGGCCAAGATTGGATCTATGAACATGCGGTGAACTTAAACCTAAGGAGTGAACTTCTTTAGGTTTGGGTGAACCAACAAAAGATCACAATTGAACTAGCAAATCAACCACTCAAGCAAATAGGAAAGGCACCAACTCCTAGTTTTTCGAGGAGCACACATGAAGATAATGCTGATGTTCTTGTCCAAAGCTCTGTGATGTAGAAGAAAGAAACAGGTGAAGGAGTAGCATAAGTAAATGTGGAACTCCCTTCTTTTCCAAAGATGATCAAGGCACAACAAGTAAGGAAGCCTAGGAAGCGGATGGATCATATCATCAACTCGAATAGGGTACAACAATTTAAAAGCAAGAAAGCCTCGACCCCACCATCTAAGAGAATGTGGGGATCAATACCATGTGTGCAACCTAGAGGTGCCACCCTAACACTAGACATCTTCCTGCACCACAAAGAGTAGTCATGCCTTTTACATTCCATATACCCAGGCAAAGCACAGATGGATCCACTCTAATCTTCCTCCCTGTCCCATCAGACCTAGAATTCCCTAGAGAAGTGCTCTTGGAAGAACTTAGCAATGCAGATTTTGAAAGAATCCTTTAGGAGGTGAATCTTGAATCGGGAGAAGAACAAGAAGGTGACCAACAACAATGACATGATGAAGGACAACAAGGACCAGTCATACACTACACAATTACAAAGGCTTTACAACACTATTATGAATATGCAGGAAATACACCACATATCCTTCAGTATGGGCCGAACATTAATTGAATAGATTCTAAGTGAGGAAGGAGTAGAACCACAATTTATCCAAACACTTCAACTCTTGATCGAATCACTAGGCATCACTATAGCAGTTCATATGGTGTTACAGAGACCTACACCTTGATATGATCAAAGGCATGTCGACACAAGAGAATGCATAGGAAAGAATATAAGGATATCCATGATAGAACAAGAAGCAACTGCAAGACAAGAAGCCACATCTAGTGCAACTATCGATCTGATAGAGAAAACATTTGTACAAACTTCACCCATATCACCTCAACAACCTCCATCCCCTCCTACCACGACTGATGTACATACTACCACTGAAACCACTGCCACCATGGAAGCTAGAGAAACCACCTACCAAACTCCTCCCCATTCCCCACCTCATACTAAACCAATCACCTCCACATCATCTTTTAGCTTCCAAGATCCAATCTCCCAAGCCAGCCTATTTTCTTCCATTACTAACCCTCTTTACACCTCCATGATTGAACCTCCAAAACTTGTCCTTGGTCACCCTATCATAACCAATGCTATAGGTCACTCCCACCCCATAAAAGGCAATATAGGATTCCCCATAGCCCCTCACACACAAGTCCCCTTCACCACCAATCCATATTATTCTACCCACCAACCCACTATCATTGCTACCACCATACCACCATTATGGTTTCCCTTCATGGAAGCCCTCGCTCGACTATCTACATCATTATCTATGGGTCCGAGTCCATTTGTAACATCAATTTTCAGAGATACCACACACACCACACGTACCATCCTAGCACACACATACCCAAAGCAATCCCTCTCCCATAAAAGACACAAGAATCGGAGAATATTCAAAAGAAACTAGATGAAATTCAAGCAAGATTACTACAATATGAAAGACAACCTTTGCTAATAGTGGAACCTGAACCTGAAGGGGTGGTTGAAATACCTATGGAAGAAACCTTCAAGGACCCATATGAACGGTGCTAGAACTAGGAGAATGCACTACAGTGGAGGGTCAAGATACATTTGAAATCGAAGTGCCCGAATGGCTGAAAACGGTAGAGCAGATAGGCATAGCACATGATAACAAAGTATTTGTGAAAATACAATCACTGGCAAATCTCGAAGAGATAGTACTCAAGTTTGCCTACTTACAAAACATATCTCATCAAAGACTCATCACCACATCAGAACTACAATATATGCCTTATTTTGTATTTCTCATTGTAAATTCCGTTTTTGATAACCCCAACTCCATTTTGTTCAAGCCAAGGAGATCTCGAGGTTGAGGAGTACTAGAGTGCCTATGTATCAAATTTCATATTTTTCTGAGCCCATTTGAGCCTCCAAATTGGCATAGGAACCTATTTTCTAACTAGGTGGAACACTTCTTTATAGGGCCAAAGCTAGTGAAAAACTATAAAAAGAGCTAGAGAGCTATTTTTTAAGAGAGCATTTTGGGAATTGAGGTGAACAAAAGGCATTGTAACCTTGACGTTTTGAGTGAATCAAACATTCCATTGGTCCATCTCTTTATCTTGCCATGTGTATGTGTGTGCTTCTCACTCACACACTTGTACTCTCACTACACACTTGTATTCTCACTAGGTCATGGTCATCATATCCTCCTCATGTCTTCCCGGATTGACAATTGTGAGGTGGATCTCCTCATGTTGATGCTTGTCATTGTGCTAGAGTGACATGTGGTTTTGTATACAATTGGAATTCTACTTCAAGGGTAATTTTTCATTTTACCTATAGTGCTATTTCTTGGAGGTTTTGCCTTCAAGAATGTACAATTTCTCCCACTACATAAGTAGAATATGTTGCAACTAATGAGGTATGTAAGGACGCATTGTGACTTTCTAAATTCACATGTGACATGGGCATACCTCAACATGTACCTCATTTACTTAGTGATAGTCAAAGTGCTATTGCATTGGCTAAGAATCCGTTCTATCATGCAAAGACCAAGCAAATGGAGGTGTAATATCACTTAATTCATGATTTCTTAGACACAGAGTGCATTTTACTTGAGAAGGTTCATACTTGAGAAAATTCAGTAGATGCTTTGACAAAAGCTCTACCATAGAATAGCTTTAGACACCACTGTCACTTCATGGGAGTCACTTGATCTTGTTTTGTATAGTCCCTTGTACATTGTGTAACATGCCCATCAGGTGGGAATGCAAGATTGCATTTTCATCCTATCTTTTTCTTGTCCTAAAAATTGAGGGGCTTTCATATCTTTTGCAAAGAAAGGATTTCTTGTTCGTAAAGAGGTAAGTGGGTTGAGGGTTTGAAGTTAAGTCCTTAACCCTAGGTTTAGGCAAATTCCTACAAAGAAGAGGTAGGGAAACATCTAGTCCCCTACTTGAGGAGGGGTTCCTAGGTTGAATAGGCATGGAACCTTTTTGGGTAGGTAGAATTTGAGGTAGGTGAAGCATTTGTAGGATTTTCTCCATTTTACCTTAAACTTCATCCAATGAAGTTTTAAGGGTTCCCACTTTGGCTTGTATCTCTTTAACCACAAACATATCCACTTGAATTTCATTTATTCTTCCAACTCATCTATTTGGTGTAATCTACCTCTTGTGTAGGTGCATCATTCTCTACTTGCACATCACTACCATTATATGAGTACCTTTCCATTGAATACCTTGGAAAAACAAGAACATGTCAATGCCTTTTCTTAATTCAAAGGAGAGATGAAAGCCAAATGGAATAATTCCCCTCGTTATTTCCAAAAGCTTGCTTATGGTATATGTTGTATTTGGGCTCCCCTTGGATGAGACACAACCTTCCTTGACCTCCCACCAAGCTCCAAGATCATCGTTGAACTCCACTTGTTCTTCCTTGCCTTGCTTCAACACATAAAGCTCCTTCAAGAGGTTGAAAGTGATGCAAATGCTCCTTTGATGAAGTCCAAGTCCACATTTGGGATGCCTCATTGAAGACTTCTCTCCTTGGAAATATGTTGGAAAAGCCTTTGAGAGATGGTGGGATATATTGACTCCCAAGATCTAAAAGCTTGGTTGAAGACCTTCTTCAATGATACCTTAAAAAGGCTCTCAAAAGAGGTGGCTCAAGTCTCGAGTTCTACACATATGTAGAGATGGCAATTGTAGAGAGTGTATGTAGCTATTTAAAATCATGGACTTATGATATGTAGGAAATATACCCCATATAGAATCCAAAACTACCTCTTGAGGGGTGTAATAATAAGAGAGGAAGAGATGGCTTGTTAATAACTAAGAGAGAGAGAGAGAAAAAAGGAGTTGCCAACAACACTCTTCTCTGCTTCCACACTCCTTGAGCTGCTCATTGGAGGAATCGGGGTTCCTCTAGCTTCTTGCGGTCATGTTGAGGGGCTCCTCCTTACGTTGATGGGTTGCCTCCCTTAAGGGGGATCCTATGGGACCTCCTCAAAGATGATTGTCTCAAGAATCAACAAAAGCTAACCTCCAAAATCAATCTTGGCTCTAGATATCAAAGTTGTAGCCTCCCAAGATCATTCCTTCCATAGAAGAGAGTGAGTGAGTATGTATCCACCCATCCAACTCCACCCATCTATATACTTTTATGCTAAAGGGGTGCATGTTTGAGGACTTTATCTAGTGTCCATCCAAATGTCCCTCATGTGGAAACTTCCCTAATGCTATCACATCTTTTAAATCAATTGAGGTCTCTGTTCTCACAACACTCCAAGGTGACACTAGGAGAAGCTTCTCCCGAGACTAAGGTTCCCAAGCCTTAGTATAAATAAGCCTAAGTAGTAAAACCATCAAAACAAGAGCTCAAATAAATTAAATAACATAAGGATTCAAACAAAGGTTTAAACTTAGAGTTCATACATGTGCAAAAGGTAATCCAAAGGCTCAAACCAAGGGTATTTATACAATAGCGGATCTCTTTCTCTCTCTCTATATATATATATATACATATATATCCTTGAGTGTGAGGGTGCATGTCAAAAAGAAAGGAATGCTATCTATTCTAGAGCTTTTTGCATAAGTTTTATGTTTCATGAGTATGGATAATCACTAGAATTTTGATTTCAAGAAAGCTTTTCAAGTCAAATGAAAAAAGTGTCGTTGGTGCATATGCTCACACCATGGTCCTTTCCATAAAAGAACTATATGATTATAACTTTCCATAACCATTTTATTACAATCATACTTTTATTCGTTATGCTCTTCCACATTCAAAATGGCATAAGACTACTGGTTTAAACATATTTTATCGTAAATCCACTACTTTTATTATTCATGCACATTCGAAAACTTGATTTTGGTATCAAAGAGGTATATCCTTACATATTTTGATAGAACCTTTTTTTTAGAGTACAAAAACTTTGAAATGTGGAGTGAATGGGATTTGAATCCAGACACTCTCCTCTATGACATTCAAGCCACTTCACTACACCACACCCATTTGGGCTATTGTTATATTGTTACATAAAGACAAGGTCTAAAGTAGTCTTTTAGGCTTGTGGCTCTTATAAGTTACTAAAAACAATATATGTAAGCTTTTGGATCTTATTATTTATGAAAAATAACATGTGGAGGTGCTCACATCTTCAAATTTAGAGTAAAAGTGGATAAAAGTAGGAAGGAAAAGAGAGGTGTCTATTTTTAGACAAGGAGGTGCTTCTGTTGACAGCCTCTCAATAAAAAGAGTGGTTCTCTTAGTGTAGGTGGCCAAATTGAGTGATTCTTATTGCGTTGCAAAGATTAAAACTTGTATTATATAGATAGATCAATTTTTTGTACAAAATACAATGAAAAAACTTCTTAGAAGTAGGTGTTTTTTTAGATCTTCTTTCTTATGTGTATCTGGTGTCTCATTAGAGACAGGCCTCTCTTCAAACTTTCATATCTCAGTTGTTATGAGGTATTTTTGAGTGTTTTCACTTGGAGGAGTTTAATTATCTCTCATACTTCTAGTTTATATCAAAATTTATCATAAACTTTTGAGTCTTCCTATTGTACAACAGTTTTCAATTCAGAAAATTAGTCATACCTTGTTGTAGCAGGCCTTGACATACCTTGACTTCAAACCATTCGTTTGGGAGCTATACTCCATCTTTTTTTATGTTTTTTGTTTTCAAAGCATGCTACTCAAAGTCTAATTTTAGGATATATGATTGATTTTAACCAGATCTACTCAAAGAGTTTTTGGTGATTAGTTTGCTATAATCACCCATTTCTATTTTCTTGAAAGTTTGCAGGAAAGTCTGATTTCTGAAGTTTGGAAGTATTTGTTTGATCTTTTGAAGATCTTGGGAGGTCTCATCACTTCTTGTTGTGTATTTTGATGTTTAAAAGTTTGTAAATATAACATTGTGGTATCAGAGTGTCATGTAGAGTATCCTTTATGAGGTGAGAGTAAGGGGTGTGAACCACCTCTTAGACATCTAAAGTAGGGTACTCACATGAGTGCCAAGTGGAACTCATGTGAGAGGCCGTGATTAATGCCTTTGTTGGCAACTAGAGTGAGAGAGAATATGTAGATTTATCACGTGGCTAGGCAGTACATCTATTAGAGAATCTCCATGTTCAACTTCAAATATCGTGCATAGAGAAATGAGCTCCAAGAAAATGGAGGGAATCACAGAGAGGACCACTACAATTGGTATCTGAGCTAGGCGGCATGCAAATATAGCCAAGTGCCACCTGAATGCAGATTGAAGGACATACAAGCACCCACGAGCAGAGGACTAGTTTACACCAAGCCCTACAGTAGTGTGTGCAGCCCTTTGAGGCTTCTCCCTCTTTCCTCCCTCTTAAGTGAAGAAGTGATGGTAAGAGCATCTTATATATAGGCCATTTTCGGTGCTGCGTAGCTTCTATGTGGGATAAGTCGGCTATGAACGACGACAGTTCGTGGAAGAAAGGTCAATTGACACTACTAAGAGGTAATTAAACCATTTCAAATCGAGATGCTAGAATATGGGATTCTTCCATTTTGTGCAAAGTTGTGAGCCTAGCTGTTACCTCTGGGCCTCTCTTTCTTTGAACTCCTTCAGTTTTGATCGAGCCATGTATGAACTCGAATGGTTCTATGGGAGCTATCCCATAAACTAGTTGGAATGGGGAAAATCTAGTTGTTTCTTTATAGGCTAGTCTATATGACCATAGTGTACCAAGATAAGCTTTACCCCAAGCAACGGGTTGTAGCATACATTCCTTTCGCAGCATGGCGATCAATACCTTATTTGTGGACTCTGCCTGGCCATTTGCCCTGGGATAATAAGAGCATGAAGTTCTATGAATAACTTTATACCTGTTAAAGATTTCTTGCAAAATCTTATTCACAAAGTGTATTCCTTGGTCCGTGCAGATCTCCAAAGGGAAACCAAACCTACAGAATATATGGCTAAATAAAAAATCAGCAATTGTTTGTGCTGTGCAATTTGGTGAAGCAATGGCTTCAACCCACTTTGTTGTGTAGTCTGTGGCAATTAGTAAATATTTATCTCTATTTGGAAAAGAAGGAGGATATATGGGCCCTAAAAAATCCGATCCCCATTTCTCAAATGGTTGACAATTGATAAATATTGTCAGTGGGTTGTTTCTCTGCTTTGTGGGTTTAGGGCCGCATCTTTGGCAGATGTCACATACTTTAGCCCTATCATTTGAGTACCTAAATAGTGTGGGCCACCATAATCCTACATCTAGAATTTTGTGGCCCATGATGTGACCTGGAAGCTGCCCACCACCTCGACCTTCATGTGCCTTTGCTAGGATATCCCATGTCTCTTCCTCCTCTATGCATTTCCTCAAACAACCATCTTTCCCATACCTGTACAGTTTGCCTTGAATAATAGTAAATGGTCTGCTGTTGATTAGTAGCCTCTTCTTTTGCACCGAGCTTGCCTTTTTTGGATACAATCCAGTGTTAAGAAAATTTTTGATGTCATCATACCAACCCTTGGCTTGGACAGCAAACAAATTGGCATTAGGAAAATCATCGTTTACTCCAATCGCTTAATCCATGGTGTTGATCCTGGATAGATGGTCCGCCATAACATTTTCCTAGAACAAAAGTAACCACCTCCATACCCTACTAGTCGCTTGTGGTTTGTTCAATAGATATTTGAGCGGTTTATGATCAGTTATGATAACAAATTTCACTCCCAGCAAGTAATGATGAAACTTTTGTACAATGAAAACCATGGCTAAGACCTCCCTTTATGTGGTGCCATAATTTCTTTCAGCCTTGGTCAAAATTCGACTAGCATACTGAATTGGTCTGTCCAGTTTGTATTCTTCACTGTGTTGAGTCAAAACTGCCACCACTGCATATGCACTGGCATCTACATGTATATGAAAAAGTTTTGACCACTCAGGTGTGATCAGAATGGGAGAAGATACTAACCTTGACCTTAATGTTTGATATGCTTTTTCCTCCTCTTCTTCCCACTTAAAAGGTACTTCCTTACCTGTAAGCCTAGCCAATGGCCTGGCTATATCTGCATACATCTTAATAAATGTCTTGTGGTACCTTGTATGTCCTAGAAAACTTTGAATCTCTTTTGGAGATTTAGGTCTAGGTAACTTTAGTATAGCTATAATTTTGTCTGGGTCAAGTGCTATACCTTTGGAAGATACCACATGTCCCAGGAGGGTACCTTCATTCACCAAAAAATGGCATTTGTTTGGGTTCAATTTCAACTTTTTTTCTCTGTGCCTCTTAAAGACTTGTTGTAATTGAATTAGATGCTTTTCTAAACAATCCAATTGAGTCTCTGCAAAAGTACCTGAAAACGATGAAAAATCATCCATGAAAATTCTGAGAGACTCTAGCAACAATGGTCCAAAAATGAGATTAACTGTTCGATTGAAAGTAGCTGGGGCATTTTTCAGTCCAAATGGCATCTTTACATATACATGAGTTCCCCAAGGTGTAGTGAATGCAGTCTTCTCTCGATCCTCAGGGTGGATGGATATTTGATTACATCCACTGAATCCATCCATGAAGCTATAAAGTGTATGTCCAGCTACTTCTTCTATGACCTATTCAGCAAATGGCATTGGAAATCCATGTGGGATGGTGACCTTGTTCAATGTTCTAGAGTCCACACATATTCTAATCTTGTTAGTGTTTTTCTTTGGAACAATTACCATAGGAGATAGCCATTCTGAATGCTCCACAAGGATGATAGTTCTTGCATCTTCCATTTTCTGAATTTCCAAGTAAACAACTTCAGCATATTTAGGATTCAACCTATAACTCTTACCTCTCACTGGTTTTGCACCTTCAATGAGAGGTATTCTGTGCTCTCCGTAACTAGGTGGTACTCCTTCCAAATCCTTGTAGTGCCAAGCAAAGATATTTGCAAATAATTTCATGAAATATGTTACCTTTAAGACCACCTCCGGATGATTCCCTAGCTATTTAAATGGGACATGGCTGATCCTTGTTGCCCAACTGAACCTCCTTCACTGGATGCCTGTTTATAATGTTATCCGTAAGTTCTTCCTAAGTAGCATACTTAGTTACATTGTCCCACATAGCTTCGGTATCATAAGCAAGAACATCTTGAATGTCTATTTGCACCTCTTCCTCCTGAATCCATCCTTAAGGGATCTCATGAAGTGGTAAAAAATCCTCTTCCATATTCTTTTTCTTACCTTTAGACTCTAAACCTTCCTTTTGGTTGCAATCTACTGAAATAACTTCCTCAATATTGCTTTGCAAAGGAGACTTCTTTCCCCTTCTGTGGTCTTTAGCTAGTTCTCCCAACCTAGCCACTTGAATTCTTTCCACTTTTTCTAAATACCCTTCTTCTATGCCTGAGTTAGATGGAGAAATTCCAAAGCAAGGAAGAGAATTACCTGCTTCTAGCCATGCTAGCATGTTGTCTTCATCATATAGATCCAATTCCTTGTCTTCTTGTATGTCCATAGGATCTATATCTATATGTATACCAACAGATTGCATCATAAAGTTTGCCCTTGTTGATCCGGACCTACAAAGTCCAAGACAAATGTGTTACCTTGTACTTCCATCTGAATATCAAGGACTACTCCCATAGGTCTGATCGTACTCTGATCTGCCCATGTAACCATAAAATTGGCTGCCCTTGATGGTTGAAACCCCAGCTTCTTCATAGTATATTTAGGCATCAGATTGATTCCTGAACCTCCATCTATTATAACTCCTTTTAGAATTTGACCATTAATATTCACTATAAGTCTCGAGCTCTTGTAGTATGTTAGGGGTGTATTTCTTGTAGACCTATTTGTACCCCCAACAACAGCTTTGGCCACCAAAGTTGATGTGGATGCTTCATCTATTATTTCTAAGACTTCAAACATGAACCTTTAATTCATCTTTATTAAGTCAAGAATACTAACCTTTGTTTTAACTGACTTCAGCAGCTCCAAGGCTCTTGATTCCTAGGTTGCATAGTGTGTATTTACTACATCAAGCTCCTTGTGCACTCTACTGAATGCTTTTTCAATAATATTGTTGCTACTTGTATTAAACTCCTTGTGTGTATGCGCGCTTCCTCTTCACATGCATTTTCCTTTATTTGTTCAATTGTGTACTAAAAAAGGGGGAGTTCACATGAACCTTCCAAACTCTTTTAAAACCTCTTGTTCAACTTTCTGCAAAATATCACTTTATGAACAATTGATTGTGCACTACCTGTGCTCCTTGACCACTGAAATTTGAATGCCTTGACTTTGACCATGTTGAATTTGATCACTTTGAATTTGATCATTTGACTTTGACCCTATTGAATTTGACTAATATGTGCTTTGATGGCTCAACACATGCATAAACTTGGAAGGACAAACTAGTTTTTCCCCCACCTAGGTCCAATGTATCTTATGGTCAACAATCAAGGGGATTTTCTCACACCCATGGTACCCATAGGGAAAGAATTGGAGAAAGTCTTGAGGTGAACTTTGCAAACCGAGTAGGTAGAGAACGATTAAGAATGGAAACAGAAAGAATAGATGAGGAGAGACACAGAAATCTAGGACATCAAAGATGCATGGATGAGTTTCCCTTGCCTAGACCTAGAGAACACCCTAGCATCTTGAGGCCCACTCAATTGGTTAATTCCATGAAAAATTACTTCGATGGCACTCGAGACCCTTATGATCATGTAGTGGACTTTAGATAAGTACTGAGAGCAAAACAAGTTGATGACTTGTTCACTCAATATAATTGGCATGGTTTCAACCACTACACCAAGGTCAATTTAGGAACAACATCAATAGAAGAAAACTTGAGTAGAGCCTTAGTGATAGCACTACCTTTGATTTCCAAAAAGAATCCAAATGCTCATATATTCGACTCAATGCACGTAGATAGTCCACTAGCTTACTACATGGATTCACTAGAGCATAATGAGATCTATTCTTATGAAAACCCCAGTGAACCTAATTGAGAGCCATAATATTCGAATATAATGTACACAAACCCTAATCCTAGGCCCCATCAAGATAGGTGAGACCCCAAGCACCTTGAGGACCATGCTATAGATGTCATGGAGACCACTTCATTAAAGATTGCCTCGTCCTTGCACCATGACAACTGCAAGCAGTAACCATTCAAGGATTTTGTCTCAATTGCAGTAAGGAACATCTCCTAAGGGATTACCCAAAAGATGCAACCAATTTGCAAAAAATCACACCTACTAATGTTATTGGCCTAGTGGTAGATGCCAGCAAAAGTACAATTACTACAACTCCCATACAAGTAGTGACTAGAGCTCAAGCTCTACAACAAAACTAAGGAATAGGCCAAGAGAAGAGCCCAGATAACAATGAGATTGAGAGCACAACCAAAAAGAGAACAAGAGCCTGGAAAGATAGCCATGAATGAATGAAAAGACAATGGACAAAGAAAATGAGTGAACTAGAAGAAAGCTCAAGGGAGACCAAAGCTAAATTGATAGAACTTACATCTCAAAAATACACTCACACATCATCCACCATCGCAATCACCATCTAATCAACCTCATATAACCCCATCACCACCTAGAGCAAGATTAGTCTTAGTGGATCCTACTCTCGGGGATTTAGACATGATGTTTAAAGCATACCAAGCTAGAATCCAAGAAGGCCCAAATGTGAGAAAACATGACAAATGTTACCCTAGAACCCAAGTAGAGATTGAGAGGACTAAGCTATGTGCAAAAATGGTAGAATTGGCACAAACTATGTTTGGGGCCAGCTGTCTTTTCAATTGCACTAACTTAACCAAAGCACAAGTGTACTTTGATGGATTGCTAGAGAGACTAGAGAAAATAAAAGCCAAATCAAGAAAGCTAGCAACATTTTAGGTGAGTAATGCTAGAAGGGACAAGATAAGCCTCCACCATAAGGAACCTTATGCTCCTAATCCGATTGATTTTGGAATCTCTCCTTCAATACATCAACACTCACAAGAATTCCTCCAAGAAATTCAAGAAGAGAAATGGGCCAAGGAGAGTGAGAATCCTCCCCCCATTGAGCTAGTAGATGATCTCTATGATCAATTTCCACAAGATATTCCTTCTATCTATGGAGAACAAGAGGATGTAGAGTCTATTGAACAACTAGATTTCGAGTCTAATTCCTTATAGGAATTGCCTCATTTCATGGGCCCATGGGAGTCTGAGTCTATCCACATGAGAGCACTCATGATCATGGTAAGAAACAAAACCTCAATTTTACCTAGAAACACCGATGTAGTGAGGAACACCAAAGTGCAGTGTCATCTCACTTTGGAGGAGCTACTCAAAATTAAATCGAAATTGTGGAACATGTAGCCAATCAAGCGCCAAAAGTAGTTGAAACTGATTCCTAGGTAGGATCACATAAGACAATACCCAAGATACTCTTGGATAAGATAGAAGACATGAGCAAAGGAGAGGAAGGAAATATTTATCTCCCTATCACTTATCAAGGTTACACAATGAAAACTATCTTAGATAGGTGCATGTGTTGGCATTGCAGCCACCTCCTTATGGAAGGGTTGGGGCAAACTGGCACTTAGACCAACAAGAATGAAGTTGCAAATTGCATATGGCCACATCGAGAAACCTCTAGGATTGGTAGATGGAATAACTCTTACCACATGGTGTGGAGGTCGAGCATACTTTTTCTATATGTGAGTTTGCCAAAAATCATTTCTATAAAATGATCTTAGGCAGGCCATTCATGAGACTGCTGCAAATAGTACAAGATTGGGGAACCAATTCTTTGTACTTGCAACACAATTATGTGTAGTTTCTAAGATTTTCAAATAGTCTGATTCATGAATGCACAGTCTTAAGTAACCATCTTTGCCTCTTTGGTATAGGTTGTCTCCTACTAAAGCATAGTCCTGAGCCTCTTGCTCCATGCTTTTTTTTCTTTCTAGACTAGCCTCACTGGGTAGTGTTTTGGATCTCATGAATTCTACCAATGGAGCACTCCATTCTAGAAGTAATGAAACATAATAAAGGGTAGCATACTCCACTAGGGGTCTCTTCTGGCACACATGACAATTCTTAATCCTCTCATGCATTTCTCTATCCATACTAGGCCAATACACTCCTAAACATTTTAGATTTGGCAATGTTTGTTGTTTAGAATAGTGATTTCTTAGCAATCCTTCATGGGCTTGTTGCAACCAACTACTACGTTCATGCTCCTTGACACAACAAGCTAATACACCCTCTGTATCTTGTTTGTACATACTTCCTGCCAATATTTGCTACTTTTGTGATTTTATAATTCCATCTTTGTTCGTTTTCACATTCTTATTTGCAGGTCCGAATGTTAGGACAGATACCAAATTATTTTAGCAAAAACTTTTAAATTGAACATATAAGCATCGGGTAGTTCATCAGAGACTCCTTGCAATGACTCTCCTGAAGTGATGTGAGAAAGGTGATTTGCCCGGAGGTGGGTCCGACCTTTCCTAACAATCACTTCAAATTTGTATTCCATTATTAAGAGGAACCATCTTACTAAGTGTCTTGTATTGCAAGGTTTATTGACCAAATATAATAAAGCTTAATGATCAGTGAAAAACTTGGACTTGTTGGCCAATAGATAGTGTCTAAACTTCTTCATGGCATATACCATGCCTAAGCCTTCTCTTTCAATTATTGTATAATTTCGTTCAGTTGTGTTCAACTATATGCTAGCATATGCTATAGGCAAATCTAGATTTCCTTCACCTATGAGTTGTGCTAGCACACATCCTATTACATAATTGGATGCATCTACATGGACATGGAACGATTTATTCCAATCAAGAGTTGTTAGTATTGGTGTTGTGCACAAATGTCTCTTCAGCTCATTAAAGGAATTTTTGCATTCGTTGTTCCACTCAACATTTTTCAATAGAGCATAAAGAGGTTTAGCTATGATCGCATACATGTGGATAAACCTACGGTAATATCCACAATGGCCCATAAAGGCTTGTACCTCTTTAACATTCCTTAGCCTTTGCAACTCCGCTATGGCTCTTACTTTGTCCTCATCTATTGATATTCCATTCTTAGAGACAATATGACCTAAAATTTTACCTTGACGTACCATGAACACACACTTTTTTGGGTAAAAAAAAACTCGATATTCTCTACACTTGTTGAAGATCCATCCAAGCTCAGGTATGTGGTTCTTCTTTCTTGGAAATGAGCACATAAATCATCCACATATACTTCTAAGCTACTCTTTGAAGAAATGACAAATGAGCCTTTGGAATGTTTCAGGTGCATTGGTGACACAAAATGTGAAGGTTCCCCACTCTGTGGTGAAGGCCGTTTTGTGTTGATCTTCTAAGGCAATGGCTACCTTGTTGTAACCTAAAAATCCATCAAGGAAGCTATAAGCTTCCTTGCCTGCAACATGCTCCAATAAATGCTTGGTGATTGGAAGAGGATAGCTATCTCTGATCATAGCGACATTAAATTTTTTAAGGTTAATACACACCTAAAACTTTCTGTTCTTTTTGGACACCACTACAATGGTGGACACCCATTTAGTATGCTCAATCTCATAGATAAATCTAGCTTCAATCAGTCTATCAATTTCTTCTTTTATTTTGGTTGCATAAGTTTCATTATATGTATAGGTCATTGTTTGGTGGGCTTGGTGCTATCCATCATGGGGATCATATGAGAGCATAATTTCGGATCTACCCCATTTAGGTCTCTATAGGTCCATGCAAACCAATCCCTATATTCCCTTAATACAGCTACAAGCTCTACTTCTTCTTATGCACTTAGGTCTTCTCCTATGTACGTACATCGTTCTTAGTTCTCTTCAATGGTTACTATACTTTTTTTGGTCTTTTCTTTATTATCATATGCTTCTTCTATGGTGGCCTCTCTCTTAAGCATTCTTACCAAAAATTTTCGATCTACAACTTCATATTTCTTCAAATTCTCTCGTACTTCGAACAATGATTCCGCCTCTACTTGTTCCACTACTTTTCTTTTCTTTTTATTTTGAATACATTCACTTTCCTCCCTTGAATTTATAGTTTTAATGCTTGTGAGAGGTTCTTCTTCTTTTTGGGTAAATATCCCTAAATTTTCTAGATAGCGTGCCTCTAATTCAAAGCAACTATCCATCACAATGGACTCTAAATCATTGCTGTCCTCTTCTTCTTCTATGATCTCATTAGAGTCACACTCTTTTAGTAAGGTTTCACACATGAACAAAGAGATATCATAACCCCCTCATCACAATGAGGCATTCACTATTCTTCATCAATAGTATTCTCCATGGTGGCTAAGATTTCTGCCCAAGCATGAGGTTGAAATTCCTCATCTAAAAAGATCATCAGCATGTAGGTTGAGTCTCTAAGTGGTCTAGCTCCTTGAGAAGTTCCTTCTTCTCTCACTTTTAGGCATCTTTCCTCTTCCTCTATGAGCTTGCACATCCACAAGTGAGTATCTTCATGCATCCAAGATGGATCAGAAGAACTTACAAAATGCACAGAGGTTAAATCTTCTTACACCTTGTGGATATGATTCCACTGTAGGGGTGGTACATCTTTGAACGTATAATCCTTTAGATTGACCTTGGTTGTGACCCCTAAGTGTTGCAAGTACAAGGAGTTGGTTCCCCAATCTTGTACTATTTGTAGTTGCCATAGGAAGGGTCTTCCTAAGAACATTTCATAGACGTTATTTTTTCCAAAGTCACATATAGCAAAGGTGTGTTCAAACTCTACACCACAAGTGGTTAGAGTTATCCCTTCTAGCAATCCTAAGGGTCTTTCAATATGGATGTTGGCCATTTGAAGCTTCATTCTAGTTGATCTTAATGCAGGTTTTCCCCATTGCTTCCACAAGGAGGTGGTCACAATGGCAACACCAGCACCTGAATCTAAGATAGCTTTGGTTATGTAACCTTGGCAGGTGATTGGAAGATAAGTATTATCTTCTTCACCTTCACTCACATCTCCTATTTTTTATATAGGTATCTCTGGTATTTTTTGCTTAGATCTTGCTTTTGACATATTAGAACCAAGTTCAAGAACCTGATTTGCCACATGTTTCCACAACTCAGGTTTTACTTTGAACAAATCTTCT
Organism: Ceratopteris richardii; assembly: GCA_020310875.1. Classification (NCBI taxonomy): domain Eukaryota; kingdom Viridiplantae; phylum Streptophyta; class Polypodiopsida; order Polypodiales; family Pteridaceae; genus Ceratopteris; species Ceratopteris richardii. Next base: position 185,187,298 of record CM035407.1, read on the forward strand.
AAGGTGAGATGACATTGCACTTTAGTGTTCGTCACGACTTCAGTGTTTCGTGGAACCATTGAGTCTTCATTCCTTATCAATATTGTGGGAGCTTTGATATGAAGAGATTCAAATTCCCATGGGCCTGTGAATTGGGGCAACTCTTGTAAAGAATTAGATTCAAAATCTAATCTTTCATCTTCTTGTTTCTCTTCTTCATCTCTATAATAGATGGAATGTCTTGGGGATATTGATCATGAAGCTCGTCAATTTTAGAAATAGGAGGGGGATTACCCTTTTCCTTGGCTCATTTCTCTTCTTGTATTTTTTGTAAGAACTCTTTAGAGTATTTTTCAATTCAAAGAGGGGTTCTTGCATCCATGGAATCAAGAACATAAACTTTCATTAGTGGTGATCTTTCTCTTTCAACAACTGGTTGAGTCTGTGGAGGTAAAGAAACCTATGGCTTATTTGCTAACTAATCTAGTCTTTCTAGTAAGCCCTAGAAATGCAAAGCCGATTTGATAGAATTTGTCTGATTGGACAATTGATTGGTCTTGAGCATAGCTAAGCTATTTCTATCGTTTTCATGCAAAATTTTTTCCGTTCAATTTGTAAATTTGCTCTAGGGTAACTCTTATCTAGGTTTGCAGCTGTTGGCCCTTCTTGAAATCTAGCATAGTAGGCCTTGAACATCATTTCCAAGACTTTTGGGGTTGGATATGCGAGAATAGGCCCTGGTTGTGGTCTATTTACAATGAGTGTTGGGATGGGATGAAGCTGAGTGGATAGATTTTTGGCATGTGAGGGGTTTTGAGAGGCAAAGACTACAATTTTTATTTTTGTGTCTTTTAGGCTTTCTTCTAGTTCGGATAATTTTCTAGCCCACTTATGATTGGCCTTCTCCCTGGTATCCTTCCATGTTCTTGTTTTCCTATTACTAGGCTCTCCTCATTCACTTGACTCTGCTTGTTCAACCGGTTTAGCCTATTTTAAGGCTTGTGCCCTAGTGACCACCTGTGTAAAAGCCACGTTAATGCTACTTGAACTTGAATCCACCACTAAGCCTACCACATTAATTGGTGTAACTTTGGGCTCACTAGAGGGTTCCTAGGACAATCTCTTGGGAGATGCTCTTTGCCGCACTTAGGACAAAAGCCTTGTATTGTGATGGTTTATCCTTGTCTCGAAGTTGGTGGGTGGGGACATTCACAAATGAAATGGTTTCCCTGACATCTAAAACATGGTCCTCTAGAGGCTTGTGGTCTCATTTGCCTCAATTGGGGCCTATGGTTAGGATTTGTATACATGACATTGAAGTATTTTGGCTCCCAATTCAGTTCCATAGGTAGTGCCTCATATTGATACAGATAAGTCTCACTATGCTCAAGTGACTCTGTGTAATAAGCTTGTGGAATATCTTCATGGGTGTAGTCAAAACTCTGAGCATGACAATCATTTTCTAAGACCAAAGTGGCCGTCAACACCAATGCTCTATTAGGGTCACCTCTACCACTACATACTTAACTCGGATCACATTGGTAGGAGGTGGCGGTTGGCTTGCTAGGATTGATTGTGGCCTATATGGTGCATGATATTGCTGTTGGTATTGAGGTTGATATTGTTGTTGTGGCCTATAATATGGTTGTTGGTATTGGTTTTGATACCTAACCTATTGGTAAGGTTGTTGATACGTTTGTCTGATAGCATGCCTATTTTACGGGCAATCTTGAGCTGTATGGTTGGTGTATTTTCTCTCAATAGTGCAATATGGAGCATTCAATTCTCTCACATTCTGGTTTTGCAATGGGCATACGTTAGCCATGTGGTCCCCTCTGCAAGTATAACATTGCTTCAATGAGGTGACCCATGGTGTTTTTCTATTTTGAACTCCTATTTTCTTGGCAATATGCTCAGCTATCTCATCTATCGAAGTGGAGGTTCTAGAAGTATGAGTAGTAGAATTATCAGAATCCTTATAGAGTTTGGACAATTCTAACTCCTCAACCAGGTTGCCCTCTATGTCGAAACTTGTTTTGCTTGTGTAGGTAATTCAAGTGTCAGGCATCTTTCCACGTATTGTTTAAATTTGCATCCGGCTAGCCAAACTGTTTCTTGGGGTGTCTGCTTGAAGTTGTGGATCAAGGATGATGTGTTATGCCGGATGCCGCTCTTGGAAAATTCTTCGATGAATGCTTGTAGCAGTCGACCTATATTTGGGTAGTTATGACTGTTTAACAGTTCAAACCAAGCTAACGTAGTACCCTTGAGGATCAAACCAAATGCCTCTAGCTGGATGAACAAGTCCTCAACCTATTCAGCTCTTAACACTTGTTTGAACTTGGTCACATGATCATAAGGATCTCCAGATCCATCAAAGTAATTTTTCATTGTCTTGACCATTTGAGAGGGTCTAAGGGTTCTTGGGTACTCTTAGGGTCTAGGCAATGGAAAATCATGCTCATCTCTTTGATGGCTATGTTCTCTATGTCTCTCTCTTTCACATCTTTCACTTTCAAGTCGTGAATTATCTCTTCCCAGAGTGTGTGCAAAGCTTACCCTATGTCTATCTCTATCTCTTTTCCTCTGGGTTTCATGAGCTTAGGATGATCCTACACCTTGGAGGCCATGGGTGAAATTAGATCATGGTGGAGGAAAAATCAATTTGCCTTGCCAAGTGTATGCATGCCTGCCATGCTTTCTTACCAAGAACATTCTCTCCGACGTGTTATCCAAATAGACAAATTTGCCTAGTATCTCAGGATCTTTGATCTCCTAGATGGTGATTCCACCTATTTTTCTAAGTTGATCTGGCTTGAATATCCAAAAATCTTCCTTTGTTTCTCTATTCAAGAATAGTTCTATGCTTTTGTTGTCTTGGGGAACCCACTCAAGGGTAATCACTCTGGTCAAGATGGATTTGCCTCAAGGATTCTTGGGTTCTCATCCTAGGTCTCTGTGTACCTAAGTACCAACTTAGGGACTTGTGGAGAAAGAGATTATACCTCGATCCCCCTCAAGTGCATATAGTGGGGATTCACGCTTTATTTATCAATCCGAGGAGTATCAAAACCTAGCCGAGTGTATGCAGACATGCATTCAAATGATGATCAATGCAAATAAGCTTCCAAAGAGTGCAAATAAGTCTAAATCTAGTCCAAACAAGGTTCAGGGATCCGTTGAGAGGTCACGATACTTGGAGCAGCAGCCAACAGTAAATCGAGCTTTTCTCTCAGCTCCGAACTCCCAATATAGTAAATAGCGGGTTTCTTTCAAATCTCTCGAGAAGACGCATCCAATGGTCATCTTTTCACTCAATTCTGACGCTTTTGCTTTAAGTTATGAGCACTTCAGCACTTCCTACACTTTGCACACACCTTAACAACAACAAACAAGCACTTTCATGGATAGACAACACTTCCAAACACTCTTTTCAAGCATCACACATGCACACAAGCTCACAAAGAAGATGATACAGAGAGGAGAAGACACAAATTTGAAATTCTGTGCTCTTGATTCTCACAATGGCAAAAAGTCTTTACAAAGAGTCACAAATTGAACTATATACATGTGCCCTAAAAATGGTCCTTTCACACAAGAGACCGACACTTTATTAACTAAAAGGTTAATTTCCTACTAATTTACAAGGGTAAGCTACTAATCTCCATGGGTATGCATCTAGAGGACTCCTCTAGTGCACTTACATCAGAAAATGTGTTACACAATGGCTATGATACAAAAATAAAGTGTCCAAATCGGAAAATTTTCGGGCCCATCTTTTTCTCTGCCTTTTGCTCTTCTTAGCTCTGCAACACTCTCCCCCTCTTTGTCTCTGTCGTCCCTTGAGAGGCTTTGCTTCTTGTCTGCAGCTTGTCTAAGTCTTCTGAGTACACGCACCCAACGGTCGAAGAAGCGATAAGGACTGTCAGAAAATTTGTTACTTTATCCGATGTATATCCTTTGCTTCTGTTTGCCCCTTGGTATTCCTTATATCACATATCTGGGTTGCTGCATTAACTCGGGCTGCCACGCACGCCATCAGTGGCTAAGAATGTGGTATTCTTAGTCACCCTCTTCAACTTTTCTTCTCTTTCTAACTTTTGGTCTTGTGATATGTCTTTGTCTTCACACATCTAGCCCTGTTGTATTGCTTTGAGCCTGTTTACTTTCTGCCACCGCACACAATCAGTGGAAGGATCATTACCTGCCAAATATCTTCTTGCACTTCTTCATGGATACTTCCTGGCCCTGGTCCGTCCTTCCCTCCTACGTGCTTTCCCTTATTGTGTGCCCCTGTGGGGCTCTATGTAGAGATGGGTGTTGTGTGCCCCTGCGGGGCTTCTTGTAGAGATATGTCTTCAGATATAATCCTTTCAGTGAAGCTTCTTTCTTGTTTTCTTCTTCTTTTCTTTTTGCTAGATTCTCCTTCGACATTGCCCCCTCTTGAACTATGTCATCCCCGACAGGCTTTGGAATTCGGCGGGAGTATGTTCTGTAAACTTTTTGCTCTATCTCATTAAGCAGATTAGCTTCACGTATCATGATCTGCTTCCATTGTTCGGCTTTCACACTGTCATGTGGTGGCTGTCTGTGATTGGCGAAGAAGCTTAATTCATATGCCACTAATCTAGCGTTCAAGTTCGATGACATTTTTAAGAAAATTTCTGAATCAATCTCAAAAAATCCTGTAAAAAAGGATTCTTCGAAGGTTTGCATATATGTACTTGGTAAGAACATGAGCCTAGAATAATACGCTATTATTGTGGGTCGGTTGGGCATAACAGACAGATAAAAAATGAGGATATCTGTGCCTTGATTAATACCGATGAAATTTAGAAACGTGTAAGCCGTGTGTTTGAACACTTTCAAAACTGTAAGTAGCATGCTGAGGATTTTATTCGTCATCTTGATAGTTAAATCGAGGACTATTGCATAACAATGTAGCCAAAATTAAATGGTTTTTACCATGTAATCCTCAGTCGGTAAATAGTTATGGGGTGGACTTGGAAGTAGCGGATAATTCAGCCACTGTTTATTGATCACACCACTCTTTTGCATATCCAAAAATTCTCTTTCTTCTCTATGACGTGGTGTTGGGCAAAATGAAGGATTTACCTGTAATAAATACGGTGCTGCTTGCCAGTGCACCCGCAAAGTAGGATTTTTCTCCAAAAACTTTCTCCGCCATATAGGTTGTTCCGCTTCAAATTCCTCTTGAGTGTAATTGAATGTATTGTCTTTGAAGTATAGCTGCTCATCTGGATCCTTTTGTGTGAGCTTCTTTATAGATTGCCTTGTTTTCTCTTTCAAGAGTCCATAAGGAATGTTGAAAGGCTTCATGATCGTATCCAAATCTTTCCCTTTTATTTTGGCCTCTTTCATGACTTTGACCACTTCATTTTCAAAATTTTCTGTCAACCGGGACACCAATAGTGCCCGTTCCTTCTGACCTATTTCTGCAGTATATGGCATGGGATGATCATCACATGGTTCCGCCATCTGCCCTCTTATTGGAGAATGATAGATCGGGGGAGACAGAGGAGATACCTCTACCTCGTCAGTAGGACTTTCTTGTCGTGGCTCTATTGGTGTCTCGATGGTTACTTTTTGTTCTAATTGACCTTCTAGATGTGTACGACGTTCAATCTTCTCTTTAACTTCCTTAAGTGCTGTCTGGAGCGCGTCTTTGGCTGCGAGTAGCTCATTACTGATTTCTGCTATCTGATCCATATTTTCATTATAGCTCACTACAAGTTTTTCGTTGGCAGTGTATAGTTGTTTCTTGAGCTCATTGGTTTCGTTAATATACCTGCGTTCCCATTCTTCTTCTTTTAGGACTTGCTCATGTTTCAGCAAATGATCATATTTGGCTATTTGGTCATTCAATTCCTTTTGGTCAGTTGCTGTTGTCTCTTGTTTTTCTATAGGTTGGTCATACAGCAATGTCTTCATCAATTCTTTGTTTCTGATGTGTAAGTTATCATTTTCCTCCATGTATGCTTTTAGCTGTGTTTCTAGCAGATTGCTTCTAGCTTTCATTCTCTAATGTATTGCATTGCCATTTGACTTCGGTTATTTCCGTTGCCTTGGCTGAAACATCTTGTTGGGCCTGAATCAGCTGTGCAGACAGTTGCTCACTCCTTACTTGGAATTGTTTTTTTTCCCGCATGGCCTTGTCATAATCTGCATCTGTTCCCATGATCTGTTGTTGCGTATCCATAGCTGTTTGTATCATCTGCTTTACTACGGGTTTTAGTTGAGTAACATCTACATTTAACCATGTGGTCAGGATGTTAGGTTCTTCACCCATGGTAACATCTTTCCCTTGTGCCACATGTAGCGTAGTGTTATGGGGCTACCGAATATGAAGTTGTATCCTTGGCTCAGCCCTCGTATTTTCTGTCTTTCCTTGGGGTGTATCATCAGGGACTTCAATCACAATTTGCTCCATATTTTGTTGTAAACACCCTTCTTTTTCTATGTGTGTTTGTATTTCCTCTTTGACAGGTGGCACTGCATCTTTATGTGAGATTGGAGCTTCCTTTATGCTGATTCTTGACCTGTCATTCAATTGACTGTGGTGGGCTTGTTCAGTAGGAGCTTCTTGGTTCTGTCCTGCGATTGTTGATTGTCAGGTGTGACCTCGACCTGATTTATCTCTGTCCATTCCTCATTGTTTGTTTCTATTCTTATGTCAGTGTCCAAGGTATCCTTGTCAGGGCTAGATTCCTCATTAGAACTTGAATCCTCCAGTCCCAATTCTTTGTATCTGGCAGTTAATTTTTTGGAGTTTGTTCTTTGCCCTTTTCTTGCTGTCCTTGTTGTGCTTGTCTATATTAATGTCCTTGGACATTTAGGTTCACTTGGCCCAGCATATATGTATGTGTTTCTTCTAGGGCCGCTGATAGGTCCCTTTTTGTGATTGGCTATTGTGTCAGAGGAATCTTTGGTAATATGTGTGTCCTCTTAGACTGTGGTGTTTCTTGTGCTGCTTCCTTTCTAGTGTGCTTAGTTCCTCGCATGGGTTTCTTGGAACTGGTTCCCACTTCTTCGATGGAAATAACTGTTTTCTTTTTCTTTGGAACCGTAGCTGACTTTACATATTTTGCCATTTCGGTGGAGGTTGGCATCACACTTAGGCAGTCTTTCATCTTAAGTGCCTCATAAATTAGTAAGGTCAATGCCGAACTTCCATTCAAAAACTTCTTCTGATTCCACTTCTTCTTAGCTTCGAATAGGCGGTCTTGAATATATGGAGTCATATTTACTTTATTTCCAATGTGCCTCATTGCATGGGAAAGCAATTGTACTACAATTTTCTCATGTACTATATAATACTGGGAAAACAAAAATGTTGATGCACCAATCGAATCGATTCTTCTATATCTGCTCTGTTTATTTCCAGAAAGGTTCTCTTTTTTGGATCATGACATTCATCTTTAACATTAGTGAGGCCATCCTGACACCAACCAAAAGCTTTGTTGATTACTTCATGAGTGAATCAAATTGTTTTCCATGTACCAAGTTTATCGAGTACTCTTGCTTCTGGGATTGACGACTTATTTGATGCAGACTGGAGTGTATTCATAACTTGTGTGCATCTCTGGAAATTTGGCAAATATATGGGCAGTCATAGGAATGCATCAATGCCAGCCCTTGTCCAGACATCTGTATTGCGTGGTAATCCTTGTATGATAGTCTGGAAATCTTGTGAAATAATTGGGAAATAGTGATCCCTATCCATAATCTTAATGGTGGCCATGAAAAGGAGCTCTGCCACTGGTTGATCATCAAGAAACCAATGACCTCTTGCCTTAGTAATTGATTCCAAGGGAAGAAGCAGGACCTCTTCCTTATACGTAGCCTCAGAATGAGAAGATGCAATCTGCACTCAGTGCATACCAGTAATCAGTGGAAAGCTGGTATTAAGAGTTATTCTTCACATATCCTCCCTAAATTTTGCAATTCTCCGAGTGATGTGAGTTGTCCCTTTCCCGTGGGTGTGAGAAAGGTATTACTTGGGATTTTCTTTATATATTTTTCAATTTTTTGACAGAAAACAACAGCATTAGTACCTAGCCGAAGCTTTTATTGTAGTGTTAGTTATTTTTTGTTGAGATTATTGTACAAGTTCTCTCCTATTCCCTAAGAGGGAAATGTGCTTTGCTATCCAGTAAAAGAAGAAGCAGGTGCCGAATGCACGGCCTTGTAATGTGGCCCTATTATGCATACTTTGGAACCTTGTAACTCAAGATGTGTGCAAACTGAATTATTTGGCCGATTTGTACAAATTGTTTTTCCTGTAGGCATCCGAATCTGCTTTACTTCACTGGGACAGATTGTGTTTCCAGCACTCCTGGTGTAGGTGTTTGTTTCCTGTAGGTTCATCTTCAGATCGTGCTGATTCTCCTTGTGTCTTGACTTGTCCCTTTTAATGATTGTCATTTGTGTACATGATTTGGGAATCTATATTTGCATTCGGGCTGGCTGGGCGGCTATCACCTTCTTCGGAATCCATACTCTAACAATCCTTTGTGGACCTAGGTGTCCAAATTGACTTGCATTCTTGTTCCGTTGTTGTTTTCGATGTCGAGAGTAGTTCTGTTGTTGAAGATATGCTGTCACTTGATCTTTTCTGATCCAAGCTTGTCTAGTGTGAGGATTGGGGTATATTCTAATGTGTGCAAGTTTGTGATAGTCTTGCTGACTAGTCCCTCTTGTGCTTGGTTCCTCACTGAGGCTTTTATTGGATAAGACACTAGTCATGTGGTTTACTGGCTTAGGAGATTGTGTGAAAGCGAGATTTGGTGCATTCTCACATGAAGTACTTGATGGTGGGGTTTCCATAGTGGGAGTGAGCGTACATTCATCATCGTGCTTGTGTGAGTGATCTCTCGGGTCTATACATTTGGCTTTGTCCAGTGCTGAATACCTCACGATGTCCTATCTTGGCTGAGATGTATCCTAGGGCCAATTGAATAGTCACTTCATATTCATATATCCAATCTTGACCTAACATGAGCTCTTCTAATAAGTCCTGATCATGACATACTAAGAGTTTCTGTTCCATAGTGTTGTTTCCGAGATGTAGGGGTAAGGTAATCTCGCCTATGCATTTAGTAACTCTCCCCCCTATTCCCGTCAAGTGTGCCTTTGATGGGTGTAATTCTCCCTTGAGTTTCTGGGTCAATGAAGACTTGATACAGTTTATGGCTGCTCCTGTGTCAATGAGAGCATCCACCAAGTGGTACTCTACCGATCCAACACCCAAATTCAAATATGGCTGCTTTGTTTGTTGTCCTGGGTTTTCAGAGGCTCTAAAGTTAGCCATTGGGATGAGTTCCTCTCCTTGTCGATATCTCTTGTCTCTCTCTCTCATCCACTCCTTTCGTTTCCTGATTCGTTCTAGTGCTTCCTGTCTAGCTTCTTCTCGTATTCTTTCTTCCTCTTTGTGCCTATTTTTACCCATTATTAGTCGTGACATTATCTCTTCTGTCAATGGCTCTAAATATTTTTTTACTCGGCAACCACTTATATAGTTTGGCAATACTGCTCCATCTAGGGTCGCTAAGCTGATGGCTCCGCTGGTAGATATACAATTGATGATCAATGGGCCATATCCTCTTTTTTGTAGTTTCTTTGCATGTTGCTTCAAAGTATAGACCAAAACTAAATCTCCTTCCTTCAGGTTTTTATCTTTAATATGAGCATCAAAATATGCCTTCTATCGCCTTTTTGCAGCATAAATTCCTGCTACAGCTTGTAACCTTGTTTCATGTAACTTTTCTATTTGATCCAATTGAGTTGATAATTCATGTCCAGTCCACTCGTAAGTTGTTGCTACTCTGAGAGTAGGTACTAAGAAATCAATTGGCAAGATGGCCTTCTGTCCATACACTAAGTTAAAAGGAGTGGTTCCTATGGCTGTTTTATAGGCTACTCTGAATGCCCATAAAGCATGATGTAATTGCTTATCCCAATCAGATCTACCATTGTTAATAATTTTAGTGAGGACTGTACATAAGATTTTGTTTGAACTTTGAGCCTGTCCATTGGCTTGTGGGTGATATGGGGCTGATTTCTTATGAATTACTAAGAATTCATTCATTAGGGCTTCTTCTTTTACTTCATTCACAAAGTGTGTGCCTCTATCACTCACAATTTCTATAGGCAATCCAAACCTAGTGAATACGTTCTCAAAGAGAAACTTAGCCGTAGTCCTTGCATCGTTTTTCTTGGTTGCTTTGGCTTCAACCCATTTGGTCAAATAATCTGTGGCTACGATTATGTACTCGGCATGGGATCCTTTAGCTGGGGGGTTAATAGGTCCGACGAAATCTATTCCCCATTTAGTAAAGGTTCTGGCACTCATCATGGGTTTCAGCGGCATTTCATCTCATCTAATAGGATATTTTGTTCATTGACAGGTATCACATCTTTGAACATATGTGGCTGCATCTTGATGTAGAGTTGGCCACCACATTCCTGCAAAGAGAATCATTTTTGCTGTTTTATCTGCAAAAAAATGTCCTCCTGTGGCTCCGATATACACCATCTCTAAGACAGAAAGATACTCATCTTCATGAATGCACATTCGTAGATGATTGTCTCTTCCTCTTTTGAAGAGCTGTTTACCTATAAGAACATAATCCTTGCTTTGTTCTGTGAGTGCACGTTTTCTTGCTAGAGTAGCTCCTTCTGGGTGCTCGGGTTTTCAAAAATTTTACCAGAGGCATACTCCATCTTGGTGCTACAGTGAAGTAACATAGAGTAGAGTTCTCTTCTGGCCTTCGTTCTTGACAAGTTGGGCAGTTTGATACATAGTTATGTGTATCCCTCTGCATGGTTGGCTAGTATATGCCTAATCTCTTCAGTGTTTTCCATGTACCATTCGCATTTAAATGAGTTTTCCATTGATTTACATGTGCTTTTTGAAGCCACATCTCTTGTTCCTCTTCCTCTACACATCTCATGAGTAGTCCACTTGGATCTTGGTGGTATAAGCTTCCAGCAATGATGTGGAGATTTTTGGTCTTCCATAGTTCCTGACTTTTGTTTGCAGTGATCCCATGTTTTGGTCCATATGTGAGGATCGGGATCAACTTTTCTGCCCATTGGGGACATACTTCGAGATTAAAAAGATAAGTGTCTAGCAGATCATCCGGTACTCCTGTGGGGGGCTCTCCATGTGTCTCGATAAGTGATATGCTCTAATGTGCGTATTCCCTTTCTCGACTACTACTTCAAAATCAAATTCCATCAACAATAGAAACCATCGTACTAGTCATCCCGTATTACAAGGCTTATTGACTAAGTACAGTAGAGCTTGATGATCGATGAAGAATTTGAATTTGTTTGCCAATAAGTAGCGTCGAAACTTCTTAACCGCATACACCATTCCTAAACCCTCTCGCTCCGTCGTGGTATAATTGCACTCTGCTTGATTCAATTGTCTACTGGCATAGGCTATAGGGTGTCTAACTTCCCTGTATCCGCTGGCTGAGCTAAGATACATCCAATGGCAAACTTGGAAGCATCTACGTGAATGTGAAATGGTTTGTTCCAATCAAGAACTCTAAGGATTGGTGCTGAACTCAAACGACTCTTCAATTCTTTAAAAGCCTTTTCACATTCCTCAGTCCAAATAAACTAGATAGTAATGCATAAAGGGGTCTAGCAATTATGGCATACATGTGTATAAATATACGGTAGTATCCGCAATGTGCCATAAATGCTTGCACTTCTTTAACAGTCTTTGGTCTCGGCAAATCCAGAATCACTTTGATTTTGTCTTCATCTGTGGAAATCCCATTTTTAGAGACAATGTGTCCTAATATCTTGCCTTGTCGAACCATGAAGTCGCACTTTTCTGGATTGAGGCAAACTCTATATTGTCGACATTTTGCAAAAATCTTTCCTAGTTCTGGGATATGTTCTGATCGTATAGCTGAATAGGTGCATAAATCGTCCACATATACCTCCATGCTCTTCCTTAAGAACTACTTGAATACATGGCACATCAATCTTTGGAAAGTGGCTGGGGCATTGGTTAGACCGAAAGGCATAACCCTAAAGACGTACACTCCCCATTCAATTGCAAAGGCTGTCTTATGTTGGTCATCAGGATCAATTGCTACCTGATTATAACCTGAAAAGCCATCTAGAAAACTATAAACTTCCTTCCCTGCCACTCTTTCCAAAAGATGATCAGTGATGGTAATGGGTAACTATCTCTTATGGTGGCAGCATTTACTTTTTTCAAATTAATGCATACCCTTAACTTGCCATTCTTTTTTGGCACGACCACCAAAGGTGATACCCATTCCATGTGTTCGATCTCATAAATGAACCCAACATCTAACAAATTATCTATCTCTTCCTTAATTTTTGCTGAGTAAACGTCGTTATAAGTGTATGGTCTTTGTTTGGAAGGTTTGGCTTCTGATGTCATCAGGATTCTATGGGCACAAATAGAGGGATCTACTCCCTTTAAATCCTTATATGTCCAAGCAAAGACATCCCTATATTATCTTATGAGTTGTATTAACTCTTGTTCTTCCTCCATTGAGACATCCCGTCCTATAAAGGTACATCACTCTTCTCCTTCCTCCAAAGTTACTACTATTTTCTTCGTCTGTTCTTTGTTATCATATGCTATTCCTGGTTGTGCTTCTCGTTTTGGCATTTGGATAGAAATTTTCCTCTCTTCTACTTCATATTTTTTGAAGTGGGCAGGCACTTTGAATTGATCTTGAGGCTTGTTTTCTCCATCTTCTTTTTCTTTATCTAGTCCAAGTTCTTCTTCTTGTGTCATTTCTTGATTTAACTCACTAGTTATGACACTTATTCTTTGATTGTCACTTCCTGACTCAATTTGTTCTTGCTCCATTTCAATGCTCTCATAATCCTCCTTCCATTCTTTTTCAATTACTTCTCCTTCTTCAGCCTCTTGAAGAACCACCACGTATAGGCTTACGTCATATCCTTCCTCATCAATGCATTCATTCATGGTTCTCACTTCTTCATTTACACACACATCAAGAGTGGCTAAAATCTCCATCCAACCATGAGGTTCGAATTCTTCATCTAGGAATATTTGGGGCATGTAAGCTGGATCTTGTATAGACCTAGCAACTCCCTGCCTCTGTTGCCATCCTTTCTTTCTTTCCTCTTCCTTTTTTGCTGTCTCGCATATCCATAGATGAGTGTCTTCGTTCATCCATGATTGGTCACTTGAACCCGTACTGTGAATCGATTGATCGTCCTCCTCCTTATGAATCAAATTCCATTGTAAGGGGGGAACATCTTGATATGTGTATGTATGGAGATTTATTCTGGTCGTGGTACCTTCGTGCTATAAGTATACCGCGTCTTTTCCCCAATCTTGCACTACCTTCAACTGTCTCATGAAAGGTCTTCCAAGTATCATCTCATAATTGACAGATCGCTAAGGTGTGCTCGAATTCAACTCCGCAGGTGGTAAATGTTACTTTTTCCAATAATCCCAGGGGTCGTTCAGTGTGTCCGTCTGCCATTTGAATCTTCATCTGTGTTGGTCTTAAAGCTGGTTTTCCCCATTTCTCTCAAATTTCCTTAGTCGCAATCCCTACTCCTGCTCCCGAGTCTAAGATGGCTTTTGTAGTATACCCTCGGTAAGTGATTGGAAGGCATGTGTTTCCTTCATCCCCCTCACTGAAATCTCCAACCTTGTCGACTGGGATTTTGACTGTGGTCACTTCATTAGGCATCTCCTTCTCATATGACTTTGTCTCCAATTGACTGGTTAGCTTCTCCTTCAAATGTGGTTTTATCTTCAAAAGTTCTTCCAATGTCAGAGTACAAGGGATTTTTACCTTTCTAAGATGTTGTATAATGTCTGATGTTTGGATTGACGGGTTCTGTTCTTTTCTTCTTACTGAGGGAATGCAGTATAATTCAGAATTATGTTAGTATTCCCCTGTGTAATTTGGCAAAGCCTTCACACTATCATCATCCTTGTTGCTCTTGTCAAGTTGTAATAATCCTTCTGAGTTTAACTCAGGTATTGAGGCTTCCAATTCATCTTCTGCCTCTAATGATGGAGAGTGTTAATCTCCAAAATAACAAGCTACTCTTGAGGTTAGAGCACCTCTATATCAAGAGTAACTCAAAACATTCACCAATTTGGAGGATTGATGATCAATTATAAAGATTTTGGATAAACTGTGAAGAAGATGATTCTACAAAAAGTCTGCTGCACATATCTCTCTCATTGACTTATCAAATGTGTAAAGTTTTTTATAAAACTTTGCACAAGGTGTCGCCTATAGTTTGCGCACCTTCTCCAAGTTAAATCATTTCAAAAGATTTAGAAGATCTTGAGAAATGATCTTAACAAGTCACCTATGTCTAAAACTGTTCTTCTGAGAAGTCGATTCAGACACCTGTAACTTCTAACACTTGGTTCTCTCAATCTAGAACCCGTTTATGCAAATGCTTTTAGCCATAGGTATCTTACCTTCCATTAAAGAATGAGTGCTTGCTTGCTCAAAACTTTTCACTGTGGAAGGAGAACTGACCAAAACATTAGCATCGAATTTTGCACCTCCTGTAACTTCTCTTCTTTCCATTTACATATGTAAATGTTCCTACACTCAATTCTCTCAGCTTGATCACAATTAGAAGCTGAAAATTTGTACAGAGGTCAATCAACTATAGAATTAGACTTGTACAAAAGCATTTCACAAAAGATTCAACATAGAAGGAGAATACTCAGAAAGATCGGGCGCAACATTTTTCCATTTCTGAGAAAATTTACATATGAGTGATGAGAGAGATTCTACTCACTTCTAAAGTGTCTAATGACATCTAATTCTCCTCAAAACTTGTTCTCACATAATCTCTCATATTTTCCCCGACATTTTCTTTGTATATATATAGGAAAATATTTACAAGCTCATAACTAATCAAAGGCATAAGTGAGCTAACTTCAAAATAATGTACATATGTGTACACATCTTCATCTTCTGGATATGCACTTCCTTCATGCTTCATAACTTGATCTTTTCTTCAGTCATTGACTTCAATTCTTCATAAAAAACTTCAATTGTTGATTGCCCTGCACCAACAGCTCCCCCTCAATCATCAATTGAGGTTTTCTCTATCTTCTTTATGCCTGCCATGTCTTTGAATCTCTGTAGCTTTGGTCCATCCAAGCTTTTGGTTAGCATATCAGCTATCTGATCTTTTGTTGAAGTATGTATGAATTCAATCTCTTTATCCATCACCTTCTCTCTTAAGAAATGGTATTGAACCTCAATATGTTTAGTCCTAGCATGAAAAACAGGATTAGCAGCTAAATACAATGAACTCATGTTATCTCCATGAATAGTGGGTATACTCTTAGTAATATCAAAACTCTTCATGAGAGTCTTGAGCCATATCACTTCCTTTGCAGCTTCCACCATACCTTTATACTCTTCTTCTGTAGATGACAAAGCAACTGTGTGTTGCTTCTTTGAACACCATGAAATTAACTTATCTCCCACATAACACAAGTATCCATAAGTTGATCTCCTATCATCAAGATTACCTGCCCAATCTGTATCACTATAAATCTTGATGTTTGTATCTGATGTAAAACCATAATACAAACCCTCTTTGAGTGTACCCTTAATGTACCTCAACACTCTTTGACCTGCAATCCAATGTTCTTTCCTAGGACAATGCATGAATTAAGACAATACTCCAACTGCATATGACAAGTCAGGCCTAGTTAAAGTAGCATAGATCAGAATACCAACCAAACTTTGATACAGCTTCATGTCCTTGAACTCTTCTCCTCCATATCTGCTCAATTTGTGATTCACTTCCATTGGAGTAGGTGCTACCATGCAATCATCCATTTTAAACTTGATTAACAAGTTCTTCAAGTACCTTTCTTCAGTTACATACACTCCATGCTGAGTGTATGAGATCTCCATGCCCAAGAAATATGAAAAATCTCCCAAGTCACTGATCCTGAACTCTTTCTCCATTTGCTTCTTTAGACCTTGAATGCCTTTGTCATCTGTACCTGTAAGAATTATATCATCAACATATATGCACATGTAAATGAACCCATCTTCACTTGCTTTGACAAGCAAGCTACTATCTGCTTTAGATACTTGGAATCCAAGTTCTTTTAAGAACTTCACAAGTCTATAATTCCATGCCCTTGGGGCCTGCTTCAAGCCATACAAAGCTCTCTTGAGCTTGCACACATGATCTGGATACCTTTCATCTCTGAATCCTTGTGGTTGCTCCATGAAAACATCATCTGAAATATAACCATTTAGAAAAGCATTCTTCACATCGAATTGACATAATTTCCAACCTTTACATGCAGCAATGGCTATGAGTGTCCTGATGGTTGTCATCTTTGCCACAGGACTATAGGTCTCATCATAATCTATACCATATGTCTGAGCAAAACCTTTCACAACAAGTCTAGCTTTATATCTAGACACACTTCCATATGCAAACCTCTTTGTCTTGTAGACCCATTTGCATCCAATGATCTTCTGACTATTTGGTTTAGGAACCAAATCCCAAGTCCCATTCTCCATCAATGCATCATACTCTTCTTGCATAGCTTTCTCCCAATTTTCCTTACCTTTTGCCTCTTCATATGTAGAAGGGTCTTCATCTGCCTTTACCATATATGCATAATCTTTGGTAGCCAAAAGAGAAGTGTCATGGCTATACCTTGTAGGTTTCCATTTGTGTCTTGATGACCTTCTAAGTTCTCCACTCCTTGAGGTTTCTGGTTCATCAAATTCTGGATCAAACCTTGGCACTTCTTCAACTTCAACCTGTACTTCATTTTTCTCCTCTTCATCAAATATCTGAACCTTTGATTTACCTTTCTTTTGATTGACAACTTCTTCATCACCTGCATAAATATTGATTGTACCTGCATACCAAGTACCTTGCTCATCAAATGTAACATCCTTAGACACAAGGAATTGTTTTGTGGATGGACTCCACAACCTATATCCCATCTGCTTATCATCATATCCAATGAACACATATTTTTTAGCTTTGGGTTCCAATTTATGCCTTAATTGTGATGGCACATATGCATATGCCAAACATCCAAATACTTTGCAATGATCTAAAGTAGGTCTCTTACCCCACCATGCCTCATATGGTGTCATATCCTGCAAAGCTTTACATGGTAATCTATTGACCAAATATGTAGCTGTATTTACAGCCTCAGCCCGCAAGTAATTTGGGCAATTTTTCTCCTTCATCATGGATCTTGCAAACTCAACAAGAGTTCTATTCCTCCTTTCTGCTACACCATTTTGTTGAGGAGAGTACCTGCAAGGAATTTCCCTTTTTATACTTGCATTCCACAAATAATCACTGAACTCATTAGAGAAATACTTTTGACCTTAGTCTCTTCAACTTATGACCTATACTTCTCTCTGCATACACATGATAATGTTTGAATGTATTGAATACCTCTGACTTATCTTTGATCACATAGATAGTGATCCATCTGGTAGCATCATCAACATAAATCACATAATACCTTGAACCATTGAAATCCTTTGATGGTCCCCACACATCTGTGTGTACCAATTCAAGCTTCTCTGAATACATAAAACCATGCTTGGAATAAGATTGCTTATGAGTCTTACCTAATTGACATGCCTCACATCTGTATGTCATATGTTGACCTGCAATATTAGGCAATCCAAGCACTGAACCATTATCAACCATATCTTTGATACCTCTTTCATTAAAATGTTCAAGCCTTTTGTGCCAAAGATCTAACTCAGAGATCTTATGTCCTCCATAAGTGAACAAGGCATGACCAACATTACCTTGGATCTTCAATGTGAACAATCTTCCTTCTTTCTTCCCTGAAACAATTTGTTTATACCCATTGCTAGGGTCTTCCACAAACACTCCTTCATTAGTGAACCTAACTTCATAACCTTTTTCAACAATTTGGCCTACACTTATCAGATTCTTAGGAATTGTAGGAACATACAAAACCTTACTCAAGAGAGTACTTGCATCCTTAGCCTTCACTGAATTGACTTCACATTGTGCTTTGTATTGTCACCTGTTTGAACAACATGATTAGTTACCTTATTCTCCAAATCAGTCATCAAAGCTATGTTGCCACTCAGGTGATTGCTACACCCTGAGTCAATGTAGAAGACTCTTTGGTCTTCACTTTTCCTTTCACAAGTTGCATTCATTATCAATGTGAATCCTCCTTCTGATCTGAAGCATAATTGTAGTAGGTATTATTGTATTGTTGACTTTGGAATCCTCTACCTGCATTTCTTCCAAAGTAACCCCTACTACCTCTACCTCTGAAATTACCTCTTTGATTTCTGCCACCTCTTCTTCTTGAATGAAAATTCTGATTATATCCACCATTATTCTGAGTATTATGCCAACAATCATTAGCTAAGTGATTTGTCTTACCACAAATCCAACAAGCTTTAACTCCATCTTTATTACTCTTGCCTCTTCCTCTACCTTTGCCACCTCCTCTTCCTCTTAGGAAGTTGGCTTGGCTAGTTGTACCTTCATCTTCATTTACTTGTTGCTTCCCTTTGATATTGTTCTTCTTATCCTTTGAATACATTGCATGACATGTACTCTTATCACTTTCACCTTTGACATCCTGCTCAAAGGTTAGCATATGTCCTAGCAACTGATTTAAATCAGGAGTGAAATGATCAAGTAATAATTCAGTAGACAAAATGAATGGCTTCCATTTGTCATCACCTCTCAAACCTGTAAGGATTTGCCTTACCAATTTATCCTCCTCAATGTCTTCATCAATTGCTCCTAATGCATCTGCAATGTCCTTCATCCTTGTTACATAATCTGAGATGGATTGAGATGCCTTCTTTTTGAATGTGGTAAACTCTGCCCACAAGGATGCCTTCCTTGACTTTGTGGTGTTTTGGAAATGCTCCTCCAAAGCATTCCATATATCACTTGCACTTTCAAGACCTCTAATGTGAGGTAGCAAGTAATCATTAACTGCCATGTAGATAATGCTCCTAGCTTGAGCATCTTTCTTCATCCAAGTCTTCAAATTTGATAATTCTTCCCTAGTTGGAAACACTAGGATCTTTGAACTGAGGCTTTTCTTCTTCACCTGTAATATAACCTATCAAGTCTTTGCTCATAAGATGAGCTTCCATCCTCATTGACCATGCTGGATAGTTCTCTCTATCCAGCTTCTCTATTTGAAGAGAATCTCCCATCCTTTCTTCACCTGTGTATTGAATTCTTCAAAATTTATGAGTAATAGATGTACCTTTACTTCGAATGAAGTTCCTTTTGGCCTTCTTGATAACTCCGCGTCTCCTTCTCAAGCTTTGCTTTCAAGCTTTCACCTTTTGAACCTTCAAGTGTTGAATTCTTTACAGCTGCAGTAGTCGGGGTCCTCCTTTCTTTAGTTTTGATGCTTCCTGCTCTGATGACATTGATGGAGAGTGTTAATATCCAAAAGAACAAGCTACTCTTGAAGTAACAGCACCTCTATATCAAGAGTAACTCAAAACATTCCCCAATTTGGAGGATTAATGATCAATTATAAAGATTTTGGATAAACTCTGAAGAAGATGATTCTACAGAAAGTCTGCTGCACCTATCTCTCTCATTGACTTATCAAATGTGTAAAGTTTTTTATAAAACTTTGCACAAGGTGTCACCTATAGTTTTCACACCTTCTCCAAGTTAAATCATTTCAAAAGATTCAGTAGATCTTGAGAAATGATCTTAACAAGTCACCTATGTCTAAAACTATTCTTTTGAGAAGTTGATTCAGACACCTGTAACTTCTAACACTTGGTTCTCTCAATCTAGAACCCGTTTATGCAAATGCTTTTAGCCATAGGTAGCTTACCTTCCAACTTAAAGAATGAGTGCTTGCTTGCTCAAAACTTTTCACTGTGGAGGAGAACTTACCAAAACATTAGCATCGAATTTTGCACCTCGTGTAACTTCTCTTCTTTCCATTTACACATGTAAATGTTCCTACACTCAATTCTCTCAGCCTGATCACAATTAGAAGCTGAAAATTTGTACAGAGGTCAATCAACTATAGACTTAGAGTTGTAAAAAAGCATTTCACAAAAGATTCAACACAAAAAAGGAGAATACTCAGAAAGACCGGGCGCAACATTTTTCCATTTCTGAGAAAATTTACGTATGAGTGATGAGAGAGATTCTACTCACTTCTAAAGTGTCTAATGACATCTAATTCTCCTCAAAACTTGTTCTCACATAATCTCTCATATTTGCCCCGACATTTTCTTTGTATATATATAGGCAAATATTTACAAGCTCATAACTAATCAAAGGCATATGTGAGCTAACTTCAAAATAATGTACATATGTGTACACATCTTCATCTTCTGGATATGCACTTCCTTCATGCTTCATAACTTGATCTTTTCTTCAGTCATTGACTTCAATTCTTCATAAAAACTTCAATTGTTGATTGCCCTACACCAACATCTAACTCCTCAAAGGGTGGTTCAATTCCTTCCGCTTTCTTCCATCTATCCTCTTGGAATCTTGCCCACAAGCCTTTAGGCCACTCCTCATCTACTTCGGGGACAACGGATCCTTCTCTTTTATCCTCGTAGTAATTTCCATCACAGGTCTCGCCTTCTTTTCCTTTCTCGGGATCATTAGGGATGACACACTCTTGGAATTCTTTTTTAGGAATTCGTGAATTGGGTAGTCTAAGAACAGGTTTTTCTAGGGTTTGTTGAGCCACTTCAATTAATTTCTTACATATCTCCAATCTTTCTTTCTCTAAGTCACCTCTAGGATATTCTTTTTCATGTTGTTCAATGGTTGGTCCTGCTCTTATTCGTGCTTGGTACGCCTGAGTCCACATGGCTAACTCTTCTGGCATGGGGTCTGCTAGAACTGATCCTGCCTCTTGACACTTTCCTTTCTTATTTTCTCCTTCAAGTTTCTGTTTTTCTTCTTGACTTTGTTCATTATTTTCATTCTCCTTCTTTAGTTGTAGTTTCTTTTCCTTTATCCTATCTCTACGATTCTTCCATCTTTGTGTTTGTTTACTTGTAATACTTTTCCTAGGCTCTTCCGAGTCTTCAACTATTTGAGGTGTGGGTATATTCAATTCTCTGTCGCCTTGATCATTCTCTCCGGTTTTTTCTGGGGTCTCTCTAGCTTTAGCTCTTGTTATTGCTTTCAATGGCACGGTGTACTCCTTGTCACTCCCTGATGATTCTATTACTTCTATCACATTGATCTGCACGTTCGAGTTCACTTCGTTGGGGTTCTTGGGGCAATCTCTAAAAAGGTGTTTCTTACCACAATCACTACAGTATCCTTCCCAAACTCGCTGCGGTGGTGGTGGGTTTGGCAATGTACATTCTCTGATAAAATGATCACCTCCGCATCTATAACAGGGTCCTCTAGGTGCAAGTGGTCTATTCATTGGTCGGGAGGGTAGGGGTACTCTGGGATCTGTGTACATTAATGACACATAATCCTGCTCATATCCATAAGAACTATCTGGTCCTTCCATACCATAGGCATATGGCTCGTAAGATTGTCCGTATTCAATTATAGCGCTCTCATATGCGGAATAATTTCCTTGACTATGATCATAAGATGGGTCATACAGTTCATTACTAGCCAATGGTGTAGCTAGGACTATTGCTCTCTCTGGGTTCTCTTCTGGTTGAGCTATTTTCACTAGGACAACATTCTGAGGGTGGGGTGGTTGTTGACCTAACACTGGTTGTGGTTGAGTGTACCCTTGGTAAGCATAAGGTCGTTGTGCTGGTCCCTGCTACTGGTATGTGGGATATCTAAAAGCTTCTCCTCCTTGATCTCTATGAGGGTATCCATAAGGTCTCACTAGCGGTTGTACTAGTCTGGATTGCCAATTGTAAGGATAGTTTTCTGTGCTGTGATTTGTGTACTTTTGTTCTATGCTACAATAATGCATAGGGCCCGAGGCGGGTGGTCTATTGTAGAACGTGGTGGGACTACTCCCCTAGTGCACAAATGAGAAGGATGATCACCTCCACAATGCACACATCTTCTAAGCATGGGTACTCTCTCATTGGATTGTTGGGGTAGTTCCTCGGCCCTTGAACATTCAGTTTCTTTGCCACTAAGTCGGCTATTTCCTCTACATTGTTCCTAGAGTTTGACGTGCTATTGGCGGATTCTTCACTTTTCACACTTCCTTGAGGTATTTTCAAGTCTTCTGCTAGATTGTCCTCTAGATCAATATATTCTTTCATACATTGCAAATTTTGAACTCTTTTCACATATACTAGTGATCTTAATGATCCATTCACTAATCCTTCCAAAAACAATGACACCATTTTGTTTTGAGTGGGTCTCTCTTCAACAGGGCATCTATCCACATATTGCTTAAATCTTCTTGCTGCCAATCTCACCAATTCCGTAGGAGCTTGTTTAAAGCTATGGATTAATGAGGAAGAGTTGTTTTTTATTCCAGACTTGGTGAATTCTTCAATCAATTCTTGATAGACTTGTTCCATGTTTTGAAAGTTATTAGGGTCTAATGGCTGGAACCATGCTAATGCCATGTCTGTAAGGGTTAGTCCAAAAGATTCATATTTGATCAAGAAATCTTCCACTTGTTTGGCTCTGATTACTTGCTTGAATTCAGCTATGTGATTGTAAGGTTCACTAGAGCCATCATAGTGGTTTCTCATGCATTTGGCAACTTGGATTGGCCTTAATCTTCTTCTTGGTTCAGGTGGTCTAGGCATTATGGGGAAGACTGGTCTTCCTATTGTTATACCCGGTCCTCTTACTATAGGTGGTCTATCAGGGACAGGAATTCTATTCCTTGGTTCAACTGTGGATGAGGCCGATAGTTAGGATTATTGCCTGGTGTAGCGAACTGCACATGTGGTCTGACTGGAATATGCATTTGCTGTGTCTGTCCCAATGCTGATATGAATTATCTTGATAAGTTCCTTGGGGGTTTTGTGAAGTAGTGGCTTGAACCCTAGGAGGGAACACTGGTATGTTCTGATATTTCAACCCTGCTCTTTCTAACTCCATTAAGGGCCAATACCTCCTCTGATTCTTGTCCAAATACGTGATAATGGTGGGGAGGTCTGGGTCTTGTAACTCATAGATGGTGACTAGGTTATTGGCTTCTTCCCATAACGAAGAGTGGGCTCTAAGAAGATGTTCCATCCCATTGATCAAATAAATATCCATTAGGGAATCATCTTGGGGGACTAGGTCTTCTCTCCAAATCTTGACGACCGTGGACCTCCCTCTAGGGGTCGATACCTGTTCTTCATGTCCCTCTTCATTAAGGTTGTGGGCATTGCCTTCTTCCCCTTGTTCATTGATGTTTTCAGGGTGTTCCGTGACTACATACTAAATATCCCTTTTGTCCATGTAGAATCCTCCTGCATATTTAACCGCTGGCCTAGGTACTATGTAAGCATATATAGCTTTCTTCAGCTTAGCCACTGATCTGTTTAGCCCATCTAGGTAGATAGGTAAACCGTGTTGATTGGTGTTCACATATTCTAAAGACGTTCGATATTCCCCCTCAATAATTGACATTATGCCAACTATTGGCACTGAATTCTGCATATCCTTTGAAGCCATGAGAATTTCTTCCTCAGACTCACTCGAGGTTTCAGAGTAGTGTGAACGACTACTTGGTTCGGCTACACTTCCTACAAAAGAAATCACACTTCTTCGGCTCCCTAGGGTTCTTCCGGATCTTAGGTTCATTCACTTGAAAGCTCTAGTCGAGTTGTTACCAACCCCTTGCTCCAATGTTCTTGGCTGGGTTTCTGAGTTGTCTGAAATATTTGGCTGACTTGGCGGTTCTCACCAAAATATTCGGAAATCTCCTGACACTGGATGAACTCACGATACTCGACACTCAAGAAATATCGCCCTCAGAATTCCACGATAGTCGATATTTGACTCACTAGAAAAGTAACATCACTCGATATCCCACAGGTATCGCGAGAAGCAATCCTACGATACACGAATTCGGCTCACTGTAAAAAGTTGCGATACACGACACTTGACCGACTGGACAATTCCATGATACTCGATATCCACCAAGTATCGTGAAAAGACCCTCACGATACTCGATCTTTTACAGATGTCGCGAAAAGTGACCTCCACGATACACGATATGGCACAAGTATCACCATAGCCAATTCAACGATACCCGATATCTGTCAAGTATTGCGAAAAGTCCCGTGATACTTGATGTGGAACAAGTATCGAGAAAAGAAATTCACGATACGCAATATTCAACAAATGTCGCAGAAAATTTTGACGATACTCGATATTCAACCAAGAGAAGTCCCACAATATTCGATACTAGCCAAATATCGTTTTCAGAGATCCACAATACTCGATATGCCCCAAATATCGCGAGAATTACTCAACGATACTTGATATGCTCCAAGTATCGCGAGAATTACTCAACGATACTCGATATCTGGCAAGTCGAAGTATCGCGATACTCGACCACAGGAGTTCACGATATCCTGATATCGCGATACTCAACCGCGGGAGAACACGATACTTGGCATTTTTTCCAATTTTTAGCACATGCACTTAGAATTCAACTGAATATATGAGGTCCTAGAGCTTATCTATACTCATTCCAATGCCTGAATCACAAAAAGAACTTCCTCACCTCTTAAATAATCCCTCACGATACTTGTCGCAGGTTGTTTGACTGTGTTGCTTGATTCCACTAGATTCTAAGAGTAAAGGATGGGTATGATTACCTTGAAAGCTATTCTCCAACTCCTCTACAACCCCTTCTTGTTCTACGTAGCTCAATATCCCTGCTCCCCGATCGCGATATTCGCTCTCCGACGCTCACGATACTTGCTTGGAGACAAGTGAATTGTAGAAGATAAGTTTTTTGGTTTTTATACTTTTGAAAAATTTTCCTAACTAAAAAAGGCTAACAAGAACAAAGTTTGAAAGCTACTCTATCTTCCTAACCTACTCACTTCTTCCTCCTACTCTACTCACTCCACTCACTTCCCTAGACTATCAACTCACTACACACACTCAAAGAGCGAGAAGTAATAAGTGCGGATTGACTTACCAAAGAAGAGAAATTCACAACTCCTCTACTCGCTTCAATGCTAAGAGCTACTTACCATCACACGAGTGCCTTCGTTTGATTCGACATTCCCTGGCAAAAGTGCATATAGTGGGGATTCATGCTTTATTTATCAATCCAGGAGTATCAAAACCTAACCGAGTGTATGAAGACGTGCATTCAAATGATGATCAATGCAAATGAGCTTCCAAAGAGTGCAAATAAGTCTTAATCTAGTCCAAACAAGGTTCAGGGATCCAATACTTGGAGCAACAGCCAACAGTAAATCGAGGTTTTCTCTCAGCTTTGAACTCCGAATATAGCAAATAGCAGGTTCATTTCGAAGCTCTCGAGAAGACGCATCCAATGGTTGTCTTTTCACTCAATTTTGACACTTTTGTTTCAAGTTATGAGCAAAATACTGAGTCGCGGGAATGACCTTCCTACACTTCAGCACTTCCTACACTTCGCACACACCTTAACAACAACAAACAAGCACTTTCATGGATAGACAACACTTCCAAACACTCTTTTCAAGCATCACACATGCACACAAGCTCACAAAGAAGATGATACGGAGAGGAGAAGACACAAATTCGAAATTCTGTGCTCTTGATTCTCACAATGGCAAAAAGTCTTTACAAAGAGTCACAAATTGACTTATATACATGTGCCCTAAAAATGGTCCTTTCACACAAGAGACTGGCACTTTATTAACTAAAAGGTTAATTTCCTACTAATTTACAAGGGTAAGCTACTAATCTCCATGGGTATGCATCTAGAGGACCCCTCTAGTGCACTTACATCGGAAAATATGCTACACAATGGCTACGATACAAAAATAAAGTGTCCAAATCGGAAAAATTTTGGGGCCCATCTTTTTCTCTACCTTTTGCTCTTCTCAGCTCTACAATAGTCTCCTTGCTCTAGGTCTCCTATCTTGTTCTTGGGGATGAAATTTCAAACTCATCTGTTTTTTCTACTAAGCTGGTAATCACATACTATTGGAGTTAGACGTCTGCGGAAGCACGTGAACAACACAAGGAAGAAGAAGAAGCTTGAAGCACAACACACAATACTGAATGTATTACTAGAGAATGTAAAAAGATAAGTAGCCCATTAGGGGAATAGGCATATATACAAGCCAGGGGAAAAAAACCTCCTAAGGAGGGAAAAAAGTGCCCCGACGGTCCTAGAGTGTTCACACATATCACTACCTAAATATATCAACAAATCCCCCCTGGGAGTGATGCGGTGAACAAGTTGCTGGCACTCATGTATAAGGAAGTTCCAAGCTATGTGGAATCACTCCACAAAAGGAAGTAAGCCCAAAGCTTTGCGGAAAGCTTCAAACTTCTCCCTAGGCAGAGCCTTCGTGAAAAGGTCTGCAATGTTCTCTTGCGTGGGCACATATGCCAAGCTGATCTCCCCAGCAGAGAACCTCTCCCTGACATAATGATAATGCACCTCAATGTGCTTAGGGCGAGCATGGAACACACGGTTCCTCGCAACTGCCAATGCGCTCTGATTGTGAGTGAAGATGGTGGTGGCAAAAGATTGACCAACACCCAAATCAGCCATAAGGCATCTGAGCCACACACACTCAATAGTTGTTGTGAAAGCTACCCTATACTCAACCTCACAATTGGAAGTGTCCTTAGTAGGATGCTTCTTGCTCAACCAAGATATACATGAGCTACCAAGCATGAAGCAAAAGCCACTAGTGGACACATGAGTGTCATAGCAACCAACCCAATTGAGAGTCAGAAAAAGCATGCAAATTTGGCAGTAGTGATTCCCCCTTGGGATAAAACAAACCAAGTAGTCGAGTACCACTCAAGTAGTGAAAGATGCGCTTAACCGCCTACTAATGCTTGACTCCTAGGCAATGCATAAACCTGCTCATCTGTGAGACAACAAATTGAATATCTGGCCCAGTAATGCATAAGTAAATCAGGCATCCAACAACCTGCTGATAGAGAACAACATCAAATGCATCTCCAGCATCATGAAGACTCAATCGTAAACGTGTCTCCATAGGAGTGGCAATAGGTTTACAGTCTTTAAGGCCAAAGTGCTGCAATAATGTGTCAATGTATTTCGTTTGACACAAATCCACCATCAACATGCATAAATTGAATGCCCAAATAGTGATGCAAATACCCTAAATCATACATCTCAAATGAGGCATGTGAATCAGCCTTAAAATCAGCAATAAGCCTCTCATGAGGACCAGTGAGCAACATGTCATCAACATAAATTCCTTCCCTTTCACATGATAGAGTGCCCAAGCGCCTTTTTTAGAGGCCATTGGGTCATTTCACCTTGCCCAAGCCTACTTCCTAGGCTCTGATACCAATGTAAGCAATTGAACTCACAACCAAGCACCCACTTTAAACATTAGGAACACACTTTCAGACTCTTTCCAAGCTTAGTGGAAAAATAAGATGCCTCTAGAGGTAGAATCTCAAAAATTTCCATAACATAATTTTCCCTCAAATGATCCCTTTTAGGTTTTGATTATTCTGAGCTATCTTAAGGTACCCAAAAGGTACTTGTTATGCCTTGAATCTAGTCAACTAGCCCTAAAACTGATCAATTAACAATTCATAGATCCTTGTGTCAGTGCTCATGCTTTGGGAAGCTCCCAATCACACATGATTTCTCAATAAGTTCACTATTGACAAAATGTGGCTGCTAATCCTAGCTCCCATATTCTACCAAAGTAGATTTCAAGTTCAATTTTTCTTTTTGAATAGCTATTACACACACAACATGAAGGAATGCAAACTTACACTCCCAAGTTCTTATAACTCCGAAAATCCTTAGTTGGAAAATCATGGACCTTTATTGAGGGCCCCAAAAAATGAAAAATTGATTGTCCTTGAATTTTTAAATCTCTTTGAGTTCTAAGCCACGCTCTCACATTCACATGCACTCACTCAAAAGCAAACATTTATAAGGCAAAGTACAATACTCATAATGGAAAAAGACCACTCTATGGCAAATAGAAATACCTTGGTGCAAGATCTTGAGATTTTGCAGTTATGAGATTCTCAATTTTTGGAACCCCCTTTTCCTCTATCTAGTCCTTTAGTCACTTACAAACCACAAGAATGTACGTTGGATACCCATATGGTATCTAGAGTTTTGGTTTCCTCATACTAGTTTCCACAACTATGTTGATTGTCAAATGTGACCACTCAGCTATCTCTCATCACCTGATTCTCCAATTGGCAAAATGTTGGATCTCTATCCAAGTTCCCGTGTTGTCACAAAACATGGGGACTTGGATAGAGATCCTCTTTCATGATTCCAATCCTTTTTTAACCTTTTCAAAGCACTAAAAGAACATACAAATGCAATACCTCTACACGATCCCCCATCAAAATGTGAGACCTTTGTGTGAGGCTCACCTGTTTTTGACACCAACGACTTGTTATATCTAAAATCCTCCTACTTTCCAACCTTCTTTGACGCCCTTGAAGTATATCAAGTGCCCAAGAACCCCTTGGTCTCTTTTGGAAATCTATGAAGCCTCTTTCCCAAGGTCTAAGAAGTAGTTAAAATAGTTTTTTCTTAATTTGTCTCATTTTTCTTAGTTCCTCAACACTTGAAACGCATGTGAAATCAATCAACCACACAAAACACTTAACTAAATCAATGCCCATAATAGGTTGGAAAAACATTAAGCCTCATCGTCTAACTACAAAGGCCTTATCCCAAGGTCCCATGATATTTAAAAAATAATAATGGATCCAAATTATTTGGCCGTTATGCCACACTAGAAGTACACACATTCACAACAAATACCAACAATTATCTTTTGTGGAAAAATATAGAGCCTCAAAGTGATGCTCCTTGATACTTTCATATTAAAATCAAATCATTCCTAGGGTTCCTATTACTTTTGTTTCTTCTCAAAACAATCAAAAGAACTAAATGATCCAAAGTGTGCAATGTGGCAAAGGCAGAACCTTTGTACAAGGACCCGAATTCTACCAATCAATGAGTTCACCAAAATTTTCTATTTTTCCAAGGTTCCTTTTTTCTTGTAAGACACCATGTAAATGAACTAACTCTACGTTGTATGTATGGAATACCTAACTCCCCTTTGGAAGATTACAGGACCTCTGGTAAGGGATCCAAAATTTGCACCTACACATAACCTTGATTTAATGCAATTGCATGTCTCTCATTCATTATTATTCAAAATTGCTTACCTAATGGATGATGTTGAGACTTAAAGATTCAAAAATCATCCTCTATGTGCATGTGTGTGAGCACATCTTTAATGCATTACCGACCTCATGTGCATGCCACATGTTCCACATAAAACATGCAAAAGTTAATGAAGTTATTCTTACACAATTATGGTCCTTATCCACAATTCTAATGCCTCTATCCTTTGATGCTTGATGCTCTCCTTAATCCTTCTCCATGAGTGCATAGTAGTGGACAAACCCTCTTCACATATACATGCGTGTCCAAAACCTCCCTCTCTTGAAATGCAATTACCAAGATTACCCTCTATTTGCTTACACAAGTGAAAGCTTTGGTGATTATCTAGCCCACAATGCTAAATCCTATTGTATATTCACATGCACAGAAAAAAAATCTTGAACTTTTATTCCTTTGCATATGTACTTGGATGTACCTTGTCTCTCACATCAACCTTGCACTATGACTTACCACTAACCTTATCACACTTTGACGTATGCATACATATTTGATTCCCATCATTGATTTTGATGAGGCTTGCACACACATTAAGATTTTAAGACAAATTCCCATCATTGATTTTGATGAGGCTTGCACACACTTTAGGATCTTAAGACAAATTCTATGATTATGGATTCCGAATTCAACGTGGGAGAGGAATATCTCAAGGAAATAAAAGTTGAATATCATGTTAGGATTCCAATCACAAGATTCTACTCACTCTATTATATTGTAAAGAATTTGAAATGAAGAGTCAAAGTTATCCAAATGGATGCAATAATTTCTAGGCCTTTGTTTGTGCACATAACTAAGTTGAATGGATAGATGAATGTGATAAGGCTTTTGAAGTATTGAAGAAAGATTAGGCTCAGCACTAAACCTCAAAATAAGGTTTTTTATGTCCATGTTGATGCATCATAATATGCTATAGGATTTTTATTGACACAACCAACAAATGAAGGAAATTAAACTTCCCAATAGCATATGCAAGCCTTCAGATAAGTAGTTTAGAAAGACATTATACCATAGAAAGAGAGGGAGTAGGCATGATATATGCTATCAACAAGTTCAAGCACTATCTAATTGTAAAAAAGAATCAAATTCTTTGTGCTTCATAAGTAAGCCATGAAGGAAACTTGTTAGGCGATTTCTTTTATTGATGGAATACAAGTTTTTAGTTGTTATTGGAAAGGGAAACGCACATAGTAGGCAATCACTTATCTAGACTTATAAAGTCCCCAAAAGGAGTTTTAATGACTTTTCTTATGCTTCTTACGTTAATTGAGATAAATCCATATTAGGCACAACATTTGGTTCCAGTCCTGACATATCAGTCACTTCATCATTGTCTACCCAAATGTCCAAAACCGATGATTAATTCAGGAACCTTCCACATCATTGTAGAAAGTACTTACCATCAAGATGCTAGTAATGTATTTTCATGTTCTATATGTGATGGAGAAACCACGACTCTTATTTCACAAGACCATACGAATTTTATAGGGTGTGCATTATCCACATTCTATAAGGTTACAAAACCTGCGACAATTTGGAGTGCATTTGCCTTCTATGTTGAAGGATGTGCACGATATGTAGATACATGTCCTAGATGTCAAACCAAAAAGCCAACCAAACATGTAACTTTCTATCATGTCAAAATATATAAGAGGACTAAATGAATTGTGAACTTCTTAAAAGATAGAATATATCCTGAATGGATTACTTTTGTAAATGATCATTAGAGAGGATCAAGGATTATGCTTTGATAGGTGATAAGTTATACAAGAGAATCAAAGATAGTTTCTTGAGTTTAAACATACATGAAAACAAGTATATGCCAATTTTGAAAATGGCCCATGCACAGCAGGAGATCACTTTTCACTTAAAAGTTTTGCAAAAAAAAGGGACATTGGTGGCCTACCTTGCATATTTGTGTAGAATCATATGTGAAAAGATGTGATGACACATGCAAGATGGCAAAGTATCCTTTCAAAAGAGATCAAACTTTATTAAGGCCTATGATGGGAGAAAGAGCATTTGTTAAATGCGGAATAGATTTTCTTGAACCCATAAGCCCACGTGCTTAGTACATTATATTTTCCATTTATGATCCAAACAAATGGGTAGAAGCTAAAGCCGCACAAAGATGCAATGCTCAAACCACTTCCAAACTCTTTTTGTAGCATATCTTCACTAGACTTTGGGTTTTAACAGAAAATGTAAGTGATCATGGCAATCATTTTGTAAATAAATTCACCAAGAACCTACTTGATGAATTTCTAGTAGTACATAAGAAATCAACCCCATATCATCCCCAAGGTAATGGAAAAGTTTAGAGCATAAATAAAGTCTTGTATAGAGTGCTAACAAAGCTAGTCAAATATTCATAGATTAAATTGGGATAAGCAATTACATCATGCAATTTGGGCCTACTAGATTGCTTACAAGACTAATTTAGGAACAAATCCATTTAACATGGTCTATGGAAAAAATTCTATATTTACCATAGATTTTTTAGTCCCCAAATTGAGAGTTGAACGAATCTATGAGTGGAGTAGACCTGAGTTTTCACAACAAATAGACCAATTAGAAAAGTTGAAAGAGACATCATTGAGAGTTTTGACACGAACATATGCCACAAAAAAGGATACAATAGCTTTACTACAATGCACATATCAAAGACAAAGATCTCAAGGAACACAACTTAGTTCTAGTATACACTCCCAAGAAACATGGAAAGAAATTGAAAAAGAGAGGCTATGTTCAGTTTCAATTCCATACAAAATATCCGCATGGGATGCACTAAAATTATCCACTTTTGATCGTGACATTTTACCTAATTACATTAGTGGATATTGTATCAAGAGGTGTTGAAAACCTCTCACAAAAGAGATACTAGAACATCTACAAGGGGATAAACATAGAAAGCTAGAGGAGCAATGCATTAGAGAAGAAGTTCAAGATCAAGCACTAGAACAATCTAGAAAGGATAAGATATGTAGATAATAAGTTGACGAGAGCATGAGAATGCAAAAAATAGAGCCCATCTCTATATCAACATATCGGTATGTAATACCCAAGTTACTACTTATAGATAGGAGACTACATCTAAGTTGGAATGGGTTGGAAGAGTTTGATAGGAGTTGATTCTCTAATATATATTAGGGTTCCACTGAACACCATCAAAGCATGTATGGTGCATCAATCGCAAGAGAAAGTGGTGCCACTAGAAACGTATATCATTGGCATAGAGCAAATGCAAATAACATTGGTGAACTTGACATCCCTATGCATTTGGGGAATACAAACATGAAGATCAACTTCTTCTGCATCATGATAAAGATCTCATATGAGTGGTCCTAGACCGATTGGTTGTATCATCATTCAGTCTCTTTGAATCTAGCCCAAGGAACTCTTTCTACAATAATCAATGATGATGAGGTGTTTTTTTCTCTTTAAGAATGCATGAAATGTAAGCAACCCAATTAGTTGAAGAAGCTAGAACCTCTAAAATAGAATGAATTTTTATTTCAAATGCATGTGTCTCCTCCTAATTGTTCACCAAGCTTATCTTTAGAATTTCTTCCTACTCAAAATCCCCCTATCAGAGTGATTGTGAGGACACTGGTTTAGGAGAAGTGAGGATCAATGAGAAACAATCACAACAAGAAAAAAATGAAAAAAGACCATGCAAGAAAGAGAATGAGAATTCCGAATCCAAATTGATGGCTCCATTTAATCCACAATAACAAAGATCAAAGAAAACTATGTGTAGATAGAAAAGCCACACAAAGAGATTCCAAATCAAAATCCTCTTCACACAAGGAACAATCTAGGAGCGAAATCCAATTGTTCATCGTGACCCAACAACAAGAAGCAAGACAAAAGCATCTACATTTGAGGAACAACAAGGATTGGCATCAATTCACAAGGACCTTCTTCCATGGCAAGCCCCATCTACAACTACAAAACCAACACAAATGAGATAGAAGTAAGATCGATCAAGAAGAAAGCCACAAGGAGCAAGCATCAAATTTCACATTGTGTACACCTTCCAAAGCTCTTCAAAATATGCAATTATTGGTCTACAATTGTGGCTCAAGGCACAACAAGAATACCCATACATATGCTTGAAGATGGACACGAGAGCAATCAAAGTGAAGTGCAAACAATGACAAAGCAAGTTGCACAATGGGAGAACAAGCCAAGTGCCATGCTTAAGAGCTTCCACTAGCAAAACAACCAAGATTCAAATGGCTCACATAAAAAAGGACACTATGAATACATGGGTAAAGAAGACCACTTCACCCATTAATAAGCCATTGGCCAAAACACCAATGAAAAACTTGAGAATATGGAAGCATCAATCCATTTGAATCACATAACCTCAAAGAGAATAAAGAAATCATCATACGACTAGGTTAGAACAACTACATTATCTCTTGGTAACTCTTTCCTAAGAGCTACCACCATCAATGATACAAAACATGGAAACCCTCTAGTCGATACCTCAAAGACATCAGCCAATAAGTTAATGGATCAACAACACACTAACCACTTTAATGACAAGCAAGCTTGTAACTTCAAAATTTTTTAATAGGATGCTTTGACATCAAGATCCATTGAACCATCAGCTCAAGCACTCAAGCTTGTAACTTCAACATTTTAGAATAGGGTGCCTTGGCATCAACATCCATTGAACCATCATATGACTAGGTTAGAACAACTACATCATCTCTTGGTAACTCTTTCCTAAGAGCTAAGACCATCAATGACACAAAACATGGAAACCCTCCAGTCAATACCTCAAAGACATCAGCCAATAACTTAATGGATCAACAACACACCAACCACTTTAATGACACCCAAGCTTGTAACTTCAAAATTTTAGAATAGGGTGCTGACATCAACATCCATTGAACCATCAATTCAAATACCACCTTCATTGCACCATAATCTTCTCGATGCATTCCACAATATGCATGAATAGCACCACACTGTAAGGTCATACACAAAGCACAAGTCTTAAGAGTGCCCATGCATTGCACCCTTAGTCCATCCCACATAAGGACTAAGAAAGAAACAAAGGCATGTTAAGTTTTTATACCATAGCATGTACACCATCAAGTTTTTGAAAAAAAAAACGTCACATTTTTCTTTTTGTTTGTCTTATTCGACCTATTTGAATAAATAATAAAGAGGGTCACACAAATTCTTTTCTTGAACTTTTCTTCAATGCAATGATGAAACTCCAAGAATAAAATATCCTTGATAACAAAAACAACTTGAGATCCCCTCTAGTACCCCTTCCTTTTGCACCATAGTACCCCTTCCTTTTGCACCATATGTTTTGACTTGCACCTTGTCTATGGCCATATTACATGGCCATGTGTAGGCACCATGCTTTCAATCACATGCACAATATGTTTCAAATTCTTCAACTCAACTTCTCAAGGCCTTGTCTTTAGTGTGGGCCTTGTAACCACTCCATTCTATGAGCATATTGATGTCTTTGAGCTTTTTAGGATAAAAATTAAATAATTTAATCCTCAATATAAATTGAATAATGCTCATCGAAAGGACCTGTCAAGGATGGTAGACTCCCTTTTTTTTTTTTTTTGGGGGGGGGGGGGGGGGGAGGGGGGGGGTGTGTGTGGGTGTGTGGTGGAGGGTTGTGCATCGAGCATTGAAGCAAAGCAAAGGGAGGAAAATGATAAGATAACGCTTTGAACTGAATCAGTTTTTTTTAGAAATGATCATTTGTTATTAATCAATCCCTTTTCATTATATAGTAAGCCTTGTAAAAGCACTAGAGTTATCCTCGATGTGCATTCCCAATAATGATGTGCATAGATACTACATTAGATTCCAGATTTTAGTCTTCTCTTGCTTCAAGTATGAATGAACATAACTTCATGGCATTAATATATAGGTCAATTTCAAGTATGAATGAACATAACTTCATGGCATTGATATATAGGTCAATTCAACTCATTTTTTACTCATTTGGAAAAAGAGTACTTGCATCTGCAACCTCGTAACTTCACCTTCTTGCTCATTTTCCTCCTTGTATGTGAACTTTTTTGAATGTCTATTGCTTAGAAAAGGTGTGTTGAACAGTTATCTATCCAGCTCCCTCTTGTTTAAGGTATTTCTCGAATGTTGAGCTCCATGACCGATTGTATGTCATCAAGCGGAATTGTCTTTTTGCATTTTTGTTGAAATGTATGCACTTTTTGTATGGCTGAAAATTGTATGAGGAACGCCTTATAGAGAGCTTTCCAACAAGGTATGATTTATTAGGTTAGACCTTAGGGTTTGGAACTTATGCCATTTTACGTGTTTGCAGCCATGAAAGAAACTTGGAGAGAGGATTTCTTTTGTGACATAGGAAAGATGTTAAATAGACACATGAGCATTGTATTTGCACAACCATTGCACTGAGGGCACCCTTCCAAGCACTCATGGAGTCATGCTCGGAATCGATCACTTGAGTCTTTTGTCAATTTTCACCACTATACTACCACCTAGGATTTTGAGGCTGAAGTATCCGATCTTCTGAGCTTAAGTGGATGGAACAAATAGCAAGAGCAAATTGTGACAGCATGGACATTCACAAGAATCTAGATAACTTTGGTTTTGTAGCAGAGCTAAGGAAGAAAGAGAAAACATGCAACCTCAACTCGAGTCTATTAGATCCTACCTTTGGATCTAGGACTCTGTATGCTTGATTTTTTGTTGCACTATCTACTAGCACAAAATAACCAAATACAAAGCACTTTAACAAAAGGAACTCGCCTAACTATAAATTGTACGAACTCTTAAACTTACTTGGAGGGGATATCAAAAGATAGGGAAATCTTAGAAATATGCACATACAATCCGATCGAATGTATGGGAGTCAACGAAGGATGATATCTTCGAATGAGCGCACAATAAATAGGAGTATACAAACTTCGTATCTAGACTCAATTAGTGAATAAGGCCTAGAGTTGGAAGAGAGGTCCCCATCAAATGGCATACATAGACCTAGCTTGAGCATGGAAGTAAGGTCCACACTTGAAGGAGAGTACCATACTTACAATTCATGTTGACAAACCACGTTGGTGCATCTATCTACTTGGATGGATTAAATTGCTCTGCTCGGTAGTGAAACCTGAAGGGGCTTATGAGAATGAAAGTAAATACAGGATCGACAGTAAAATTCAAAAGGGGTAATAATGTGTATAAGATAGGGAACCTATATATCATGCGTAACCATTGAGAGAGAACGAATAAATTCAAAGTAAGTGAGAGATAGCAAGCTAACCCTGAAGGGCCAAAACTCTCTTCTCCGAAGGGGAAATCCATAATAACTGACTATTGGATTCTTCCAAGGTTTCTCAACTCTCCTGTAATTCTCAAAATCTGGCATGGCGCTCTGTAGAAGAAGCATTTGCCAGAATTCATTAACCATGGTGTTATCAAACTAACCCACAAGAAAGGTACTACAATCGGACAAGTGGAGGCCTAAAACATGCATGAAATAATTCTTGAAATAATCGGACAACTCGGAAGGCATGGAGCTTGCCAAGTTTGAAGGTCAAGAATTTGTTTTCTTCCGAATCGACTTTTGATAACATTTATGATAGAATTATATGGCGCTTCATTTTCCAAGCTCTCCAAGACAATAGCATTGGTAGGAAGTTTGTCAATACAGTCCCTT
Source organism: Ceratopteris richardii (assembly GCA_020310875.1). NCBI lineage: Eukaryota > Viridiplantae > Streptophyta > Polypodiopsida > Polypodiales > Pteridaceae > Ceratopteris > Ceratopteris richardii. Next base: position 185,224,335 of record CM035407.1, read on the forward strand.
GTCTCCTCATTGTTGCTTCCAGAACAGTTGCACTCTTCTATTCTCTCTTGCTGCTGATCCTCTTGGTTGGCTTCTGAAGAGACATGACATTAGAACACCCCAAAGGTATTTAAATAGCTGCCCCGAAAATATGGTCCTCCAGACCTCTGTAGATGACACCAATGCCACAATTCATAATGACCAAGATAACATTAACAACTTACAGTATTAATTAAAGATCTTGCAACTGGTAGAATTCTAATTCTTCTTGACAGTTTGAAGATCAAGCAAGATCCAAACTCGCTAGCGAGTTAAATCAAATATGGACAGTGGAGATACAAATTCTGCAATATATGGTTCCTCTGACAAGATGAAAGAATATGTTCTTACCTGGCTTCTGCTACACCATGGAACATCTCATGTGCTAATAAACCGAACAACATTCGTGGTGATAGCTCCAAGTGTGCTTTCTGTGCTCAAGAGGAATATCCCACACACCTAATCTTCAGTTGTGTGAAGGCACAGAAATATTGGAAATGGCTCCATCTGTGTTGGCAATTCTAGCATTCCCGACCTTTCCAACGGAAACAAAATCTGCTTGACAGTACTGCTAACATACATATACTGTTTTAGAATCTGACAGAACTAGAGCTATCTACACTATTTGAATGGATTGAAATAAAAGAGTTTTTTATTCTAGTCTGAACTGTAGCTCCATTTTGGACCTAATCTCTCAACTTTCTGTGCGGGTTGGAGATTCTTTAGACAGCGATTCCCATCGCTCAGAACAACAAAGTCGTCAAAATGCTGCCATGGAACAAGCGGAAAACTTAAGATCTTCAACACTCATGGACAGGGAGAGGACATGATCTGCTTTATTCTCACAAAGTGAAACATAGGGACTTCATCATAACTGGGCACTCAGTATCAATAGTCGGAATGTTTGCTACGGTACGCGTACAGAACGTGGTGCCATACCAAATATGAAGATATGGAACATTAAGGAACGTTACCATAATATGCGTGAGTGCGTCCATGCGTATTTTCAATCATTTAGCCCTTGTTTAGGATACATGAAAGAATCCAGATTCAAAGATAGGATGTGCCATTATCCATACATGGATGTGCATTGTGTGTCATACATGCACGTGCCTGCAGTGTGTCATTATTTATATATGCAATGTGTGTCATATTATATATGCATGCATGTCATATAATGACATTGCAGTGTAACAAATTATATATATGCTATCATGTGTCATATTATATATATTTCATATGCAATGTGTCATATGTATGCATGTGTGGCATGTAGCATTCCATGTGTGTGTCATAATATATATATGTATTATATATGTGTATTTATGCATGTGTGTGTGTCATATTATGTATATGTATTATATATGAAGAAATCTGAATTTTTTAATGAGAGACCTTTTTCTTAAAGCATGCGTTCCGAATGCTGATTGGAACGCACGTTCCGTACGGAACGTTCCAATCTCGCTTGGAACGTGTTCCAATCCAACCATGCAACAGTTTAGAAAATGATTTGTCCATTACAAAAAGTTTTTGGTCTCACTAAACTTCTTTGTCTAGGGGATTACCAAGGGATATGTTATTGAACCTATCATCTTTACTCAAGAATACAACAATAGCTCTGGATGTGATTCAGATGTTAATGAGGTCAGATATGATTAGATGGATGATTAGTACTGGGTAGGGCATCGAATGTTCTATCGAAGTATCAGCTCTCTGGTGGAATGCCCTTCCCCCTAGTCTTTCACTGCGTCTTTTTGATGCCCCCTAGTCTTTCACTGCGTCTTTTTTATGCCCCCCCCTCCCAAAAGAAAGGAAAAAAGGGATTTTTGTAATCTTACTTATATCTAATTCAAATGTTTTTCTTAATATCATCATTCATGTATCTTGATTCTTCAACCGTCAATAAATTTCACTTGTGCTTTGCCACATCACAATTTAAAATTTACAATCAACATAGCACACAACCAAAATAACATTCAAATATCAAAATTTCAATGTCCCCATCAAGCGAGGACTCGAATTATGACCCAAAAATGAGGATTAACATAATGTCAACAACTCAGACGAATCATGCACGCGCGGACGCAGAAACTAGGAGCTTCAAGAACCAAATCTCATAGCACAATCAAATCAATTATCCATCATCATATGGCGCACACATCATAGGCTACAGTACATACTGCATATGACCTAGACCAAGCAACCGTTTTTGTTTGGTACACAAGCAAGCAGATACCATTGCATTGCAAACCATTTGCAACATTTTGCATTGCCAAAATGTAATTCAATTGAGACCCATTCTCTTCTTTTCATATGCACTTCAAAAATAACATTTTCTTCAGAAGCCCATGGAAGTCTGTACTCTAAGCTCTTGATTGTGCACTTGTGGGACCTCTGGATATTGGTTAAACACCTAATTATGCTGGGAAAAAGGATGACTGGATCCTTGGGAAAATCAAACAAACAAGAGACCGAATTTCTGCTCTTCTTGGTGGATGCACATGATAGACATAAAAAAAATTGCAGTGTGATTTCACCCAATTCATATATGGAGCCTCAAGGCTTTCCTTTCTTTGATAATCTGCTGTAGTGATCTTGCTACTGTAACCAGGACCCTCTACACAGATGGGCTTCTGCTGTATTTGTAGCAAGTTATTGGTCTATGGCTGCTTTGAGAACTAAAGTCTAGATGTCCTTAAAGGAAAAATTCATGTGGGCCCCTTGAAGCAAGCTTGTACTACTTTATATTTCTTTTAACACATTTTCATCTTTGAATGATAAAAAGAGTAGCAGAGGGCAACTATATATCATAATCACACAGAATATAGAGGCTCAAATGTCATGAAATTCTTGCAGTCTGCAAATTGAAATACAATTCATGCCAAAGATCTATGGCTCACTAGATAATCTAATAAGTTATAAATAAATTCTGCCCAGAACTTGCATTTGATCGGTTGTCTTAAACTTCAAACCATAAGATAATAACACCTATGGGACATCACGTAGCGATATATAAAGATTTGCATGTCCACAAACACTGCACACTTCCAATCCACAACTACCATAACCACCCATGCAACTAATCCACTACAACCACTGACGGCCCAAGAAAAAATTTAAAATAGTCTTACTTACATTATGCAGAAAATTAACAGCATACCCACACAACAGTAAACACATATAATGCACACTTCATTGACACAAACATATAGATACCAATATACATGAGACATGAAACTTCTGATTAAGCACACGCTTCCAGGTTAACCAAAAAAATGAAGTGTGCACCTTCAGAACGCATATGAATGAGGATCATAAGTGATTACAAAGAATCTCTTCAAAGCAAGAGAAAGGCAACATGAGATATTATTACTCCTCAACTCTGAAAGAGGTGGTGGTAACCAAGGTATATAGGCAATCTGTGGTTCTGACACCCTTTCATAGCTGAAGTTGCCTTCAAGTTACACTGTGAGATCACCACTAATTACACAGGACTATACATTAGGCTATGTCTCACTGTTCCTTCCATATTCTTCCAGTTACCCTGAGCTTCAGTTCTTTTTTATCACCTCCAGAGAAAAACAAAGCCATGTTCCTTTGAATAATTAGCCCATCATGACTATCACGTACCTTTTTATGGCTGTCTCTAATGCTCCTTGGCACTCCTTGCCAGCTGAGTTTCCGCCCACTTGCACCCACTTCAAGGCTGTAGCTATAATTATTAGCTTCATGATCATCTCCCATGAATCTTAGGAATGCCATATACACAGGAGCCATTCCCAGTTGAAAGGCCTCAAAATGAAGGCAAAAATGCTGGCCAAAGCAATTAAACACCTAGGGGCAGTGGGAAGGGAGATGTCATTGCAAGCATAATAAAAGAACAGAGAATTCACACATCAGTGAAGATGCTAAGCAAAGTGAAAAGTTAATATGCACAAAGATGATACCGTAAGCATCCATGTGGCATTTTCGACTTCCTGTGGATTTGATTTTACGTAGCGATGATTGAAAGTACAACCATTATGCATATCAACCTTATGATCGTCTCTCAGGTGAGCTACGAGTGTTGGAATGTCTCCTGTCACTGAGCACTCAGAACCAGCATAAGGACAACTGTAAGGCCTGAAAACACATTGTGCTTCATGCTTGAGCTTGCTGTAATAAGGAAAAATATCTGGGCAGCCACGAGACTGATATTTGCATGGAAACTCCAGAGATTCTGCCACTTTTTCCAGAGCTAGACAACGAATATTACCAAGCTCAAATCTACATGTGGGGCATCGATTATGAACTCGAACCTTGCAGTTAGAGCAGAGTGTGTGACCATTTGGGCACTGCAATCACCCGAGGAGGAAGAGGAATGGGGGGAAAAAAGAGCATCAATCAATATATCAATTGCAATCCCAATCCACTGCCACTGTCTAGAAGAAGCAAAATTTGACATACTATGAAATGCATCCATATAGTAATAGTAAACGAAGGATTCAAATAAAGATGCCCATGCCCTCCCATAAACTCAGATGCAGATGCTTTAAAAAATACACAAGAAATATGCTGAAATTTAACCCAAAAAACAGCAAGATATCTACAGACAATTTTCATAAAACCTAAGTTTGCACACACAAAGGCAAACAAAGAAGAAAAGATTGGAAATCTTCTTAGAGAGCTTTAATCTCAAGTTACCAAAATATTGCATTCTAACCTACTGCTTACCTCTTTCTTTAGCTATAGAAAAAACTAGCTTTTAATGAAATAAACCTGAAAAACTGAGTTATTAACCCTAAAACTAACTTTCAATAAAATAAGGCTTGAAAGCACTAAAAACCAATGGAAACCAACATTCTCCAATTTTACATTTTCTAGCTTTCAAAGCACAAAATTACGTTTTATGCCTAAAAGTCTTGCCGCTAGTGTGCACCTAATTTGGTACTTTGCTAAATATCAAAATGCAAAAACTCGGTCAATTTTAGCGAATTTCAACATGATAGCAACTTATATTAATCCTTGACTTGATCAACTGAAAATTGACTATCATCATAAAACCCTCATCTTTTGGGGAACCCTTATTTTTTAACCCTAATTTCCAAAACCTTTGCCATGGGATGAAAGATTAGACTCATTGATATAGAGATTGCACTTTTAACTTTCTCGAAAATTTAGAGTAGATAAAAACTTCAAAATGTAAAACTACAAAAAGGTTTCATAACCAAACAATTTATACGATAATTAATTGCAATATGAGTTGATAAGACATCCAACAACTTGCTAGTACCAAAAAATATCATGAAAAATACCATCAGCAAGATTATTTGACTATAAATTTGGTTCTTTATGAGTATTATTGGGTTTGTCAAGCAATTTACGAACCATTTTTGTCATTAAATTGATCACCTTATTGTTCAGATTAGATACCTAAACAATAATGAAGAAGTCCTATATCTAGCAAAATAAATGCAAATGTTCAATTTTTCTCTCCACATGAGAAATATTGCCTTCACTAGATCATATAGAAAGAATATCGATTGCATATATGACAAGAATCATACTATCTTTATCTTGAGCATAAAGATGAAGTGCAAGAGCAAAGGGACTATTTTTTGAGCCTTCTCGAATCAAAGAGACATAGTTTTCTCACATCAAGCTCTCAATGCTTTAATGAAGTCAACAAAGGGCTTTGTTTAACTCACTAACAAAATGTTCTTAGCCTTTAATTCCAAACTTTGACGGTTAAGAAACTGAAACATCTTCATGAGGATCCCCATTTAGAAAAGCGGTAAATGGTGGTAAAAAAGTTTCTTCATAATTTCTCCATAATACCATCAACCCTTCCATTTTTTTTTGCAGAAGCCCACTTAGTACCACGTCTTTGACATTCTGAACAAATCCCAAGGTGAACAGTTGTCTTGACTTCAATTCATTTCTCATAACGACCAACAACTTATATCTTTCGAGGTTCCAATTATTACACAAAAAATTGAGCTTCATCTAATATTGTAGTCATAACAAAACCATCACGTAGATCATGAATAGATTCCAACACATAAGCTTGCATGTGCTGATTTCTTGTTCCCTTCTAGAAGAGGTCTTTCTATTTTTCTTTCTTTGCATAACATCTCTAACTACCATTGAGGAATTTTGAAGCTTTTAAAGTTTGATATTCACCTCCAGACTGTTCTTATTAATCTTCAATAACTCTAATAGACATGGTTAACTAGGTTCACAAACCAATAGGTCTAGAAGGTGCTTACAAGTCATTCCATTCAATACTTATCAAGTTCCTATGGTTCTCTAGAAAATTGAAGGTTCTTATTTCAATTGTCGTGTTGCATGGTTCATTTCTTGGCCATTTTCTACCTATAGCAGGTTGCTCGAGACTCGAGA
>CM035407.1:185240733-185280733 GCA_020310875.1 Ceratopteris richardii
TACAATAATACGAGAAAAACATGGCCCTGACGAAGTGCCTGCAGAATCTAAACTCAATATTGTATAGCTCACGTAGTGCTCAATCTTAAGTTGAACAAAAAGTTACCCGGCATGAAGAGAACCAAGGAACCGAATCAGTCCACAGATGATGGTAACTTCAGTCATCGTGATCACTAGCAAGCAGAAGCCACATAATTCCATTCAACTTTTCCTTATACAGATCTACATCCATGTAGCTCAAAACTCACTCACAGTGCACTACAGCCAAGAAAATTATTACACTTTGCTTCGAAGTTATAACAATCTACCTTTCGCTCCTTGTATCCTGCTCTTCTTGAATGTAGTTTAATCTTGTTTCGTTTGGCGGTTGAAGAAATCTACCTTTCACTCTCTTCTTCCCAGTGATGCAAATATCTTCTGATTTTAAAATTCACAACACTTACAGATATTATTCCAAGTCCATATTACATAAGCAGTCTTGTTACATGCTGCAATCCTGAGAAGTTATCTGTGATGAAACCTACATGAAGTCCACTTACTATTTGCGATAAATCTGCAATATTTGTTTTTCACACTGTAATATCTATTTCTAGGGTCCAATTCAAAATCTGCAAATCCTTGAAGTATAAGATGTGGTGAAATAGGCAAAACTATAGCATAATTCATAGTTCCTTTCAAATATCTAAAAATTCGCTTAATTGCTTTCCAATGATTTTAAAAGGTTTATGCATGAACCTTCGTACTTGAGAACCAACAAACTGAATGTCAAAGAGTGTATTACAAAGATATATCAAGCAACCCACTGCTTGACTATATAGACTAGCATCTAAAGGGTCTGAGTTTGCTTCTGCTTGTAAAGACACATTAACATCCATAAGAGTTTGCATAAGTTTAGAATCACTTCAAACCTTTCTAGAAGTTTTCAAACTTACTTCTGTTCTGTTATATAAGTACAATTATCCTTGTGAATGAATACAATGCCAATATAATAATGTAAAGAACCAAGATCATTAACATCAAATACTTTCTTAAGTTTTGGATTAAAAAACTATAGACCTGATTCTTTGGGACATGTCATGATCATATCATGAACATAAATGATGATTCTAATCAAAATATTTGTCTCTCACTTACATCAAACCCAAAGTTCGGTGAAAGCTTCCTAAAAAATAGGATACAACGTGCTATTTTAACAAGTGTATCATTTTCTTTCTCTACAACACCATTGTCCTCTAGAGTATAAGCAATAGTGAGTTGATGAGAGATACCTTTGTCTTCCAAGTATGACATGAAGTCATTCGACATGTATAATTTCTCCTCCTCTATTACTTTTTAAAAACTAAAATTCAGCCTCATTTCATTTTCAACCATAGCTACCCATTTCTTGAATTTAGCAAAAACTTCGAACTTTGCTTTTAAACCAAATACCAAAGAATATCTTGAAAAATCGTCAATAAAAATGACGAAATACCTATGATCATGTAAAAAGTTTGCTCTCATAGGTCTATTCACATCATAATGAATCATCTTCAACTTTCTAGTAACCATAGTGTGACCGAGAGATTTAAATCGTAAGATTTAAATCCAGATTTAATCGTTTAAATCGTTTAGATCATTGAGACCCAAAATAAAAATCGGGGTTTTTATTCACTCAAAGAGATTTTTATTTTTTTCATAAAAAGTATAGATATACATACATAATTGTACGAAGCTGATTGCTAGATGATGTTGATCTCTTCTCCCAATCCTCTGGTAGAATAGTGTCTGGATCTGGACGGATCGTGCGGCCTCCTCTTCTCCCACGTACTCTCCCACCTCGACAAGAAGCCATCTTCCTAGGTCTCCGACTAGTAGATGGTGCATCCGGATCTATTGAACATGCAATAAATTATAAGTATAACTTATAAGTATAAAATTCATGAAACATACTTAAAAATTAATATTGAACTTACCGATTGTGTTCCCTCTTGTTCTTCTTCGTGTTTGTCTCACAAACGATTGAGACTCTCTAAATAGCATGGAAAAGATATCCTTCTCTTCTGGAGGGATTTGAGGGATATCTTTGACTTTGGAAATATCAATGGAATCCACATTCACCTAAAAATCCAATAAAATATGTATTTAATCATTTATGATTACAAGGTTTGAGTCAATGGTCAAGAATTTAAGCTAACAAATTGCAACAAGTCACCAATACCTGTAGTGGTGCAATGTGTGTTCCTTTGCTCTCCAACAACTTGAGATTACAGTGTGTATACACTAGTTTCTCAAGTTGTTGTGGACTCAACCTGTTTCTCTTTTTTGTGTGAAACAATGCGTTCCTTTCTGTTGGACCGATACTACAATCTTGAGATAAAATCTGTAGTGCTAATTTCCTCTGTGAAGAGGAATATGAGTCATCATTCATGATAATTTATATAGATAAGTATAATGATTCCATCATTATTATAATAAAAAAGAATTCATCTCTTGGAGAAAGTTAAAACTTGAAACATACCAATAGAGGAGTACCAACACCATATATTTCCCCCCAAGTGATAGGGGAAACCTAGTTCTCTCTCAATCTCGCAATGGGTTGTCCAAAATACCTCTCCATGGACCGAAATTGCAGAGACACTCTTTCTGCAATTGTGAATACAATGCCATATCTCCTTCGGTCCATTGTCCCAAGTACCCTATCCAACTGTCCTCTAAAGTGATATCTTTATCCTGAGCCTAAGATCTCCATAAAGAGTGGAGTATGTGAGCAACTGTGTGGATTGGTTTGTGAAACCAATCCCATCTCCTACGCACTGCTTCACACAAATCATGACGCCTGCAAAAGTTTTAACAATGTATAATGTTATGTATATGAAATTTGAATCATGATATATAAACTATAAATTATAATATATCATATATATTTATAATATATATAATATGAATAATAAATCATGAATCATGATTCATGAAATAGACCACTTACTCTGTATCTGAAAGACCTGATACATCCGCAATGCATCCTTGTATACGACTGACATACTCGTACACAAGTCTGAGTGTGCTTCCCTCCATGTTTGTGATACGAAGCACAGAATGGCATCCTCTCCCATGACAAGTGATGAAAATCGCATAAATAAAGGGTCTCTATCTCTAGCTTCAGGTATCTGATACCACTCCTCTATACGAAGGAGACCTTTCCTCTCTCAATACTCTGTCCAATACAATGAATATATAACAAAATCGTGTGAAAGCTTGCTTTTGAAGCTCCAAATCACTATGTGAATGGAATATATTTTGGACTTTGGGTCTGCTAGTCACAAACTTCACTATAAATTTGGCTTTACTAAGAATGTTCTCAACCCATGGCAAGCTCCCTATATCTTCCATCAAGAGGTCTAAACTATGACTTGCACAAGGGGTCCATGTGATTTTGGGGTATTCTTCCTCTAGCATACGACCCATAGCCACACAGTTGGATCCATTGTCTCTTACCACTTGGATGACATTTCGTGATCCAACATCCTCTATGGCTTTTTTTACATGGGAGGATATGAATTAACATGTGACAACAGTCCCAGGTGCATGTGCTGGAATGGCACGTACAAACATAGTTCCCTTGCAAGAGGAAACCATAATGTTATACACATTCCTCTTGTGCATATCAGACCATCCATCACATAAAATGGAACACCCATATTTCTCCCATGTAGCACGCAATGATAACATCTCAGTCTCTACTGCAAGCTTTTGTTTAGTAAGCTCACTAGTACGTAGAACTCTCCCCGATGGTCCTTCCCAAGGAGTGCCTATGAGACTGACAGCTCTCATTGCCCTCTTCCATGTAGTAGTATTGGCTACATTGAAGAGGATGCCACATAAAATAAATAATTTGTTGATCTCTTTCTTGGCTTGCTCCATTGCTTGTTTCTGCATTGATGCCTTCATGCTACTCCTCATGAAGACATTGCTCTCTAGCAAGTTCCTAGGTATGGGACCATTGTTAGAGGGTGGTCATGCTCGTGAAGACGGAGTAGCCACAACATCTACCGATGCACCACTAGAACTCACACTATCAGTGCGAGCCCTTTTGGAAGGTGTGGTAGAGGACTCTCCAACATTAGGAAGCATCTTATGAGTTTCAAGAGAATCTTCACCCACTTCCATACTCCCAACACCTTGACTCAATTGCAATTTCGCAATCAAGTCCTCCATGATTTGTTGAGGCACAGAGTGACATTTTCCAATGCCACCACCTCTCAAACCAAGAAGGTGTGCCTTGATGCGCGATGCACTACCTGTAAAGATACCCTTGCAATACTTGCATTCCCAAGTATTAGCTCCAGTGGCCTTAACATGGGATCGGATATCAGCAGGAGTACGACCCATAGTACTATGCTTGAACTTTGAAGCTTCAAGGGTCAAAGACTACTCAAAGTCGAAGGCTCTCTTAGTAGAAGACTAGACTCTCTCTCTCTCTCTCTCTCTCTCTCTCTCTCTCTCTCTCTCTCTCTCTCTCTCTCTCTCTCTCTCTCTCTCTCTCTCTCTCTCTCTCTCTCTCTCTCTCTCTCTCTCTGGTTGTATTGTGTAAACAAATAATGGATTATGGCTTCAAACTTCAAAGCTCAGCTTGCAACCTTGCTGCCAATGCTAACACTTGTGACTCAGCTTCACATATGTCGATGAGAGCACTCAGCAAGCTGCGGGCAATCACAATGGGGTGACACGTCTCTCTCTCTCTCTCTCTCTCTCTCTCTCTCTCTCTCTCTCTCTCTCTCTCTCTCTCTCTCTCTCTCTCTCTCTCTCTCTCTCTCTCTCTCTCTCTCTCTCTCTCTCTCTCTCTCCCTCTCTCTCTCTCTCCCTCCCTCCCTCCCTCCCTCCCTCCCTCCCTCTCTCTCTCTCCCCCCCCTCCCACTTGGGCGCAAGTTGCAACGACAAACCTCGAACTTCTCAAAAGAGCGAATGAGTCGTTCAACACGACACACGAAAAAACCTCTTTTTCAGCAAATAAAAATCGTGCACAACGGATTAAAAAAGAATTCAAAGCGATTTAAATCTCGAACGGACTAAACGGTTTTTTTTTTTGCGAAAAAAATAGCGATTTAAATTCACTATGCTAGTAACTGTAATAAATCCCTACTTCTTGAATGGTAGTTTCTGCAACTTCCCTTCAAGACAACCTTCACAAGAATTTGAACGCCACAACTTCATACTTTCCTTTGGAGAGAGAGAGAGAGATAACCTACCAAAATTAGCACGGCTGATTTTTTTTATAAAACAAACATTCCACTTCTACTTTCACCTCGTAATAGGCAATGCTCTTCATTAAGACAAAGGATTCGACATGAATCCTTCTTAAAAATAACTTTAAAACCATCTATTAGAAATGTTGAGATAGAGAGCAAATTCTTCTTGATCCATGATACATGCAAAACATTAGAAATGGTGAAATTACCACCTTCTCTTGATTTTTGCTTTAAGTATGATCTCCCACACCAACATCTAAATCATGAACCTCTACTATGGTTACTCTTCTACCTGCATAATAATAAGTGATGAAAATACCTTCTTTCAATCTCTCATATGTTTACTAGCTCCAGAATCAAAAATCCAAGAATTCTTTGATGTTGCATTCAATGTTGCTTGATCAAAGGATACCTTTTATATGCTAACACAAGCAAAAGTATCTTCTTTAGAGAAAGATTTACCTTTTTACACCTCTTACCTCAAGAAGAGAGCTTCTTCTTTTCATTAAAAACTCTTCTTTTGCACTCTGCAATACGATGATCTCGTTTCTTGCCATAATGGCATATTCCCTTCTTACATGTAGATGTGGATGAAGTAGATTTCTCCTGAGGTATAGATGAAGTTATATTAAGTAGAGGTTAAAGATGTCGTTGAAGACTTAGAAGAAGATGATGCCTTTCTTTCTTAGATTGTTGAGTATTCTTCTCCTACTTAATCTCCTTCTCTTTTTTGCCTTTAGACAATGGTATTATAACTTCATCATTTTCTTCCATACTCTTTTGTTGAACTTCATCTTGAAGTAAGAGGAACTACAACTCTTGAAATGAAATTTCTCTCTCTTGTAGGGGGAAGGGGGGGAAGAAAAAGAGAGAGAGAGAGAGAGAGAGAAGTAACAAAAGAATGATATGTAGATGCAAGTGAATTAATAAGTATGTTTAGAATCGCTTCATCAAAAATGTTGACTCCAACATTAAGAAGTTAATCATGAATGTCCTTAAGCTTCAAAATATGAGATTGTTCTGATTCACAAACATTTATGCATGTGTTGGCTAACTTCCTCCTTAGATGAGCTTTCATAGAAGGATTTCTACTTTGATAGAGATTCTCAAACTCCAAACAAGCCTAAGGAGAGCTTTTGCATGCCTTGATTTGAGGAATAATATAACACTTTACACCCTTAACTATAAGAGAGAGTGCTTGAGCATCTCTCGAATCCAATCTAAACTCGTCTTTAAAAGGTTGAATGTGCTTCCCTTTGTCTCTGGATTATGAAACAACTTCTTCTTCTTCTTCCTCTATCTTTGGAAGAAGAGCAAACATCCTCAATCAAGTGCCTTGGTCTTTGAAGTTAACAATTGAAATATTCAACAAGTCCATGGAGACTAGCAAATGCATCATCATGAAACTCCACATAACATAGTTGACATTCCATCAAGTTTGTCTTCTTATTCCAATCTATCTCTATAAATCATTCATCTCGGGAACAAGTTATGTATGTCCAACAAAAGCTTTGATACCGAATGTTGGAAGTGAGATAGGCCCAATAATAATTCCACTAGATCTTTCCAACAATTAGAACCTTAAGCAAATACCCACCTTGAACCAAACTAGACAGATGAATGATTGCAAAAATAGACAAGACACAAGAGATAAACGAATAGCTAAATGTGCTACTCTGAATAATAACTACTTGGTCAAATAATAACTATACAATGTATGTAATATACAAAATTTGGATAAAAAGTTTAATATATGATGGACATAGGTACATGAATTGCAGAGCTTTCAACACTCCTCTCAAGCTACAATTGGGTGTCAAGGTCTTCTTGAATCCTTATCATAAATCATGCTTCATACTAACTTATAAAATCAAGTGAGATCACCTTGGCTGCATATATTTTTATTACTTCACTCTCTTCCTTGTTATCCTCTCGTTGCAAATCTCTCTTTGTATTTGGATCATCTTTGACTCTGCTTATGGCTGTAATTTTTGAGTCTTCATGTTCCTCAAGCTTTCATTTGTGATCTAGGGTGGATTCTTCTTCATTTTGAAGTCTTTGGATGTTGTTGGTTTCTCTTCTAACTTTGAAAAACCTTCCTTCATAGTTGTGTTGAAATTTGTTTCATCATCTATTTTGCATGCTCTTTTCTTACCTATGGCTACTCTTTGCTCTCCTCTTGACATGGTAATAGTTGTCATGCCTTCTTCCAACTTCTTTTATGTATCATGGCATCTCTTTGCTTTCTAAGTACTCCTTCCATAGAGGTTGCTTCTCCTAGTCCTTTGAAGTTATCTTTTCATGGTTGTTCATAGTCTTTCTTTGAGTGTAACTACTTCTCTTCCAAATCTGAAAATTGTCTTGGCTGCACATTCTCTTCTTTGGACTCTTCTTGGATCTTCCAATCCTTGCAAGCTAACTCCCTCTTGCTTCATGCTTCATGGCTTCTTGTACACCTGCAAATTCAGCAATGGGCTTATCATACATGAACTCTTTCATGAGTTCCTCTTCATGTGCTAAAGCATTGACCGCTTCCATTTCTTACAAACTTTCTTCATCACCTACAAGATGACAAAAAATCCTCAACACTTGAGAGCTCATGATCTCTACATGCTTCCTTGAGGTTCACGATGGGAGACTTCTTCTTAATCATCTCCTCCTTTTCTTTCCTTCTTTGGTACCTGTGAAAGAGAAAGAATGTCACTGACTTGACAAGCATCATGCAAGCCATACCTCCCTTTTTGTTTGTTTGCCTTCTTCCTTACAAGAATTTAATATCAATGGCTCAAATGCCCCCAGAGATTAGCACATTAGCATTTTTGTCTTCAAACCACCATCATCATTAGCAATGGTGCTCTTACTTGCCTTTACATAGACTTGCCACTCTCTTTGGTGATCTTGCTAGCCTCGACCTTTCACTAGACCTTCACTTGGTCTTTAGTGCTTCTTGCACCTAAAAAGGCTTGCCATTCCTCTTGGGGTGGTCGTACTTGCCTTTACATAGGTTTACCACTCTCTTTGGTGGTCTTACTAGCCTCAACCTTTCATTAGACCTTACACTTGGTCTTTGGTGCTTCTTGCACCTAACAAGGCTTGTCATTCCTTTTGGGATGGTCTTACTTTCCTTTACATAGGCTTTCCATTTCTCTTGGAATGGTCTTACTTGCCTTTACATAGGTTTGCCACTCTCTTTGGTGGTTTTACTATCCTCAACCTTTGACTAGAACTTCACTTAAGTCTTATTCACTACACACAATGTGGATTTTTCTCTCAACGCTTTACTTAAGCCCTTAGCTTTGCAAATGAAATTCTTTACCTTCTTCAACTCCAACCAATTTGTCACGTCCTCTCAAGGGACTCTTCCTTCTAGATTATCACTTGCTTGTGCTCCTTGAACCTTAGGAGATGTCTTCAAGTCCTTGTTGAATCATCAACACTTTATGGAAGCCCTTCTTTGGAGTCTTCTACTCCTTTGTTTGGAAGCTCAATCTTAAGCATTAACCTTCTTCGATGTCTTTGTCTTCTTAAATGATCTTCAAATTGATGGAAGCCCACTTCAAGTTTGATGATAGCTCTCTTGAACCCTAGCAATCTTCAAACCTTTTGTATGTTTTCAACTCCTTCAAATCTTCAAAAGTCTTCTCATGAAAATTCTTGCTTTGGCCCAACCTTCAACTTTGGCTCCAATCTTCATGTCTTCAAAACATCAAATGCACCACAGCTAACAGTTTTTAATCACCAAAAACAGAAAGACATAAACATATTGTCGCTATCCTTCTCATTGGTTCAAGCCCAGCACTACTACATGACACACTGTTCTCTCAAACACACAACGCAAGACTTCTTCAACATGGTCAATGGACAAAAGATGAATGATTATAATTTGTGCTAATAGCTTTTTGTTCACAAAGTTCACCATCCATGTATATTGACGATTGCATACACACGTTAATATTTAAATCAGAACCAGTGTTTCATGATGGCAAGTGAAGAAGTAAGATGAAATTAATATGCTATTCGTTAGCCATTTCTAGTCCATTACCTTTGCATAAGACCCAATACTCAAAGCATTTGCTAAAAGTAACTCAGATCTTGGTTCTGTCAACCTGTCCTTCACATTTGTTTGTGCGTCAAATTCACAATGCAGCGGGATGCCAAAGCAGAAAAACGTTTTTTCTACCAATAAAGAGAAAAAAGCACATCACTGTGCTCAAGTTCACATATTGATTTTACTGAACACAAAGAACCATATGTATCACAGCCTCTAAAATGGTTGAGCATGAAAGTATAAAAGAATATGAAGAAAGAGGCGAATGCGTAGGAAAAAAAAGAAAATTTTTCTGTCATAGATGACTCAAGAGGTGTTACAAGCAAACAAAACTTGGAGATAGAGGTAGAACCAGCAAGCGAAACTTGGAGACAGAGCTAGAACCACGATCCCCGTACCTAATATTGCGATTGCACCTCCTGCGATACTCGATTCATAGATCTTCTATGACCATCTATGATCCTCGTACCTAATGTTGCGATTGTAATTCCTGCGATTCATGGATCTTTTATGACCATTTATCTGCTGTTTCGGCGGGTCGCAACAACCAGAGTTCCACGATGTCGGAGAGACGACGAACCCCCGGCGGTGAGTTCTCTCTCGGTGTTTTCAAACAGCTGTGTGTATCTGGGTCTCCGTATCTGACTTACAATGTACAATGAATATTTCTGACGATACGCTTGGTTTGCAGGGTAACCGTGGCATGGACGTCCCTAAAACTACTTCCCATCGCTACCAAATAATACATTTGGTCCTTCTATAATACATCCTTAATTTTTTCACCTTTATGTAGCTTTTTCGAAGAATGAAAGCAACAATCGATAAATAAATTCTGTCTATATGCTTTCTTTTGTCTAACTCGGCTTTGTGGGATACAAGAGGTTCCGTAGGTACTATGCCCATTCACTTGTACATTTGTCCTTTCAAAGTTAGAGCTCGAGGAAGTAGACGCTTATCGAACCTCTATTTCTTTTTTTAAGATGGATTTACTCATCTTTAAAAAGGGACTTTTTTATTTCATCATAAAATAGTCCCCTTCTAGGAATGTCGGCATCCATGGCATGAAATGAAAAAAGTTCCCTTCTGAGAAGTGTTGTTGTCTTTCAACCAATCTTGATGGACATTGTCAATGGTGGCAAGGGATATGCTCACTCCAGAAGCTCTTCATCAGCCAAAACCACTATGTCGGCCTAACTTAAGGGTTGTCCTTTCTCAGTCGTATCCTTAGAAAGCCATCAAGCTTGGTTCATTCCTAATAGGTGCTAGGTGTTCTACCCTTGCTTGTGTGGGATTTGGGGAGGTATCGTGGGCGTTATGGTTGTCATTGAGCAATCTCGCTTTCAATTAATTCAAGCCTCATGAGATATAGGCTAAAAATCAAACTTCTGTTTTCTTACTAAAATGGATGGACATAGAATGAGTGTGGTGTAGTGAGTTTCATCTTGATTTTTTAAGGATGGATGTAAGTAGAAAGAGTGTGGTGGAGTGGATTTTGCCTTAGTTTCTAGAGCTTATCGTTCAAGTCCACTCAGAAAATGATACTCCACCTGTATGTAGTTATTTTTGTATTATGAGATCCATATACTATAAGATAGGATATCTACGAACCATCAATACACTACTTGAGGTTTTGTCCCTATCTCAAGAGTAGGTTGTAATTAGAGATCGTGTAATGCAAGCCCTAGAGGCAATATATCAAAGAACATGGTTTTTCAGTGTATGCAATGTGACAATTTTTCTACAAGTTTATGGTAGCAAAATGGACTTTTATGTTGTACAAGTGTCTACAAGCTTTTTATAAGAATTTACATGCTTGGGGTTAAACAAATGATTCTTGCTCTTCAAGAAATGTACAGATATATAAATGATTTCAAAACTTCGCTAAAAGAAAAGTATTTTCTTGAAAATTTATTCATTCCCACACGATGTTCATTTCAAGCATAGGCGGCTACTTCAAATAAGGGCCTTGAAGCAATCGAGTTTCTACATGAATTTGAGGAGCGATTTAGTATATTGAATCAAGTGGATCTGGATGCTTTACCAGATGATAAGGTAGAATGATTTATGCAAAGTGTAGATACTACTTTAGATCTTGAGGTAAGAATTTTGTTGGGAAACTTGACCCAGCTAATAAGTACTAGTGACTCGGATAGAGTGTGTGAAGCAATGTTGATGCTTGTGAAAAAAAATGGAAATCATATGTAGCACAAGATAGGTTGGAGGATTTTGAAGATTGAATGATAATCATAAGGCTCTGGCTTTACCTATATCCACTCCAAGACCACCATCTTGCATGGAAGAAATTATGAAAGGTATAAAAGACCTCCATATCGATCCTTGACTTTGCATCACTAGAGCAATCAAATACATCAAGAGATAGACAAGACTCTATGAGTGAGGAAGACATTGGAAATAAATCTCATGCAAAATGGGATTCACCTAAGATCTGGTGACATGCAAACATATATCTAACGACATTTTGCATGATGATTGGTTGATTTTGATAAATGAGTATGAGGACTTATTTTCCTATGAATGATAATGAAAATCTTGCATTTAATGGTACCATTGTTGATTTGATGAGTTTAGGTTTTGAAGCACGTGATTTTGATAACGTAAAAGAAGAGAACTTCACTATTACACATGAAGAACATGAATTTGATATTGCATAAGAAGATGAGTTGATTAATCCACATGATGGCTTTGCTAAGTTTTTTGGTGTTATCTAACTAAAAATTTAATTTTGTTTACAATGGTAATGTACCAAAGGTTACACAAAATACCATAGTTGAGAAAAATGCATTCTACATTCGAAAATATGTTCTTTGAATATGATGGTCCCAATCTTGAATATGATGATATTAATCTTGAATATGATGTGAGAGCTAGTGAGTTTATGAATGTAGGTGTCGATCAAGAATGGACTCCTGACTTAGAGTTTGCTTGGATCGTAACAAAAGAAACTAAGGTTCATCTATGGTTCTGTCATGGGTTGCAATGGAAATATAAGCTCAAAGATGGATTGGGACTTCATGATTTTTTAAAGCTTTTATTAATAATATATATATATATATATATATATATATATATATATATATATATATATATATATATATATATATATATATATATATATATATATATGTATGTATGTATGTATGTATGTATTTATGTATGTATGTATGTACGTATGTATATTTGGAGAGTACAATGAATTGGAAAGACACACACCTGACCTCGTAAGGTAGAGGCACCCATCTTGGGGAATTCTGAAGCATCCAGCCTTGAGCGAGACTTGACCCCTGGCCATCTGCCTAGGAGTACAAAGCACATTCGCTAAACCACACCCGCTGGATAAATTTGTCACTCCTTTATAATCAGTTATGATTGATCGCTAATAGTGTGGTTTAAATGTGACTTTTTTAAGTGTTGACTTTCATAATGCCTTATCGATGTTAGAATGTATATTCAATATGCATTATGATGTCATATATAAAAGAGGTTCTAATTATGCATTAGTACATAGTTTTATGTACCCAAATTTTAAAATCTCTCAAAGAGAACAAAAATTTCAGTTTTTATTTTGGATTTCATAAAACTCTACGGTTTAAACGATTTGAATCTTGATTTAAATATTGTTTCATTGTACTATGGAGATTCATGTCTCTATTATCTAGATAGTAGACCGTAGTGTCCCTCCTCTTCCCTCCTTCAAGTACCTCCTGCCCTTCCCCCTTTGAATCCCCCCTTCCCCTCTCGTCTCGCAGCTTGCCCCAAAACCCTCCCTATTGATAGACCTTGTCATTAGACCTATCCGCCTTCGCCCCCTATCTCGAGCTCCTACCCTAAAACCCCTCTATGGGCATTCCCCATCTAAAGACAAGTCTGCATCCCCTCAGTCATGTCCCTGAACCACCCCTATCGATCAGCCCCATCCTCAGACCATCCTCCATCCTAGGTAGTTATACCTTGGCCTCAATATCAAACAAAGACGAAAGGATGTGTGATGAACCACCCTTGTTTCATGAGAGCCTCAAATTCATTAATCTATTTGGAGTAATGTGCAAAGTACAATGATTCTTTATTATCCATAAAGGTGTAATGGTTGCCATCTATGAAAATAAAAATCAAGCATGTGAGGCCAATCACATGTTACACCACTGAACAATAATAAAAATTTTCTATGTGATAAATAAAACATGTGCATAGAATCCAAACAGAACTTTGCAAACAAATAAATTAACATGTTAGTGAATAATATATTTTGAAATCAGGTGATCCTAACATGATATAAATTATGTTTTTTGTACCCATAGAGATTCTTCCACAAATAATTTTTGTATTTCTCTAAATATGTTTGAACTCTAGTTACATATTGATCCAAAATTATCATAAATGCTAAGACCCTTAGAAGGCCCTCAAGCTTGGTTCATTCCTAGTAGGTGCTAGGTGTTCTACCCTTGCTTGTGTGGGATCTGGGGAGGTATCGTGGGTGTTATGGTTGTCTTTGAGCAATCGTGCTTTCAATTAATTCACTCAAGCCTCATGAGATATAGACTGTAAAAAATCAAACTTCTCTTTTTCTTAATAAGATGGATAGACAAAGAATGGGTGTGGTGTAGTGAGTTTCATCTTGATTTTTTTAAGGATGGATGAAAGTACAAAGTGTGTAGTGGAGTGGATTTTGCCTTAATTTCTAGAGCTTATGGTTCAAGTCCGCTCAGAAAATGATAATCCACCTCTATGAACTTATTTTTGTATTATGAGATCCATATACTATAAGATAGGATATCCACGAGCCATCAATACACTACTTGAGGTTTTGTCCCTGTCTCAAAAGTAGGTTGTATTTAGAGATCATGTAATGCAAGCCCTAGAGGCGATATATCAAACAACTTGGTTTTTCCAATGGATGCAATGTGACAATTTTTCTACAAGTTTCTGGTAGCAAAATGGACTTTTATGGTGTACGAGTGTCTACAATCTTTTTAGAAGAATTTATATGCTTGGGGTTATACAAATAATTCTTGCTCTTCATTCATTCCCACACTATATTCATTTCGAGCATAGATGGCTACTTCAAATAAGGATCTTGAAGCAATCGATTTTCTACATGAATTTGAGGATCAATTTAGTATATTGAATCAAGTGGATCTGGATGTTTTACTAGATGATAAGGTAGAATTATTTATGCAAAGTGTAGATACTACTTTAGCCCTTGAGTTAAGAATTTTGTCGAGAAACTTGACCCAGCTAATAAGTTTGACCAGTGAGTGGGATAGAGTGTGTGAAGCAATGTTGATGATTGTGAAAAAAATGGAAATCATATGTAGCACAAGATAGGTTTGAGGAGTTTGAACATTGAATGATAATCAAAACACTCACTCTTTACCTATATCCACTCCAAGACCACTCAGGCTTTGTATGGTGAAGAAAATGGGGCATTGGTCACTAAAACTTCTCAAGTTGAGAGTACCCTTGTCGAGTACTCCTCATGAAGAAAGAGATGGCAAGAGAGATGATTCTTATTCTATTGAGAATGAAAATTATGATGAATTTGTTTTCAATCGTGGTCTTTCAAAAAACAATGAGTTGGTGATATGCAAAAGTGCATCTATTGACATTTTGCATGATGATTGGTTGATTTTGATAAATGAATATGGCGAATTTTTTTCTATGAATGATAATGAAAATATTGCACTTAATCATGTCATTGTTGATATTGATGAGTTTATATTTTGAAGCACATGAATTTGATAATCTAAAAGAAAAGAATTTGTCTATTACACATGAAGAACAGATATTGCATAAGAACATGAGTTGATTAATCCGCATGATGGGTTTGTTTGTTTTTTTAGTCTCATCTAACTAAAAATGTTGGTTTTGTTTACAATGGTAATGTACAAAGGGCTACATAAAATACCATAGATGAGGGAAATGCATTCTGCATGCAACGTGAAATATGTTCTTTAAATATGATGATACTAATCTTCAATATGATGTGAGAGCTAATGATTTTATGAATGTAGGTGGTTGATCAAGAATGGACTCCTGACTTAGAGTTTGCTTGGATCACAACAAAAGAAACTAAGGTTCATCTAATGGATCTATGGTTATTGCATTTAGATTATCATGAGATTTTGTCATGGATCTAATGGATTATCGTGAGATTTTGTCATCTAATGGATCTATGGTTATTGCATTTAGATTTTGTCATGGATTGCAATGGAAATGCAAGCTCAAAGATGGATTAGGATTTCATGATTTTTTAAAGCTTTTATTAATAATATTGCCCATGATTTTGTCGAGTTGAAAATGATGATTATGAGTTAACAAGAATGATCAAGTGTTGATGATGAAGATTGATTATGCTAGTTTCTTCATTTACAAAACCTTGTGTAAAACTTTCCTTATTTGATGATATTAATCTTGAATATGATGTGAGAGCTAATGAGTTTATGAATGTAGGTGTTGATCAAGAATGGACTCCTTACTTAGAGTTTGCTTGCATCGTAACAGAAGAAACTAAGGTTCATCTAATGGATCTATGGTTCTGTCATGGATTGCAACGGAAATGCAAGCTCAAAGATAGATTAAGACTTCATGATTTTTTAAAGCTTTTGTTAATAATATTTCCAATGATTTTTTCGAGTTGAGATGTGAAGCATATTGAAAATGATGATTATGATTTCACAAGAATGATCGAATGTTGATGATGAAGATGTTGATATATTTAGGTAGTGATGTGTGTGAACACATTAGGACTACCGAGGCACTTTTTTCCCTCTTTAGGAGGTTTTTTCCCCTTGGCTTGTATATATGCCTATAGCCAAGCCCTAATGGGTTACTTATCTTTGTACATTCTAGTGCTAATACATTATGTATTGTGTGTTGTGTTCCAAGCTTCTTCTTCTTCCTTGTGCTATTTGTGTGCTTCCTCAGACATCGAACTCCAACAATTGGTATCAGAGCAAGATAGTGTTTCATCTAGGGCATCGTCAACACCCCTCCGGTCACAGTCTCAAAATCACACGAAATTTGGTGAGCATACTTAGGGTGATTAGGATCGGGATCTGAGCTCGTTTCGGCCTCCGAATGCACTATCACAGTGCTTGTGCATGCAATTTCATCTTTTTGTGCCAAAGATATATACACATTTTGGTTCACCAATATAACCACCTCAAAGTCTTCTACAAGTTTAGCAGAACTCATCAGGGTAGTTTTGTTCAACTTTTTCACATACAATCATTTTTTTGCATCAAGGCATTTTAGTCAGTGGCCATGACTGAAAGCAGTGATGTATTCTGTATGTTGGTTGTTGAGGATAAGTTGGATGGTACCAATTACCCATTATGGGCTTATATGATGCGTCATGTGGTTGCAAAAGGCCTGTGGAATATTGTGCAGGGTGTTGAAAAACATCCTATTTCACCTACAAACATAGTTGGTGAAGTGATGCAAACAACATTGAAGATGTTGATATTCTTCATGTTCCTCTTCGTGTTGTAGTTCCTGCTACACCTACTGTAGAGCAAATTTGTTGGGATGGAAGAGATGCTCAGGCACATGCATTGATAGTCTTGTCTATCAAACGTGCCATTATTCCTCACATTCGCTCTTGGAGAATAGTTAAGGATGCTTGGGATACACTTACCACTTTATACCAAGCAAGGTATGAGGCTCGTGTTGCTTACCTCCAAAAAGAGTTGTAGAGTGAGCACATAAATGAAAGAGATTCCATGGACAATTTTCTGACAAAGATCAAAGAATTTGAAGGAACAATTGATTTCTACTGATGAAGTCTTACCTGACAATTCACTTGTGCAGAGTGTTCTAAATGGTCTTCTCGATTCATATCAAAGTTTTGCTTCTACTCTTCATTTAATGATGAAAGAAAATCCAAATGCCTTCACATTTGAGGAGTTAGTCTTTGTTCCATTGTAGGAAGATCAATCTAGACAAAACAATTTCATTATGCATGATGTAGATCAAGCTTTCTTGGCTAGTCAGAAGGGCAAAGGTAAATGGAGCTCTTCTACTAGTAAGGAGAAATTTGCTAATTCTACAGAATTAAAGAAGGAAGACAGAGACGAGAAGAAAACAAAAAAGCATAAATTGTTTTGCAAATATTGTAAAGGTAATGATCATGTCATAAAGAGTTGTCCAAAACTGGCTGCTAAAGAGGTGAGGGAGAAAGAGGCTGGAATGGTTGTTGCAGAGGCCTCTACTCCCAAAACAAAGTCTGCTAATCTTGTGCAGAATGAAGAATGGGCATTTACCACTGTTTGCAGTTATGAACCATCTTCTCATGAACAATGTATGTCTGCAGTAGACTCAGATGTTTGGTACTTTGATAGTGGAGCAACCAAACATATTACCTCTCAATGCAGTTTCTTCACTTCACTCGAGCCTACCCCTACAAGGATTATTGTCACATGTGCCAATAAGTCCTCTTATCCTGTCATGGGAGTTGGTAAGATCATTTTGACTACTATAGATGGTAGTTCTTTTACATTGTCAGATGCTTTATTTGTGCCAAGGATCAAGAAGAATCCGTTGTTAGTGTCAGCTTTAGCCAAGATTGGCTTGGTTGTGAAATTTGTTCATGACAGATGTACAATTCATGATCTGTCAAATGGCGATGTCATTGTTGCTTCTAGCATTTTATGTCGTGGGTTGTATAAGCTCATAGACTATGAAAAATATGTGAATGATTCAGCATGTGCAATACATGATTCTCAGGCTTTATCAGATGCGAAGCTTTGGCATGCATGCTTTGGTCGTCTGAATTTTGCTAGTTTGTTATGCCTGTAGAAATTTGAAATGGTGTCCTCTCTGCCCAAACTTGAGGCACTTGGTAAACATGTATGTGCAAGCTGTATTTTGGGCAAAATGCAAGGTTCCTCCTTCCCAAAAGATGGTTCAACTCAAGCTACTCTGAAATTGCAACTTGTTCATAGTGATGTCTATCGTCTTATGCAAATACCTTCTTTTGGGAACTATCTTTACTTTGTGACTTTCATCGATGATTTCTCTAGGCATGCATGGGTATATCCATTGAAAGCAAAGTCCGAAGCATTTATGTGCTACAAAAAAAAAAAATGTTTTGGCTGAAAATCTATCAGTATGTAAATTGGGCACCCTCCATTCTGATTGAGGGGGGGAATATATGTCTTCTGACTTTAATGCATTTCTGGCTGAACGTGGGATAAAACATCAGTGTACAGTGTCGTATACACCTCAATAGAATGGAGTTGCTAAATGAAAGAACAGGTCACTCATGGAGACGGCGAGGTGCATGGTCAAGAGTCATGCTTTACCACATAGTTTCTGGCTTGAGGCTATTATGTGTGCAACATATGTACTTAACATGTATCCCACTAAAGCATTGCAGTCTATCACTCCATATGAGGCTTGGCATAGTCACAAGCCTTTTGTTGGTCACCTGTGTTTTTGGTTGTCTGGCATATGCATTAGTGCCTAAACAACAATGCATGAAATTGGATGATAAAGCAGTGAAATGTATTTTGGTTGGGTACAGTTGTGAAAGCAAAGGCTATCATCTGTATCATCCATAGGCTAAACGCATTTTGGTTAGCCATGATGTTCTTTTCGTGGAAGATGCTATTCAGCCATTACTTTAATGTACTAATGAGACATATGTTAGCTCCAAAGACATGTATGATACTTTGCTGCTCTTTATATAGGTGGATAGTCTAGTGTTTGTCTTAATGAGGCAACTTGTCAACCTTTACAAGTTTCATGTGATGATGCAGAACATTCCATTTCTGATGCAGATTTACGTGATGCACTTGTTGATGAGAGAGCTGATATTGAGGAGGTAAAAACTATGCCAAAATGGTTAGTGAAGACTTTGCATGATAGCAAATTAGATGCATCTCTATCATATCATACTTGTTTTGGCTCTCATAATGCTTCTTTTGCATCAGATTGCTTTGTTATGGCTGCCTCTAGTCCCTATGATGAGAATGAGCATGTTTCGTTAGATGAAGCACAAAATTTAGAAAAATTGGATGGCTGCAATGCAATTTGAATATGCTATATTGAAGAATGGTACATGGTCTTTATGTGACTTTCCTCCTAGCAAGAAGGCCATTGACAGTAAGTGGGTATACAAGTTGAAGCGTAAACTTGATGGAACAGTTGACAGGTATAACACTAGGCTTGTTCCAAAGGGTTATGCTTAGGAAAGATGCATTGATTTTGATGAGACCATTGCTCATACATGCCGAATGACTATTGTTTGTAGCATTTGTGCACTTGTAGCTCATCATGGTTGGAATGTACATTAGTCGGAAATTAAAACTGCATTTCTGAATGGTGAACTGCATGAAGAAGTGTATGTTTTTCAGCCTTGTGGATTTGTGTAGAAAGGGCATGAAAACTAGGTGTGCAAGTTGAAAAAGGCATTATATGGTTTGAAACAACACCACGTGCTTGGTGTGAAAAGATACATGCCTATCTGATTGCACATGGTTTCGAGAACACTCCAACTGAGAGCATCTTATATGTTAAGCGTGTTAATGATGTGCTTTTGATCATTGTTTTATATGTTGATAACATGCTGCTCACTGGTCCTCATGAGAAGCATACTACTGATTTTAAGGCTGATTTGCATGCCTCATTTGAGATGTTAGATTTGGGGCATTTGCATCATTATCTGGGCATTCAGTTTATGCAAGTTGATGATGGAATAGGTTTGTGTCAAAACAAATATATTGATATATTATTGCAGCATTTTGGCCTTGAAGACTGCAAACCTATTGCCACTACTATGGAGAGAGCTTTACGATTGAGTCTTCATGGTGCTCGAGATGCATTTGATGTTGTTCTCTATCAGCACGCTACTGGATGCTTGATTTACTTATGCATTACTCAGCCAGATATTTAGTTTTTTGTCTCATAGATGAACAAGTTTATGCACTGACCAAGTGTCAAGCATTGGCAAGTGGTTAAGTGCATCTTTTGCTACTTGAGTGGTTCCCGACTACTTGGATTGTTTTATCCCAAGGGGGATCACTACCGCCAGATTTGCATGCTTTTTTTTACTCTGACTAGGCTGGTTACTATGACACTCATGTGCCCACCAGTGGTTTTTGCTTCATGCTTAGTAGCTCATGCATATCTTGGTTGAGCAAGAAGTAGCCTACTGTGGCCACATGTAGTTGTGAGGCTCAATATAGGGCAGCTTTCACAGTGACTGTTGAGTGTGTGTGTGTGTGTGGTTTAGATGCCTTATGGCTGATTTGGGTGTTGGTCAGTCTTCTACCACCAACATCTTCATTGACAGTG
The DNA here is from genome assembly GCA_020310875.1 of Ceratopteris richardii. Taxonomy (NCBI): domain Eukaryota; kingdom Viridiplantae; phylum Streptophyta; class Polypodiopsida; order Polypodiales; family Pteridaceae; genus Ceratopteris; species Ceratopteris richardii. The sequence goes on from CM035407.1 coordinate 185,261,320, forward strand.
AGAGCGCATTGGCAGTTACGAGGAACTCTGTGTTCCATGCTCTCACTAAGCACATTGAGGTGCACTATCATTGTGTCCAGGAGAGGTTCTCTACTAGAGAGATCAGTTTGGCATATGTGCCCACATAGGAGAACATTGCAGACCTTTTCACAAAGGCTCTACCTAGGGAGAAGTTTGAAGCTTTCCGCAAAGATTTGGGCTTACTTCCTTTTGTGTATTGATTCCACATAGCTTGGCACTTCCTTATACATGAGTGCCAACTCCTTGTTCACCGCATCACTCCTAGGGGGGATTTGTTGATATATTTAGGTAGTGATGTGTGTGAACACACTAGGACTACTAATGCATTTTTTTCCCTCTTTAGGAGGTTTTTGTCCCCCGGCTTGTACATATGCTTATAACCCTAACGGGTTACTCATCTTTGTACATTCTAGTGGTAATACATTCTGTATTGTGTGTTGTGCTCCAAGCTTCTTCTTCTTCCTTGTGTTGTTTGTGTGCTTCCATAGACCTCATACTCCAATAGAAGATGAAGATTAAGATCGATTATGGTAGTTTCTTTGTTTAGAAAACCTTGTGTAAAAATTTCCTTATTCGCATCATGATAAGTGTAATTGCATCTAAAATATGCACGATTGAATTCATAATTGCACATGGATTTCTTTACCCATAGATGCATGTACATTTGTACATTGAGGGTGTAAATACAATAAATAAGACTAGTATTTGAATTTTGAGTGAATAAGATTCACCATTGAAATCCAATTTCCTTTCGTGTGCAGCCTTTTGTTTCCACATGCACCTAAAGTATGCATGTGTTAGGGACAAATTACATGGCCTTGCATAAGGAACTTTGCTTGTTTGCCCATGCACTTGTAGGTACTATTTCCTTGTTGGCCCATGCATTTGTACATACTATTGTTTCTTCTTGCCACACTTGAATTTGTAAATTCTTGGAGAAAAAGAAGTTATGTTTAGTGTTGGTGCATCGAAAGGATGTAGGAGTTTGGAGGGGGCTATCTATGACAATTTGATAAGCAAAGTGGATAGAATTCTATCAATATTGAACCTCCATCATGAATGGATGAAAGCTTCAACAAATAATTGACCAATACTTATAAAAGGCCATAGTTTAGCCATCAGAGTTCATAAGATGCATTAAAAGAATGTGTTGGTGTACATCAAAGATAGAATGAATTTATAATCTCTTTATTTTTCCACACATTAGATTTGCAGAGATCGAGGCTTAAAATGGCTTCTAATACAACGAGAAGTGAAGATCGACATTGAAATGTTAAAGTATTGTTGATGGAACATAAAGACAAATAGATGTTGCATAGACATCAATCCAAAAATTGTTCAGAGATGGCATTTGTTCGTCTATTCTAAGATGAGGAAATAGTTCAATTTGATCGTCTATTCTAAGATGAGGAAGTAGTTCAATCATATGGGATAATGAATATATTTATAGGAACTAGTGTAGTTTGCTAGAGCTTTGGAAATGATAGGAATGTACAAAGTTGAACTGAATCTATGGGAATAAATATTTGATTAGTCCAATACAAATAAAGTTCACTATTAGCTTTATGGGAAATTTTGATTGTTTTTCAAAGGAGATTAGTATTTTCTTGTCAATAAATTTTTTATTAGTCCAATACAAATAAAGTTCACCATTAGTTTTATGGGAAATTTTGATTGTTTTTCAATGGAGATTAGTATTTTCTTATCTTCATTAACTCTAAAACCTATGAATCCAAGCCATCAACTTTGCATCACCAAAAATAGACAAGAGAAAGAGATCCTTTTTTTGGGAAACTCATGCATGAGCTCGGTGGCAGGGTGGTATGACACAACTTCATCTCTCTGTGGATGTAGCTTTGTGAGCCATCATCATGTTCACGAGGAATTTGAAGGAAGTTACTTTGGTATCAGAGGAATTTGAAGTTTCAAGTACTCTAACAAGATGGTGATTAAATACAAACAACACATAAACGGCTTTGAATAGTACTACATTAAAAGCTACAAGAGTGTGTTTTGTTGCATCTTTACTTGAGCAAATTCCATATCCGTCATTCATTACCATCACAATGACAATGATCACGGAGATTGTTTGGAAGCTACTTAGACAATATTCAGGCTACATCATTCTGGACTCCAATGTAGGGTGCATTGTCTTCTATTGTCTAGTGCAGGCTGATATACCTCATTTCAAGGAGAAACAACTTATCCTTTGGCTAAATGGAGGCCATGATTGCTCATCCATCGCATATGGAACCATGGAGGAAATCAGCCCCTTTAATGTCCTATACCTAATATAGTTGGGCTACTAAGAAACAATAATACATGGAATAAAGTCACACACATCTTTTTCTTAGAATCTTCTATTACTGTTAGCTTCTCCTACAGTAATAGGTCCTCTGATTTCACAATAGTTCGTGACAAATGCTAAGCAGATTATACAAGAGTGTCTTATGAGGAGTCAAAAACATGAGAATTAATGCTACTTAAGTTTTGAAGAAAATTTTCAAAATTTTTCAATACGTACATGGTACAAGTTGTTTTCTATGAAGAGAAATTCATTTTATTTGAAGAGGTGGTGGTAAATTTATTAAACTATAGATATTTGAATCTTTTAGGCAACTGTGAATCTAAATGCCCAAAATCCCTAACAAACAGATGCACAAATTCGAAAAACTATTGTAGACTCACTTACAAGTACACCATAGTTGAGGATTTCAATGTTGCACATTTCATGACTGAGAATGTATAAAAAATTAGTTTTGATCAACAAAAAGGAAGACACTCGAAAACATGGTCTAGCAAGGAAAAGATCAACACATATTTTAAAGCCATGATTAGTTGTATCATTGTTAGTTTGTAAAAGTAGGGGAATCCTACTTCGTTTTGTAATTTGGTATATTTGGCACATGTAGGTGCCTTAGAGATATTTATATTAGCATATGTTTGTGCTCTTACAACATTCATTGTGCCCTAATATTGAGGGGAAACATTATGTTTGTTTTGTAAGAGAGAAAGACGACATTTGAAGTAGATGCAAGTGTATGTCAAAGCATCAAAGAGCATTGAAAGTTGCAAAGATCGAGACATGACATCTCTCACGGCTTGGAAGAGCCGATTCAGCATTTGATATTTCAGGGAAGATTCCTTTACTCTTCATTTCTTGTTTTCTTTTAGTTGATTTGGTTGATGATGCATAGTTTAGGGCATATGCATGATTATGAAGATGAATTGTAGGAATGTATAAATTCATTTTATTTAATCATTCATGAAAGAATTGTACATATTCATTTAAGGAAGTAAAGGAACAACATGCATATCCAATCCATGCATCTTTGCAACACTATTCGTGGTATGCTAATTTTAACAAATTAAGGAAGTTTAAAACAAATAACTAGCATACATAGGTATTAAGTACAAGGTTATGCAACACAAATCTTGTTGTTCGCATTCTATGCTTTTGGTAGGTTATGGAGTTCATAAGTGAGAATATGGCTTGTATGCCATGGGCTCGCAGAGCCCTACACTATAGTGAATGGCATGTGTGCCATTGGCTTGCAATGTCTTACGTTTGATCTTATGGTTTTTTTTTTTGAACTCCATTTCCTTGGGGAAATGTTGTCGAAATTTCTCCCACCTCATGGATTTATATATATCACTTACCTTTAGTTAAGACTTTTATGGCATAGTAACATGCCTTCTCTGCAAACATCACGAAGGTGTAAGCATGCTTGTAAGCATGTACTTGATGGACTTATGACCATCAAAATATTGTAGATGAGGCAACTTCAATAGTAATTGGATCCTTCCACATAATCCTTATGGATTTAGACTATAGGATTGCTAAAAAGAAAGAGATATACCTTCACCATTAGGCACGTTGACAAGAAATCCTACAAGTTTAAGGAAGTTGCATAGAGGATTATGGGAGATACACTATGATTGTCTACAATGTACTAAAGGTTTACTCACCTTCAAAAGAGTCTCACAATATGATTAGGAGACTATGGGGTATCATGATATATGCCCAAAGAGTGAGTAGTTTCATTGACGCACATCACAAGTAGTCAAGCATTATTTCTACACTGCTAAGGAATGGGTATCGTGAGGTATGCCCCAAGAGTGAGTAGTTTCACTGATGCACGTCACTTGAGTAAGTAGTGAAGCATTATTTCTACACTAATAAGGAAACCAATTAGATGGGATCATGGAGATGGGTTTCATAAGAGAGCATCGATGAGTGCTAATGTGATTCAAGTGATGGTTATGAAGGCCATAGTCATGGCACTAGCTCTATGATTTAGAGAATAGATCCCTTAGTGATGGATATTTGGGATACCCAATACATATATGTATGTTGGGATCTAGAGAGAGGTACTTAGACTCAGACTTGTTACCTAGGAACAAGTTACTTTGGAATAGAAAGGGATTTCCATTGCCACATGTTGACTAGAAACAAACTAAACTAGTTCAAAGATATGGGATTCATTTGAGTCCACCTATATGAGTTGAGAACATGGGATTCATTCGAATCCACCTACATATTCCATTATATGTATATATATATATATATATATATATATATATATATATATATATATATATATATATATATATATATATATATATATATATATATATATGGAACATACCTTCAATTTAGTATAGATATGACACCATGAATTGGAAGAAGGATCCACTCGTATGGGACAATGGAAATGACTTCCATTTGATATGGCCAGGGAGAAAAGGATTCATCATTTATGGGGACATGTCTCACTAGATCAAAGAATAGCTCTTAGAAGACATTCATATTTTATGGAAGATTTATCTTCCAATAGAGTATGAGCAGGGTGGTTTTATCTCCATATAAGACATCACACTCACTTTATAGTTTTCAGGAAGGATAATTCCATAAGTGTGGATCATCTATCCATAGAGGATGGTTGGCAGAGATAGTTTCTTTAGTATGGATACACATCTGTTCATTATGGTATCATGTCGTATCATTGTTGACCATTTTAGTTGAGGGCTTTGAACCTTAGAAAGAGTTTATTTTCTCCACTCCTCACTACATACACCTTCATTATTTATGGGAGATTGGTTATCCACCTTCATAGAATGTATGTAAATGAGGGATTGTGCATTAGTTTATGGAAAAGAGGAGGAAACGAATTCATAATTTGTATTTTAACGGAGGGAGAAAGTGGGATTTAGCACAGAGATCAAGGAGAGACCTCACTTATCTCACTTATGCACCTGTTCTTTCAAAGAGGAAAAGGAAAGGAAAACATGATTTCCTCATAAGAGAAGAATAGAGTATGTTTTTCTTTAGAGACAAGAGGTGTTTGGAAAACATCTCTTAGTCTATATTTTAAAACGAATTCATTAATTCTATATCTAAAAGCCATGGATGAGGATTACTTCCTAATCGTCTCTCTTAAGGTATGGCTCAACCATCTCTTGCTAAGGTTCTGTGACATTTGGTCAAGTGCTTCCCAAGTGCCCATATATGAGGTTCCTTACCTCTATGTTACCCAAGTTCCTCAACCAGGCCCTGATACCAATGTAGGAAAATTGAACTCACAGCCTCCTAGCTAGGAGAATGATGGGCTAGCCACTATCCCCAAAAGCCATGGATGATGACTACATCCTAATCCTCTCTCTTAAGGTATAGTTCAACCATCTCCTCCTAAGGTTATGTGACACCCCTCTCCCCCTCTAAATGCAATATATGAACCAAGACCTTAATTATGTAGTAAAAGAATGGACATCAAACACAAAAAGTTCACTACAAAAGGAGGACTTACAAGAGAGAGAGAGAGTATAGAGTGTAGTACGGGGAAATATCATAAGAAATTAGTAGAGATCAATAGATTAGCATAGAAAGATGGAGAAGGAAGAACCCTTCAAAGGATAGATAAACATAAGAAAGAAGAGATTGAAGTTTGATTACACATGTAGAATCTCCATAGGAATATTGTTAGTAGAAGCCCACTAGTTTTGTATCACGGTAGTGCAAAGTTGTCTTTTCTTTCCTATGAACAAATTTTATTCTTTTTTCACTATTGTTCTTGTTCACTTCTTTTGTTGTGGTCATTACTATAGGACAATTTCTAATGTTTGCTCAATAGTTAATCAAGTTGAAGCCTTGTATATTGTATGAGAATGAGGAAATAGTTTTGCACAACTTTAAATTGATTAGCCAATATCTAGCAATGCAATTGATGGAAGTAAGCTAGTCAATACTCAAAACTCTAGATTACGGTGGGGATTATGATTCTTGTTGGGGATGTAAGGTTCATGTAATCTTACAAGTAAATTCATATACTTATGCCATATATAGAGCATTACCTCAAGAAGATCATTATGTCGGTTTCGAGGCTTCTACACATGTTTGCGAATCTCTCCTCTTCTCTCTCTCCCTGCATCTCCTCCTTGCTCCTCTTGTTAAGTGGACCAAAGGCCTTTATTGGTACTAGAGTTTGTTGAAGGTTGAAGGTTGAAGAGTAAGGAGCTTCAATGGAAGCTTAGGGTACAAGAGGTGAATGTGCAGGTCAACATCTTCTTGATAGCATGTTGATAATTCGGTTGTAACTCTAAGCCAAAAATGTAAAAACGTGATTTAAAGTTCTATGTGTAGTTCAGACAAAGAGCTACAACTTGACACAAGGGTGAAAAATTTGATTCGGTGTTTTACTCCACCAAAAATAAAAAAACCATAGAGTTGTTTGCAAGTTGGCTTGATTCAATCTTGATAGCAAGTCAAACTTCTGGTTGTAACTTGAGTTCTAGAGATCGGATTGAAGTGATTTGAATTTTTCTATGTAGCTTGAGAAAGCATTTATAATTCTATCGAAGGATACAAGTCGAGATTCAAAAGTATAGGTCAGTGAAAACATAAAATGTAGAGAAGCAATGCTGTAGGTGAAGATGAAAATGACACCAAATACTTGTTTTGATTATACTTTAGGCTACACACCTTGGATTGAGGTGTTCTAAGTGTCATTGTGCAACCTCGAGAATGATGAAGACCCAAAAAAGAAGAAATTCAAATCTTATCAGCACTAAAACAAAAAAAATACAGGGTAGCATATTTTCACCATAAAAACCCTAATAGCTTTTGGAGGTCCTTTTGCTTATGAACTTTTGTTAGAGAGATTTTATGGTGTGCAAGCTCCTAGTTTTAGATCTTGAAGGCATTGATTATTTACTATATATGTGGATGATCCCCTGTATGAGATTAGAGCAATTCATGTCAAGTTTTGAGATGTAAAATGGCATTGTGGTACTGTTTTCAATTTATGTCATTTCATCTTTGATATTTTGTGTCTACCACTCGGATATGGCTTTGTTTGCTAATCACACAAAATTTATGAGAGATCGATTGGATCCTTGGTTGGTACTTGCATGTTCTTGTTTTCTTTGCACGTACATGATCCAAATTGGAGCTTTAGTTGCACATTTGTTTGTCACTTGGATTGGATATTGTATTAGCCTATGGTCATTGATTTGGTAGTTTATTTGCCAGTGTGATTCTTGGCACATGTGGATGGTGATTCCAACATGGTTATTTGGTTCTAGAGTCTATTTTGTAGAGGACATTCTACTAAATTTTTTCTAGTTTTTATGCTATAAGAGCTCTAGTGGATCCTCGAAGCTCTGTGTGATAGATTTGGGTCTCATTTCATCTCTAGATACTTGGTCATGATCACAAGTGACTTGTGATGAGTGGAATGAGTTCTTGGCAAGATTCTTTCTTGAGTGGGAGCTGCATGATGAGCGTAGTGGTGTGCATTGTAATCAATTTACTGGGATACTTTGAACGTGATTGCAGGTTGAAGAATCAAAATAATAGAAGGCAGCAAAAAAAACTATGCATCCACAAGTGCATATGATTTTGAGAAATTGTTCATAGTCCAACATCACATGATGAATACGATGTGTGTTGATGTTTCAAAATCGAATGGTAATGTATGGTGTGTTGATTCAGGTGCTTCAAATCACATGAGTAGTCATGAAAAATGGTTTAGTAGTTTGCAAAAATTATCAATTCTTGGATATGTTGAAACAAGCGATGACACATCACATCCTATCAAGAATACAGGAAACATAGCATGATCTATGGAGAACAAGAAGATAAAACATCTTGTTGATGTCCTTCATGTTCCAAATATAACAAAGACTTTGGTTTTTCTTGGACAAATGTTGATGGGTTGTATGCAGAAGAGTACAAATAGGATGGAAGATTGATTGCCAAAGGAAACAAAGTGGGTAGGATGTTCAACATAAATGTGAAAATTCCTAAAATGAATGCAACCATGTTTGCAAAAGGTGCAAGAGTTATTGTTGATATAGAGATCTAGCACAAACGAATTGGACATGCAAATTTGTAGAGGTTGAAATTGATGTAATCAAGGAGATTGTCAATGGACTATAAAATTTCAAGGTGGCAAAGATGCAAAAGGTATGTGGAGCATGTCCATTTGGTAAACAATCAAGAGCATCATTTATGCCTGACAAGCATGTTAGTGAGAATGTGCTAGAAATAGTACATAGAGATGTTTGGAGTCCTACAAAGACCACATCTATGGGTGTTTGTAGGTTTTATGTTACTTTCATTGATGACCATGCACGAAAAGTATGGGTATATTTCATGAAAGAGAAGAGTGAGGTGTACACTCACTTCCAAAATGTTACGTATGCATATGCATATACGTATGCATATGCATACGTATATGCATATGCATACGTATATGCATATGCATACGTATATGCATATGCATACGTATGCATATCCATATACGTATGCACATACATATACACATACACATACATATACAAATACATATACACATACACATACACATACATATACACATACACATATATATACATAGACATATACATATACATATACATATACATATACATATACATATACATATACATATACATATACATATACATATACATATACATATACATATACATATACATATACATATACATATACATATACATATACATATACATATACATATACATATACATATACATATACATATACATATACAGATACATATACATATACAGATACAGATATAGATACAGATACAGATACAGATATACATAGACATATACATATACATAGACATATACATAGACATATACATATACATAGACATATACATATACATATACATATACATATACATATACATATACATATACATATACATATACATATACATATACATATACATATACATATACATATACATATACATATACATATACATATACATATACATATACATATACATATACATATACATATACATATACATATACATATACATAAACATATGAATATACATATACATGTACATATACATATACATATACACATACATATACAGATAATATAGATATGTATGCATACATACGTATACATACATGCATGCATGAATACATGTATACATACATACACACATGTGCATGCATGCTACACACATACATACATACATACATACATGTTGGAGTTTAGGGTTTGTGGAAACATGCAAACATTACAAGGACGAAGAAAGCGCTTGGCACACAACACACAATATTGAGTGTATTACCACTAGAATGTACAAAGATGAATGACTTGTCAGGGCAATAGGCATATATACAATCCAAGGGAAAAAAACCTCCTAAAGAGGAAAAAAGTGCCCCAGGTCCTAGTGTGTTCACACACATCACTATCTAAATATATCAACAAATCCCCCCTAGGAGTGATGCGGTGAACAAGGAGCTAGCACTCATGTATAAGGAAGTGTCAAGCTATGTGGAATCAATCCATAAAAGGAAGCAAGCCTAAAGCTTTGCGGAAAGCTTCAAACTTCTCCCTAGGTAGAGCCTTCGTGAAAAGGTCTGCAATGTCCTCCTCTGTGGGCACATATGCCAAGATGATCTCTCCAATAGAAAACCTCTCCCTGACATAATGATAATGCGCCTCAATGTGCTCAGTTTGAGCATGGAACACAGGGTTCCTCACAACTACCAATGCGCTCTGAGTGTAAGTGAAGGTGGTGGTGGCAGAAGACTAACCAACACCCAAATCACCATAAGGCATCTAAGCCACACACACTCAAGAGTCGCTATGAAAGTTGCTGCCCTATACTCATCCTCACAACTGGAAGTGAGCATAGTAGACTGCTTCTTGCTCAACAAAGATATACGTGAGCTACCAAGCATGAAGCAAAAGCCACTAGTGCACACACAAGTTTCATAACAACCAACCCAATCACAATAAAAAAAAAGCATCTAAATCTGGCGATAGTGATCCCTTGGGATAAAACAATCCAAGTAGCCAGGTACCACTCAAGTAGGGAGAGATGCACTTAATCGCATGCCAATTCTTGACACCTGGGCAATGCATAAACCTGCTTATCTTTGAGACAACAAATTGAATATCTGGTCTAGTAATGCATAAGTAAATCAAGCATCCAACAGCTTGCTGATAGAGAACAACATCAAATGCATCTCCAACATCATGAAGACTCAATTGTAATCTTGTCTCCATAGGAGTGGCAATAGGTTTGGAGTCTTCAAAGCCAAAACACTCCAATAGTGTGTCAATATATTATGTTTCCACCATCAACTTGCATAAATTGGATGCCCAAATAATGATGCAAATGCCCCAAATCTGGCATCTCAAATGAGGCAAGCAAATCAACCTTAAAATTAACAATATGCTTCTCATGAGGATGAGTGAGCAACATGTCATCAACATAGACAACAATGATCAGAAGCACATCATTTGCATGCTTAACATATAAGGTTCTTTCAATTGGACTGTTCTCAAAACCATGTGCAATCAGATAGAGGTGTATCTTTTAATACCAAGCATGTGGTGGTTGCTTTAAACCATATAATGCATTCTTCAACCTGCACACTTTGTTTTCATGCCCTTTTTGCACAAAGCCACGAGGCTGAAAAACATACACTTCTTCATGCAAGTCACCATTCAAAAATGTAGCTTTAATGTCCAACTGATGTACATTCCAACCATGATGATTTGCAAGTGCATAAATGCTACAAATAGTAGTCATTCGGCATGTAGGAGCAAATGTCTTATCAAAATCAATGCCTCTTTACTGAGCATAACCCTTTGCAACAAGCCTAGCTTTATACCTGCCAACTTTTTCACCACGCTTATGCTTCAGCCTGTATACTCACTTAGTGGCAATGGCCTTCTTGCAAGGAGGCAAGTCACATAAATACTAGGTATTATTTTTCATTATAGCATTATATTCTGATTGCATAGGAGCCACACAATTTTCAAAATTTTATACTTAATCAAATGAAACAGGCTCATTCCCATCAAAGAGACTAGAGCCAGCCATAGCAAAACAATATGATGCAAACAAAGCACTCTGGGAGCTAGAACGAGTACGATATGACAAAGGTGCATCTAATTTGTTGTCACGCAAAGTCTGCACCAGCCATTTTGGCATAGTTTTTGCCTCCTCAATATTAGCTCTCTCATCAACAAGTGCATCATGTAAATCTGCATCAGAAATGGAATGATCTACATCATCACATGAATCTTGTAAAGGCTGAGAAGTTGCCTCATCAGGACCAACACTAGATTGTCCACCTCTAAAAAGAGGCAACAAATTATCATACATATCTTTGGATCTAACAGATGTCTCCTTAGTGCATGAAAGTAATGGTTGAATAGCATCTTCCACAAAAACAACATCACAGCTAACCAGAATGCATTTACTTTGTGGATGATATAGATGATAGCCTTTGCTTTCAGAATTGTACCCAACAAAAATACATTTCACTACTTTATCATCCAATTTTTTGTGATGTTGTTCAGGCACTGATGCATATGTTAGGCAACCAAAAACACGGAGGTGGCCAACAAATGTCTTACGACCATGCCAAGCCTTATATGGAATGATAGACTGCAATGCTTTAGTGGGACACCTGTTAAGTACATATGTTGTACACATGACAACCTCAAGCCAAAAACTATGTGGTAAAGCGTGACTCTTGACCATACACCTCGCCATCTCCATGAGTGATATGTTCTTTCGTTTAGCGACTCCATTCTGTTGAGGTGTATACGACACTGTACACTAATGTTATATCCCATAGTCAGTCAGAAATGCAATAAAGTTAGAAGACATATATTCCCCCACTTGATCATAATGGAGGGTGCCTATTTTACATGCTGATAGATTTCTGCCAAAATAAGATACCGTTTGAAGCACATAAACACTTTAGATTTTTCTTTCAATGGATATACCCATGCATGCTTGGAAAAATGATCAATGAAAGTCATGAAGTAAAGATAGTTTCCAAAAGAAGGTGTTTGCATAAGACCACAGACATCACTATGAACAAGCTAAAATTTTTTACTATCTCAACTAAACCATCTTTTGGGAACGAGAAACACTGCATTTTGCCCAAAATACAAACTTCAAAAACATGTTCACCAGGTGCCTCAAGTTTGGGTAAAGAGAACACCATTTCAGATTTCTACATGCATAGAAAACTAGCAAAATTCAGATGACCAAAGCGTGCATGCCAAAGCTTTGCATCTGACATAGCTTGAGAATCATGTACTGCACATGCTGAATCATTCATAGATTTTTCATAGTCTATGTGCTTATACAGTCCATGAGATAAAATGCGAGAAGCAATAATTACATTGCCATCTGATAGATCATGAATTGCACATCTATCATCAAGAAATTTCACAACCAATCCAATCTTGGCTAAAGCTGAAACTGATAATAGATTCTACTTGATCCGTGGCACAAATAAAGCATCTGAAAATGTAAAAGAACTACCATTAGCAGTAGTCAGAGTGATCTTACCAACTCCCATGATAGGATAAGAGGAGTTGTTGGCACATGTGACAATATTCCCTGTAGAGGCAGGCTTGAGTGAAGTGAAGAAATTGCACTGCAAGGTAATATGTTTGGTTGCCCCACCATCAAAGTACCAAACATCTGAGTCTACTGTAGACATATACTATTCATGAGAAGATGGTTCATAACTGCAAACAGTGGTAAATGCCCGTTCTTCATTCTGCAAAAGATTAGCAGACTCTGTTTTGGGTGTAGAGGCCTCTACAACAACCATTCCAGCCTCTTTCTTCCTTGCCTCTTTAGCAACCAGTTTCGGACAATTCTTTATGACATGATCATTTCCTTTACAGTATTTGAAAAACAATTTCTACTTTTCTGTTTTCTTCTCATCCTTGTCATCCTTCTTTGATTGTGCAGAATTAGCAGACTTCTACTTACTAGTAGAAGAGCTCCATTTTCCTTTGCCCTTTTGACTAGCCAGAAAAACTTGATATGCAACATGCATAATAGACATGTTCTACCTAGAGTGATATTACAACAATAGAGCAGAGACTAACTCCTCAAATGTTAAGGTATTTGAAATGCCTTTCATAATCAAATGAAGTGTAGAAGCAAAACTCTAATATGAATTGGGCAGACCATTCAGAACAATCTGCACAAGTGAACTATCAGGTAAGACTTCAACAACAGAAATCAATTGTTCCTTCAAATCTTTGATCTTTTTCATAAAACTATCCATGGAATCTCCTTCATTCATGTCCTCACTCTCCAACTTTTTTCGAACGTAAGCAGCACGAGCCTCATTCCTTGCCTAGTATAAAGTGGTAAGTGTATCCCAAGCATCCTTAGCTATTCTGCAAGAGTGAATGTGAGGAATAATGGCACGTTTGATAGACAAGACTATCAATGCATATTGTGCGTGAGCATCTCGGCCATCCCAACGAATTTGGTCTGCAGTAGGTATAGCCAGAACCGCAACACCAACAGAAACATGAAGAATATCGTCATCTTCAATGTCGCCTACATCACCTTCAACAACTGTGTTTGCAGGTGTAATAGGACACTTGCACAATATTCCACAGTCCTTTTGCAACCAATACATGATGCATCATATAAGCCTATAATGGGTAATTGGTACAATCCAACTTATCCTCAACAACCAACATACAAAATACATCACTGCTTTTAGCCATGGCCACTGAATAAAATACCCTGATGCAAAAAATTGAATGTATCTCAAAAAGTTGAACATAACTATCTTGTCAACTTTTGCTAAACTTGTAGTAGACCTCGAGAAGCTTATATTGGCGAAAAGAAACCTATATATATCTTTGGCACAAAAAGACAAAATTGCCTACACAAGTGCTATGATAATGCATTCAAAGGCCGAGATGAGCTCAATTTGAAATTTTGGAAGCACAAAGCAAAGCAAATTTGATCTCCTAATCACCGTGAGTATGCACACCAAATTTCATGCAATTTTGAGACCGTGAGTGGAGGGAGGTCGACGATGCCCTAGATGAAGCGGCATCGTGCTCTAATACCAATTGTTGGAGTTTGAGGTCTGCAGAAGCACGTGAATAGCACAAGGATGAATGTATTACCACTAGAATGTACAAAGATGGATGGCCCATTAGGGCAATAGGCATATATACAAGTCGGAGGGAAAAAACCTCCTAAAGAGGGAAAAAAGTGCCCCGACGGTCCTAGTGTGTTCACACACATCACTATCTAAATATATCAACAATACATACATACATACATACATACATACACACAAATATACATAAATACATACAGACATGCATACATACATACATGCATACATGCATACATTCATACATACATACATATATGCATGCATACATGCATGCATACATACATCAATAGATACGTAGATATATATATATACATGCATACATACATACATACATACTTACATATATGCATGCATACATACATCAATAGATACGTAGATATATATACTCATACAAAAACACACACACACACACGGAAACACATACATACATACATACTAATTTTATGCACAAGCATACTAATTTTGCATCCCTTTTTTGTATCAACATACTACTGAACATCCTTTTAACTTTTTCTTGTTGGAAAAAAATCTGGGCATTTGCTAAAAATCTTTGGACTCTAGGTTCTGTATTAAATCATTCCTTTTTGGAGAAAAATGCACGTACTTTATTTACTTTCAATGCATGAAGTTAATAGACATTACTTATGGACGTATGTAAATGTTTGATGTTATTTTAGTACATCTATGCTTGCCTATTCGACTCTTCACTACTAATCTTTCATCCACTTCTTATGTTCTCGTAGATAATATTAAAATCGAAGTCTTTCCTATGCTTCAATAATGATCCTATGCAAAGATAATGAAAAATATTGCAAGCAAGAACTGAAATCAAGCACAACTTGAAAAATACTTCTCTTCATCTCACGTTGCATCCATCTTTTGATTTTTAAGAAGATACATCCTTCTTCTACTCCAAAATCCATTTTGAAAAGGCAAAGAGATCCTCTCACTGCTCTTCGGCTTAAGTCTTCTCCATAACATTCATTATCATGTCACCATGACATTGGTTTTCTTCAAAGAGTCACCACAAATGCATTTGCAGGTCCAAAAGGAATAAAAAGTGCAAAGAGATACACTCAAAGAGGGACATTAATGGGCTATATGAATTGAATGATTTGAAAGAACAAATAAGAGGGCTCTCACACTTCTTTTGAACTCTTTAATGCCAAGGAAAAAGAGCCTCTAGAGTTTCAATATGCATTGACAACATAAAGGACGTCAAAAAGAATCAAGAAAGGATGGAATGGGCAAGCGGGCTATAGAGGAGGCCGTCTAATCCCACCTATGTGGTATATGATGAAGACATGGACCATCCATTAATCACGAGTAGAGAGGAAGTGCCAAGGTGCTTCAAAGCATTCCTATGTATTCTTTGTGACTGGGTGGGCATAGATGGCCACTTGGATGCCATCAATGTGGACAATCACCTCTTCTAGGCCAAATTAGTGCCTGAATTCATAAAAAAAATCCATAATTTGTGCTCTTCAGGGGCTAGTATCCTACATACACCAAGAAAATGAGCAAAAAATTGGGTACATGATAAGCGTGGTAGCTAGTACACTCCATAACCATAGAGATGAGGGGCAAGAAATTTGTCTCCCTCTCCCATGGAAGCTCTATCACCTTTCGAGCTGGATATGGGCACATAGACACATTGAGGAGGTGTGAAATGAGCCAAACTTGGAGCGTTTGAAGCTTCAAGAGCTCCTTCTAGATGTCATTCTCATGCTTTAATGAGCCACAAAAGACCATTTTTTCTATAGTAAATGCTTGAGGAAATAGTCAAAAGAAGAAGATGGAAATAAAGTCATATGCATGCTCCATCTCCACTAATATAGGTGCAAATTATAATATTTGAATACTCCATGTGAGAGGTTACTCCATCTTCATCATGTGAAGAACAATATTGGCTCTGATACAATTGCCAAGGAGTAGAAGAATACGAACACCACAGACATGAGAGATGAATCTCCTCCCAACCTAATGCTTTTATATATAGCTCTTTCAACTCATGCATAGCTCTCTCCAAGGGTCTTTCAACTCATGCATGTGAATACTATGCTTCAAATGTCACCCATGTGACGAGATGTGCTATAAGTGCCCTAGTTAGCTGAAGTTAGAACCTTCTAGAAGTTTTGGCTTAAGTATGAGTAAAATACACTCTACTTACCCTGCTTCTTGTAGGAGCTAAACCCAAAACCTCCCACCAGAGGCTCAAGCACTCTAACCATTAGGCCACACCATATTATTTGTTTTAGAGAGCACATGAACCTTTATTTAGATCCAACCTCAAGAATCTGGACCAACATAAGAGTGACCAACTAATGTCCGATTTTACAGCTATTTGAACCAATCAAACACTCTACTTTACAACATATATGTTTTCAAATAGTGTCATATAATTATAACAAGACATATCAATCCAATATCAAATAAGAGAAAAACAATCAATCCAATATCAAATAAGAGAAAAAAAAGTTACCATTATTGGTATTCATTTATGAGAGTGCAAAGAGCGAGTGTCCCAGTATTGATAATGTCCATGAAGGATAAAGAATTATATGTGTACATCAACCTGAAAAAAGTTAATACTTCTATCAATCAACTTGAAAATTTTAATATCTCTACAATTGGGGATAAACATAATGTATCCTTCATATATCATCTCCACCATAGGTGACATGCAAACATATTGCTTTCTAGACATGGCTTTTGGACACAAGAAAGTATCCTCAACTCCAAAACGTTGCAATTGTAACACATTTTTCACATAATGAGAGTATTTGCATTTGGGTAAAAGAAAAATAAAATCTTCATGAAATAATGAGTAACTCACACAAACATAGAACCTCTCTTATCCCACACACATAGGGATTTGAGTATTATACCTTCATTTAGAGGCTCAAATGCATTACTTCTACACCATGCCCCCCCCCCACCAATGCATTTGGGATCCTTCCATTCTGCTAGATCCATGCATTAAATACATTGCAGGGTCTAAGGGATATACACATTCAAGGAATTCATGTGGAAGTATTGAGAGACCTACACAAATGATTTGCATGGGTACTCCTAAAAGATGGAGCAGAATTTTAGGCACCTTGATCATAATTCAAGTTAGTGTGGTTTCACATTGAACGGAGGCACTCCTTTGGAGATGGAAAGTGCAATGAGGTATTTCCATTTGGCATGTCTTGCTAACATTTATCAACAAAGACATACATGTTTTCATGCCAGTCCATGGAACACTTGAGAGTCAACTACTCTGGTAACCCCCTCCCAAAGAACAAAGAGTTCCACCCTTCTCCAACTAGGAGTGATGGATCCTTGAGATCATAAACTTTTTCATTATGGCTTTTAGTGTATGTTCCACTCTTATTTTCTCTTCACACAAGATGGTAACACATTTTTCTTCAGCTCCATGTTCCACCCATATGTGTGAAGAGGTCAAAGGTGACACCACAATTTTGATAAGAGTTCCACTTGGAACCACCCTTAGAAAATACGAAGTTCCTCTTTGAAATGAATCCAAACCATTTGAAACGTCGCCTTCAAGGTAGTTGTAAGTCCATGTCAAAACCAATCTAGCCCTTGCTCTTATGGGATAAAAAGGGTCCTGCAGATACTACGCCCATTTCCCCTGGAATTTCAAAGTTAAAACTTGAGAGAGTATGCTTTTTTTTTTTTTGAGACAATGAATTGGAAATACACACACACCCAACCTCGTAAGGTAGAGGCACCCATCATGAGCATCTCATGGACATGTCCAGCCAGGACTTGAACTCAAGACATCCTCCTATAGCTTCAAAGCATTAGCCACTATGCTACACGGCTCGGACGAAGGAGTATGCTTTTGCTGAACCTCCATTCAAAAAAAAAAACTTTAGAAAGAGTCACTCATGTGACAGGTTGTAATTTCGTATTTCAATCAATACAAATATAGAAATTTGTGATTGAAATAAAAAAGCTCATTCGTTTGCTTTCCTTCTATAAACTCGAGTGCACGAATTTTCTCCCCTATCTATCATACACGCATGCGCGCGCGCACGTACGCGCCAAAAAAACGCACAACGCGTTTATGGGGAAAGCAATGCGATGAATTGAATTTTTGTTTCCGTGCGATCACTGATCTGCCTGCCTGCACATGTTTTTTTTCTCCGACCCCCCCAAGACGGTGTCGGAGCCAGAAGAAGCATAACGTATGATCGCATTCTGATTGAAGAAGATATCAGAGTCTGCTTCAATCAATGGGGTGTGCGGGCTCAACGGATAAGTCTGATGACGGTAAGCGGCCTTCTCTCCCTTTCCCTACCCTGCTGTCTCTTATCCCTCCTACGCAGATCTTCACATGTAATTGGCTTCCCTTTGGATTTGCATCACGTTCTTGGAGAGCCCAATTAAGCTGTTTGAGTTGACATTTGGGCGGTTCAAGACGTGTCTATGACTTGGTTTCCAAAAAGATAGAGCATTGCAGGAAGATGCATGCAAATTGTACGAGCCCATGCCTGGTTTAGCGCTGCGAACAAATCCGACGATAATGACTGATCGGAATTCTGGTCGCAGAGCATCAATTATTGCGTTCCTCTAATGTCAATTCTGTGTGGCCAATCGGCTTGCCCGTCTCTAAACGAATACGGTTAATTGAGTTTGAACACTGCTGTGACCTATCACGTTGTGACTGAAAAGTGATATCATTACAGTAATCCTCGAGTATGATAAGTATATACATGTAGAATGTCATTTTCTTGACGTCAGCAATGATCAGTATTGGTTTCTCTCGTTCTTGAGGCATGGTTAACTTTTTCAGAGTACTTTCAATCTTCTACTTATTCGAGGTAATCTTCGTTTTTGTTAAGATTTGCTAGAAAAAAAAGGAAAATCGAAACAAGAATATTTATATTATTAGAGGATTTATAGAAGA
>CM035407.1:185285733-185288233 GCA_020310875.1 Ceratopteris richardii
ACTTGGAAAATGGAGAGTGGTGCTGACCAGCTAGTCAACTATATGCTATAAAATTCAAAATAGCAACAGTACTGCTGCTTTCTTTTTAGAGTCAGTTTGTATTGTCTTTGTTACTCCCATTCAAGGGTCTGTAAGTAATAATTATCTATTGTTTCTTTGATTATGTTGTTATTGAATGTGGCCCTGCTTGAGTCCAACTCATGAGCATAGTTGCTCCCCCCCCCCGAATATCTGACTGATTGAGCCAATTTTGAGGGGCAACGTCTCAGACTTTGAAAAGTTGGCATATCCTGGATTTCAGAATATCCTGAGCTTTGCGAAATTGAGGAATATTGTGTCCCTTGACCACAGGGAGTTCATTCATATATTAGAATGTCCACCGACTTGGAGATTGAAACATTTATTAGTGCAGACAAAGTTGTCTTCTCAACCAATGCAATATCCTTTGCAGCGTAAGGAATTGTAATTGTTCACAATGGTTCACCTGACATCAGTAGCGATTTTGAATTTGAAAAAAGGTAATCTTAATCTGGATTCTGAACTAACATGTAGTTCTGTTTAACCATCTACATAATATAGGTGTTGCATTTGTGCTCCACTTAGGAAATCAATCTGGTGATTTTATGTGTTCCATATAGGAAATTATACGTAGTGGTAACGATAATTTTATATGATTCTGTAGTTGTCTATGAAAGCATTTGGAAACTGTGATTTGGGAGTGCAACATAATATGTATGTGATTTCATTGGCTAGAATCCCCATAATTAGTTTGCATGCCTCTCCCTGCCCTCCTGCACAACCCAACTCCCCCCCCCACCCCCCCCCCCCCCCCCCCCCCCCCCCCCCCCTCCGCCCCGGAAAAAAAAACAAATCTGAAAGCATTTGGAAACTGCTTTTCTTTGTTTTCAACCCACAAGGTTTAGAATTCCTGAATCTTTTCTATGAGCATAGGATTTACATGGAAGTGCTGAAGGGATTACTCCCAAGAATAATGAAATATTTAGGCATTCCTAACTACGAGCACTCACGAGACCACAGAGCTAAGTAAGAGCTGAAATCTTGAAGTAGTTGAAATCATGTGTGCACCGTGCATACTCATACACACTACGTTAGTATTAAAACGTTAGTATTAAATGTGTGATTTGGAAGCACAACATAATATATATTTGATTTCATTGGTTAGAATCCCCATAATTAGTTTCCATGCCTCCTTGCCCTCTCCATTGCCACACACGTCCAAAGCCCCTTCAAGTGAGTGAGCAGGCTAGCTGAGGACAGGCCAGCCCTCCCGGTCATCAAGTACAAGACACACTAAGGATGCCCTTGGTGCGTCATTGCTCGAACGTTGGGGGCATTCCTAGCTGGTCACCCACCTAGAGGCATGCACGGTTACCACTCCCCTTATAGCTGTGCACCATTCGGTAAAGGCAAACCACCCAAGCACCAAGTTGGGTTGGATAGGAAACGAGGGAGGAGGCAAAGGGGCATGACATCCACTCCCTCTTCGTTAGACTTCTCATCCTCTAGAAGTTCATATGCAAGCCCTAGAATGATTCCAGTTTGCGATGAAGTTGAAAGGGTGAAAAATCTGATGATTGCGGAACTCTATATGGTGTTCTTACCCTCTAATTTTGGGGTAGTGTTGTTAGTATCATATGTTGTTGTGCGAATGCATATCTAGGGGAAACTTAACTGATGCAAGAGAGTTGCAAACTAACACCGCTGCTTTGGCTTGGAGCAAAAGGGACTACTTAAGATTTACAAGGACGTCATGCCCCACTCCGACTTCATCAACACATGCCAAGCTCCACATGAGTTGGATCTAGCATAATGTGGACTTCGTTGTTTGGGTCATGACATTGCCTCTAATTAAGTTGATTATGCCGATTCCAATCTAAGGACATTCGAGAAGATCCTATCGTCAAAAGGATGCCAAGGATCTCTAAGTCAATTCACAACTTGTTGTCCACATGTGAAGGAGCCTAAGTGAAACATTAAGGCCTCAAGCTTGTTCTATGTAAAAATTGCCTTGTCTTGATCAGATATAGCGATAAGGGTCCAAGCCCATTTTGTAATGGGAAAGGTCTTGTTACCATTCCATGCATACCTTTTGAATCCATTTCAACTTTCCACAATTACTAAGGCACGACAAAGCCCAGACTTGCAAGTGTCGTCTATAAGGTAATTCTCATCAAGGAAAATTGGACTTGTCGACGGCTCGCTTCGATACATTCTAGAAACAGTAGGGACATGTCACACATCATTGTGATTGACGGTGCATGCGACTTACGTCAATCCAAGCGTCTTATAGCACATATTTTTGTGCGACTTATGGCACAATGGCTTACAATGCATTGAGACGATTTATTGCACAAAATGATTGACACATACCGGTCTTCTAAACCCTTAGGACAAACCCAAGCCATGAAGGAACTTGCGAGCATCCCCTAACATTTTGCCAACCTAGGAACTCAAGGAGTTGCTAGGTGACGGCTTACAT
>CM035407.1:185293233-185350733 GCA_020310875.1 Ceratopteris richardii
ATGTTAGGTCAACAATCTCCACCCCCTATCAATGTTATTTCAATCAAATATATTGCAGATGAGGATAAAATGAATAGAGCCCTAGTGCATGCATCCCCAATGATCTCATAAGGTGATTTAAATGCTCAAACTTTTGACTCAACCCACATAGATAGCCCATCAACGTAGTACATGGATTCACCTGAGCATAAAAAAATTCTACCCATATGAAACACCTAGTTAACCAAGTTGGGAGTCTGAATAGTCCAATGTGATGTATACAAATCTGAACCCTAGGCCCCAAATAAGGCTGAAGAGACCACCTAGAGGACCATGCTATATATGTCAAGGAGATCATTTCATATGTGATTATCCACTTCCTCCACAAGGACAACCCCAATCTATAGTCATTCAAGGCTTTTGTCTCGATTGTGGAAAGAAACATCTCTGGAGAAATTTCCTTAAGAATCCAATCCATACACAAAAGATTACACCAATCAATGTTATTGGCTTGAATGTAGAATCCAATGGAACTTTGATAACTACAACCCATATACAAGTAGTGACTAGAGCACAAGCTTTACAATAGGCTATAAATGTGAATTAGGAGAAGAAATCAGAATCTAGTGAGTCAACGAGTGTAGCTAGGAAAAGAATGAGAGCTTGGAAGGATAAATGGGAAAGAATGAAGAGACAATGGGCAAGAAATATGAGCAAATTAGAAGAAAGCTTAAAGGACACAAAAACAAAACTAATTGAGATAGCATCCCAAATGCACTCTCAAAAACCACCACCTCTCTCATCTCATCAAAACCTCACATTGAAGAGACAGTGGGCAAGAAATATGAGCAAGTTAGAAGAAAGCTTAAAGGAAAGAAAAACAAAACTAATTGAGATAGCATCCCAAACGCACTCTCAAAAACCACCACCTCTCTCATCTCATCAAAACCTCACATCCATCTCACTATCACCCAGAGCAGGGTTAGTCCTAGCAGATCATACTCTTGAATGTCACGAAGAAGGAGATAAGAAAAAGAGCTCACTCACACACTCTCACACTCAAAGAGAAGCGCACACACATAGATTGAGGCAAGGAAGGATGATCTTCTCCTTCTTCTTCTATCACATAAAAGGAATATACAAGAGTGACCTAAAACAACAACATAACTAGTGCAATATATAAAGAACAATACATAATGTCTGCAAATGAGTGAGCTGACAAGAAACAAATGTGCCATCACGCTCAATAGATAAATCTAGTAAAGCTCAATGAAGTATTTGTGACATATATCGGTGTGACCACTCTACATGTTAGAGAAATGAAAAAGCGATACGTATAATCTTGGATCATCACTTGTTGAGCTTGATATCTCAACACCCCCCCTCAAACTCAATGTCATGTCGTGTAATCCAAGCATCTTTTGAAACTTCTTCAACTTTTCAGCTCCAAGTGCTTTAGTGAAAATATCAACAACTTGCTCATGTATCCTCACATAAAGAAGGTCAATATCACCTGCTAATACCTTTTCCCCTGATGAAATGATAATGCACCTGGATGTGTTTTGTTCTAGCATGAAAAAGAGGGTTATGTGCTAACTATATACTGCTTAGATTATCACAATAGATGGTGATAGGCTTTTACACTTCCACACCTAAATCTGCAAGTAGCACCTCTAGCCAAGATGCTTCGCATACTGCCATTGAAGCACCTTTATACTCAGCCTCTGTACTCGACAAAGCAACAATGGGTTGCTTCTTATTGCTCCATATAATAATTACACTCCCAAGTGAGAATAGAAAGCCACTAGTATATCTTCTATCAGGAGTACTATTAGCCCGATCTGCATCGGTGTACCCATGAACCTGCAAATCTGCACCAGATTCATAAAACAATGCATAATCCAAAGTAGCACTCATATAATGTAGAGTGCACCTCTTCATATCCTTGTGGATGCTCCATGTATACTTCTTCTTGTAACTCACCATGTAAGAAAGCATTTTTCACATCCATCTGATGCAAATTCCATCCTTTTGCTATGGCTAATGCAATAAGTGCTCTAACAGTAGGTGTTTTAGCTAAAATTTTGAACGTTTCCTCATAATCAATGCCATATATTTGTGCCTATCCTTTTGCTACTACTCTTGCTTTATACCCACTTATGCTACCATCAACATTGTGCTTTACCTTGTAAACCCACTTACAGCCTATGGGTTTCTTTCTTTCCGCCAATGAAACAAGCTTCCATGTTGAATTTCCATAAAGTGACACCATCTCCTCATCCATAACTTTCTCCCAATCTGCATTTCCAATTGCATCTTCAAAACAAGAAGGTTCATCATCTTGTATTACCTTGGTCATGTAGGCACAATGATGAGCCATGTAACTATCATATGTCAATCTTTGCACTAAATTTTGCATCCTCCCAGATCTTCTTGGTCCTGAGTCACTTCTCCTTGTATCATTCGCATGTGCCTTTCTTACTCCGAAAGTCTTCATAGAGGGCAATCCAAGTTCCTCATCAAGGCTCTCTTCTGAACCGCTACTTGAAGAGATGTTTTGTAATGTGAAATTATCTTATTGGTAATATAATTTTTCATAACCTTTCTTACACATACTCAAGTCCACATTGGTCTTTATCATATGTTCACAATCATATGCACTCAATTCAACATGCTATGTGTGCAAAACAAATCATTTATGGTTATAAACTCATTTTGCCATTGGTAAATTGAGTTGAGCACATAATAAGTTTCATGGACCTTAAATTTGTAATAATAAAGTTTCATATCCACTAGAAATAAACTTGCATGAACTCAAAAGCACCAAAAAAGGTCATGCATAGAAACACGCAATAGGCCTCTACAAACATTTTGCAGAGGCCTATCCCATGTTTCTGAGGCTCCTACAAACATTTTGCAGAGGCCTATCCCATGTTTTTGTGGCTCCTCTTTTTTGCTACTTTTGAGGCCATGCAAGGTTACTTTTAGTGGATATGAAACTTTATTCTTTAAAGTTTTAGGGCCATGGAGCTTATTTCTAACAAGTCACTTACTCTGTAGTAATTCATGCATATACAGCTTCTACAATGGGAGCTTGTATGAACAAACATAGTCACACGAGATAGAATAGTCATAAAATAAGATTTATGATAATATCCTCATGTCTAGAAGTCTTGTTGTGCCTCTATACCCCACATAAGCTGGAAATACCCCTTTGAATGCCTCCCATTAAGGTTCTATGGGGAATTTCCATGGCATGAGAGGGCCTTTATTTTCAGCTTGAATGGCATTCAAATTGGAAAAAAATTTATGCCCCACTTACCTCATGGCCTCAATCACAAAGACCATCTATTACCATAAATGTCCACATATAAAACTCATCTAGCTTAGAAGTTAAGGTTGCGTGGATGTTTGTACTCTCAAAGTGGTTTCTCCTCACAATGGGGGCCTTATACCTTAGAGCACCATGGATCATTTGTGGTTACTTGAGGAGTAAGTATTGAGTATATCTAACATTAATGATGTTTTTGACTTATATCCTTTGTAATTTCAAACTTGCTAAATGATCATCTATTAAGAAAATTAACCAATAAAATGTCAATTAATGTGAACATGAACATACTCTATATAAAAGTGAAAATTGAATAATCACCAAGAGAAATTATAAATGCACAGTTGTAGACTAAAAAGATGTGAAAGTAGACATGTTTTCATTACAAATATCAAATCTTACAAAATTTACAAATTATCAGTATCAATGATTGTACAACTTGAAGTGCTTGCAAATGCAAGAAATTATCACAAAATTTGTGATGCTCATCCATGGTCTAAAGCATTTCTATACCAATTCTAGATCAAAAGGATTTTCAGATATCTTAGTAGGAGAGAAGGCATCAGATACATTTTTTTGTCCTGTCCATACTTAGTTTGGAAGAATGTGAAAAGAGCCCTCATGCTAAATGAACCGGTCAGCTAGAAACAATCATTCTTGGTGATGCCCTTGAATGTAACCAAAAGCAAAGAACTCTAGAAAATTTAGAAGGAAAGATGTGTTATTAACTTAAATTGATCTTCCAAAGACTAATCCATTGAGAGATTTGTAGATTGCTTGGGTAGAAGAATAAGAAATGTGGGAGAAATCCATTGTTCAAAGAGTCAAGGTTGTTTATCTTCTACAATAACAAGATGAAAGAGAGTGGATCTTGCATGAAAGCGACATCACGCTAATCAACCCCTTTGAAATTCCCTTCAAATTTCTTCTATTTCTCTCATCTTTTTGAAGTTAAACCTGTTTCAAAGAAAAAAGAAAATCATCACATAGAAAAAGATATATGACAAAAAAACTGCCAACCTCATTTATAGTTGAATTTTGAAGGAATTTCGCTATATTATCCAGTTTCTTCACAACCTATGAACACTACAAAATAAAACATAAGTATTAAAGAAAGAAATATTATAACATGTATAATAAAAAAATTTGTAGAGTCCTAACCATATGCCCTTGTCAATATATCTTATATTCAAATAGATCATCAAAAATATCTTTTCTCCTAGAAAACCTTGTTAGTCTTGAATTGGAAATCTTCACCTAAAAAAATGTTGCAATCTACATAAAGGGGAAAAAAACTCCATCATTAAGAAATTATAAATGTTATGGAATGAGTAATGCTTTCAAAATTTCATGCAATGTTTAGAATGTACTTGTAAGGCTATGGAATGGTTGTTCTTCTAACTACATAGAAAGAAATGTAGCCAAACCACAAACAAAACATATGTAGATAGGTCAAAAACATATTAAATGGCATCAACAACTCAAAATTTCACAAAAATGCTCAGATCTTCATGCAATTCTTGGAAAGCACCTGTAAGGGTATGAAGTGGTTGTTCATCCACCAAAGTAGAAGGAAATATGTGTGTAACAAATAAAAGCATATCTAGATAGGTCAAAGATATATTCAACACTA
Source organism: Ceratopteris richardii (assembly GCA_020310875.1). Taxonomy (NCBI): domain Eukaryota; kingdom Viridiplantae; phylum Streptophyta; class Polypodiopsida; order Polypodiales; family Pteridaceae; genus Ceratopteris; species Ceratopteris richardii. The sequence goes on from CM035407.1 coordinate 185,298,177, forward strand.
TAAACCATGCAATATTGTAGAGTAATACTTACAATTGATAGAATATCTCATTCAAGTAGAGTTTTCAAGTGTCATAGTTGCCATTTGAAGACATGTTGTGCAATAGCAACCATCCCATTGTCTTTGTGGCCACAATGAAAAACCAAGTTTCCAAGATGTTTAACTTAATGAGGCCCATATCTAGAGCATTGCATGTACACCCATGCACCTTTGGAGTGCTCATGTGGCATTATTGTCCATCTGTAGCTTTGACATTGTTACATCTTAATGTGAGAACTTCGTCTTTTGGTTGCCTACAACCTTTAGATGTTGCCATTGAAGTTCAAGGTCTTCAATCTACAACAATAGTTCAATATGGGAGATGCCAATAGCTTGGAATACACACACAAGAGCTTCAATGGTGTGCTACAGAAAGAAACTAGTGGAAAAACGATGTCCTTTTGGGAACTAGTATGAAAATATGAGGTTTAGGAGGGAAATACCTCTTTTCTTAGTATTTTTTTAAAAAGTCATTTTTTCCATCTCAAATCATGCACGAATTTCAAATTTGTGGTCAAAAAGAGCACTTTTGACCCTAAAAAGTAATGGGGGGTCCATTGTGAGGAGTTATGATGAGCTTTTAAACTTTTTTAAAAATTTGAATTTTTGGGCTCAGCCTAGTTACGGGATTCCTTCTCTCTTTAGAGGCAACTCATTAAATAGGGGGGAAACTTGTCCCCTCTCTCCCCCTCAGCCTAGTATTTTATAGGGTATAGACTGTGGCCACCACCCTCTTCTGATTGGTCAATCACTAATCACTCCCTAATCTAAAAGGCCCATGCAGGGTTCATTTTTTCCCCTAATAATTTGTCTGACTTCTTTACCTAGTTGGCAAGCATCACAAAACTCATGCATGGATTGGCCATCAAATTTTGGTAAACATCTAACCAATCCTGCTTTTCTCATGTTCTTGAGCTTAGGAATATTCACATGCCCTATTTTTTAAATTCCAAAGATCAATCATTGCAATCTTCTTAGTCCCAAACATAACATAACATACCTGGCTATGTGCTAGGGTAACATGAAGAGTGAATATTATGCCTTCTCTTCTTCCTTTGGCTACAACCTTTCTTTCCTCCTTCACAAGGCTGCCCTTGTCATTGAATATGACTTGCAATCCCTTTTCTACCATCTTCCCTACAAAAATAAGGTTTTAGCAATGGAAGGAGCATGAAGTGTTTGTTGTAATACCTTTGAAGATTTGTCTTCTCCCAATCTGATATCTCCCACATGCTCTATGGGGTGTCATGTTTTGTCACCTATTTCCACACAATCCTTGGGCTTTGGAACCTGCATATTGATGAAAAATCTCCTTGGCATGACATGTGATTGCGAAAACTACAATCTACGTACCAATTTTAGTCCATGGCACCCCTATCATATTGATGCCTCATGGCTAGGAGTTGCTCATTTCCATCATTCTTTGAAGTGGTGCTAGTATAATTCCCTTGGTCCTTCTTCTTACCTCCTTTGCCATACTTGAACCAATAATCTAAAGCTATGTGATTTGGCTTACCACAAACATAACAAAACATACCTTTATGTGGATTTTTGCCCTTGCCCTTGCCTTTGGTCTTGGATTTGGCCTTGGACTTTGAATCTGATTCTCCATCATCTTCCTTTGACTTTTTGCCTTTGCCTTTACCCCCTTTACCTTTGCCTCCTTTGCCCTTCCCTTTGTTGGCATGGAGTGCTTGGCTGTGTGCATCCTTGCTCCTTGGTGCATCTCCCATACAAATTATTTTGCCATTAGATGAGGGATGAGCTCCTCCAATTATGGGAGATGATCTCTATAAAGGATAGTGGTTATCAAAGGCTTCCACTTACCTTTCCCTCTCAGTCCATTGAGGATGATTTGCACTATGTCTTCTTCATTAGCTTTGCAATCAATGGAGGCAAGTTGATCCCTTAATTCTTTGACTTTTAGGGTGTAGTCAACTATGGATTGACCACTAGGTTTCTTAAGTGTAAGAAGCTCATTTTAAGATGCATCTTTCTATTCCTTGTGGAAGTAGCATAGACCTTATCAATGGCTTTTCGTACATCCTTTGCATGATCAAATACTAAAATATGTTCAATCATGGTGTTGGAGATTACGTGCGGTATCAAGAAGATATCTCTCATATTCTCCTCCCATTCCTTCAAGACCCTTAGCTCGGCATTGGTAGTTTTGAGTCCTTTGGGTCAACCTTAAGTGCTTCTTCATGTCCATGCACAATATGCTAGATTCCTTTGCTAATAAGATAGTTGGATACTCTAAATCTCCATGGTTGATAGTTATCTTTGTCTAGAACTTCAACCTTCTCTCCCAAATCTGCCATATTTGTCATAGGGGTTTATGAAAGATATCTTTTTGTGAAGCTTGATGAGTCCTTGATCCTTTGTCTTTTATGCAAAGATCCTTCCACTGATCCTCTAAAGATCTCAGCTTTGTTCTAATACAAACTGTGCTATTTACTCTCAAAATTTTACAAGAAACATGAGTAGGCCCTCTTAGGTCCCTCTAGTTCACACCTTTCTACAACTACTTAACCTATTTTTTGTACCTATTTGGCCTAGAATATGAGATTCAAATCACCTAAGGTTTTTCTCACACACAATAAACTTGCATGGCTTTGTAACAAGCTATCAACCACTCCAAATGGACTAGATTAGTTCATGAAACTAGATTGTACAAAATAGACTATACACGCAGCTTGCTTATGGCTGTTATCATTAGTGTCCATGTGAAAAGTTGAATGGTTGTCGAAAACTTTTGTGTATGTTCATTAATAAAATATATAGTGATCTAGTCAGCCATAGACTTTATGTTTGACCACACTTGTAATAGTTAGGAAATTTTTGTTTGTGGTCTTTGTGTACTATGTGTTTTTTGCATGTTCTGTAGCCCCTATGCAGAGTACTATGTGCGGTGTCTGGAGCTATGTTTTCTCTTCAAAAACCTCATATTTTTAAGAAGATTTAGCAATATGATGTGACCAAGGCATATGCCTTGGCATACCTTGTCATCCAATTCATAGTTGGCTCTCTCTAAGGCTTACGACTAACGAGGCGACCAAGGCATATACCTTGGCATACCTTGTCATCCAAGTCACCAAAGTCACAGTTGGCATTGTTGGCTTCACATGAGGGAGGACCTCAACAATCACGAAAGATAGAGGTTCCAAGTACTTCCCAAGAGGTCACCCATCCTAGTATTGTTCCCCTCAAAGCTTGCTTAACTGGCAATCTCTTGCCACTAATCTACGCTTTATGGTGTTTGAAGAAGGTGAAAGAATAAGGTTCACATTACTCTGAGCATGTTTTGGGCTCTCAAAGCTTCATTCTTTGCTTTCAAAGCATGCTTTGAAGCATTTTTGGGGTGATTCTTGGAGCCATTTTGGAGTACTTTCCCGCATAATTCTCTTTACAAAGGCTCAAGAATATCAAGAAGAGTGTTCTTTATACTTTTAAGAAAATGAATATTCAGCTTTGGGCTGTGTTTTCAGCCCCACTAGTAAATCTATACGTTTCCTGAAAGCTCTTTAGTTCTGATTGAAGTAGTCACAACAAGTTTTTGCAAGTTTTTAGTGCCTAAAGAACAATGTTGATAAACATTTATAGGTGTTGTTGGCTAGGATTTGGACTGTAAATTCAGCCTTTGAGTGCCATTTTACTACATATACTAAGTACATACACACTATGTATGCTTTTGTGTATACCGCTTATGTACATCCATGTGTTCATTGATATAGTGTTTATGTTTTTTAATAAAGCCTTTGATGCTGATAAAGAGGGTCATGGTGAGGTTTTCTTAACTTGGAAACACCCAGAAGTCTGGGTCTCTTTGATGCTACACATGGAAAACTTACCTAGCCTTGCCATAGGAGATGTATGTTAGTTGTTCATACATGCTCGATAAGCCTAATTTGCTTCTTTCGATTAACTGGTTATATGCAATGCAGTTAGTAATTCATTATGCAGGTTAACATGTCAATACTTGCAGTTTAATGAATTTTTTTTTACACTAGTCATTGTTCATTTTTTAGAGGAGAATCTAACAAAATTTTTCCAAGTTTCTTTTGTTTTCAACTATACAGTGATCCATTTTACTCCTTGACACATTTATTAGTGTGAGCACATACTTTCTCGCATAATCCTTTTAGTTGGTCATTGTTGTTCATTAATCCATTTGTTTGGGGAGACTCTATCAAAATTTTCCCAAAATCTGACACTTGTTCACCCTTTTTTGATCCTTAGTGGTGTTTGGATTATTCTAGCTCCTTTTTCATTCTAGTCGATTGTCTATCATCATGGCATCAAAAATATCTGGTGGATTTAGGTCTAGTGCCAATGTTCCTAGGAGTTATAACTTGCATGGCATAGACCATTTTGAGATCCAAAAATTTGATGGCACAAACATTTCTTTATGGAAGAATTAGATTAAAGATGTGTTGATTCAGAGGAGACAATGGAAGCGAATAAATGGAATCTCAAAGGAGCTTATTGATATGGATGATGATGATTGTGATGAGTTAGATGAAATGGATAAGTCTACCATTCTATTGCACCTCGCAGATAATGTTTACTGTATAGTATTGGACTGTGAAAGTGCAAAGGAGCTTTGAAAGAAGTTATGCAATACATATGAAAAAGAAACAACATCAAATAAAGTGTATATGATGAGAAAGTTATATAACCTTTTCATGAAGGACATAGATAGTGTTGCTACTCATCTAAATGAGTTTGATGCTATATTCTCTCAGCTACATTCTTAGAAAATGGAGATGGATAATGAAATGAAAGCATTCTTGTTTGTATGCACCTTGCCATCATCATGGGACACGTTTTGCACGTCTATTAGCAATAGTGCACCTGGTGGTAAATTGGTCTATGATGACATATGCAAAGCACTCTTGAGTGAGGAGATTTACAGAAAATCTATGGTTGGCACTTAGAGTGGAGATGTATGTATATTTGTGATTCTTGCCAAGAAAAGAATCGGCAACGTGGCAAAAGTAAGAACAAGAAAGAGAATGATCAATGGAATAAGAGTAGAAGTAAATCAAGGAAGAGGGATATCAAATGCCATTATTTTCATAGGAAAGGACACATGAATAAAGATTTCTATGCATTAAAGAATGCTAAAGGTAAAGGATAGAATGTTGATGGGCATGTTAAAGAGCTACATGCACCATCTGCTTCCACTGTGAAGAATGAAGAGATTAACGATATTTATGATGATGTTGATGTGTTGACACTTTATAGTTTTACGCCCACTGAGGCTCTTATGGCTAATTCTCTTTCCACATGTATTTGTGCTAGATTGTGGTGCTTCTTTCCATGTGACACCACATAGAGAATGGTTCTCTACTTATGCAGCAAAATCTCTTGGTACAGTGAGACTTGATGACTCTTACCAATGTGATGTTGTCACAATTGGAGATGTAGTTGTGCAGTTCATTGATGGTTCAAAATTCACTATTCATAATGTATGCCATGTACCTCAGTTATCACGTAGTTTGATGTCAGTTGATCAAGTTGATGACCCTAGTTACAAGGTGGTTTTCTATGTTCAGTCTTTTCACATCTCAAAGGGCAATCTAGTTATTGCAAAAGGAAGCAAAGTTGGCTCACTTTATCCTTTATTTGTGTCATAGAAAAAACACTTGTTAGCTATTACTAAACAACCTATGGCTTGTATTTGGCATGAGCATGTTGGCTACGTATCTCATAGTGGAATGGAAAATCTTTCTCGTTTTGGCTAATTACCTATGATATCTTTCTTTGATTTTTCATTTTGTGAGCATTTTCAATATGGAAAGCAAACTAGGAATGTGCATAAGATGCACATTGAATCTTCAATTCAGCCTTTAGATCTCGTTCATCTAGATGTGTGTGGTCTTATGCCCATAGGTTCATCAGGGAGTTCTCTTTACTTCATCACTTTCATAGATGATGATACTAGACAAGTCTTGGTATATCCTATCAAATTAAAGGACGAGCTATTCCCTACTTTCAAAAAACGGCTTGATTCCCTAGTACAAACTGATGTAGTTGAAAACATGAATAGGACTATTTAGGATAGAGTACTTCCTATGCTGCATCATGCAAACCTTTCACAAGGCTTTTGAACAGAAGCAATATTGATCGCAATTCATATGATTAATCTTTCACCTATTACTACCAAAGCTCTGAAAGTGGCACGAGTTATGGACAAGGAAGCCACCATATTATGATCATCTTTGAGTTTTTGGGTGTGAACCATATGTTCACATACCCAAGAATCTTAGACAAAAGCTGGAAAATAAGCCAAAGAAATGAAGTTCTTTGTATATGGTCGAGAAGGTCAATTTGGACATCGGTTATGAGATCTTGAAACATGGTTAGTGATCAAAAGTAGCAATGTCATTTTCAACGCATTTAAGATGCATACACAACCAATTAAGGAGTTTGAAGTGGGAAGAGTGGTGTTTGAGGATACTAGTCCTCCAATTAGCATGCAAAAAATTGCTACACATACGGATGTTCAAGTGAATGTCCAATGAGATCAGTCTACAAATGTTCCTATTCAACAACCATGGAGATGCTTTGTGCATGTCTCACATCCACATGATAGATATGTTCTAGGTTTGAATTTTGTTATGCTAATAGATGTTGGTGAGCCTTCTTGCTACAAAGAGGCTATGTAGACAGAGGATCATGTCAAGTAGGAGTGTGCCATGAGGAGTGAATTGGATTCTATTCACAAGAATGGTACTTGGGATTTAGTACCTTTGCCAAAAGGCAAGAAAGTTTTACCATGTAAATGGGTATACAAGCTAAAATTCACATCAGATAGTGCTACTTCAAAGTATAAAGTAGGACTTTTTGCAAAGGGTTTTAAGCAAAAACATGGTGTTGAATTCAAGGAAATCTTCTCTCTAGTAGTCAAGATGACTACACTATTTATGTTGCTTGGATTCATTGCAATGGAGGACTTAGATCTAGTCCAAATGGATGTGAAAATTGTTTTCTTGCATGAAGATCTTACAAATGAGATCTATATGGAACAACAAGAGGATTCTGTACTTCCTGGCAAAGAAAGTCCAGTTTGTAAGTTGAAGAAGAGCTTATATGGACTTAAACAATCCCCTAGACAATGGTACCAAAAGTTTGATGCTTTTGTGAAGCCTCAAGACTATTCTCAAAGCAACGAGGATCATTGTCTCTACACAAAGAGACGTTCAGGATGACAACTTGATATGCTTGATATTTTATGTTGATAATATGCTGATTGGTGGCTGCGTAGAGACGGTCAGGATGACAACTTGATATGCTTGATATTTTATATTGATAATATGTTGATTGGTGGGAAGTCCTCTTATGACTTGTCATTTCTCAAAAAGAAGTTAAGTGAGATATTTGATATGAAGGATTTGGGGGATGCCAAACATATTCTTGGCATGCGCATTACTTGTGATAGGATTGAAAGATGCATATACTTGTCTCAAAGTGACTACATATCCAAAGTACCTCACATGTTCAATATGTAGGGTGGAAAGGCATTGAGTACACCTTTACCCACATATGTGAAATTGAGCAACGATGATTACCCCAAATTGAGGAGGATAAAGAATTCATGACCAAAATTCCTTATCAGTATGATGTTGGTAGTCTCATGTATGATATGGTAGCTACAAGACCAGACATTGCATTTATAGTGGGATTTGTGAGCAAATATATGTCTAATACTGGCAAGAAGCATTGGGAAACAGACAAGATAATTTTGAGATATTTGAATGGCACTAAGGACAAGTGACTATGCTTGGGTAGAGGGAACGCATCCATTATTGGTTACAAAAAATTTGATTATGGTGGTTGTGTAGACAATTGAAGTCTACTTTATGGTATAGTTTTTCATTTTGCTAGAGATGCTATCTCTTAAATATCTCGACTTCAAGAATGTATAGTTGCTTCCTCTACAAAAGCAGAGTATGTTGCAGCAAGTGAGGCAAAGCATTGTGGCTTTCTGTTGTATAAACGTTGGATTAGACCCTCAAATAATAGGGAACCCTTGGTTTAAATTAAATGGTTTGGACCCTCCAAGAAGGAACCTATGATTCTTGGTTTTAACCCTTGAGGTTTTATTTCAATGGAAGTCTCAATTGAAGGATTTTTTACCTTAGGAATAATTATCCTAAAGGAAGAAGAAACATTAGTCTTGGGAGAAGCTTCTCCCAAAGGACACCTTGACTCGTACGTGAATGGAAGGCTTCAATTGAAATAGAAGCCATGTGATTCTCTTTGGAAAGTTTCGACATGAAGGACACTTGGAAGGACACATGGATAAAAATCAAGACATGCACCCCTTGGACCTTTGGTATATATATGAGTGGAGTTGGATGGGTGGATGCATACTCACTCACTCTCTGGTGGATGCTATACTCTAGGAAGAAGCTTATTTCACAACAGTGGTAATCAGAGCCAAGTTCTTTTTCATTTGCAAGTACTTGTAGTACTTCTTGATTCTTGTATAGGTCCTCTTTTTGAAGCTATGGAAAATCTATGAGTTTTCTGAAATCCCTGCACGATTTTTTTTTTCTCATGTCGCCTTGTTTACCCTTCTTGGGAAGCGCACTCGTGCGAAGATCTTATTTCTGGAAGCAAGACTAAAAGGGAACCCATATGACCCCTCCCCCATGGCAAGGATCCTCTCAGCAGAGAAGAAGCGGGACCACGTACACTAGTGATGCATACAACCCCTCTTTATTGGCTTCAAAGTGGCTCCTCTCAACCATTCGACGGCCGGCGCAAAGAGTAAGCCCTCGAAATTTGAACTATAGAGCATTAAACTCTTCTCTCGCCTCGAGTACAGTGTAGCAGTCGTCTCTGCACTGACTACTTGTAACCGTAAAACATTCAGGGTACCACATTTAGGGTACCTGCTACTTTAATAAGAAGCATTAATTGGAGATAAAGGACCCCCCAACCGATCGGCGACCAAAGGAGGACCCCCCAGCCAATCGACCACCAGAGAGACCCCCCAGTCGATCGGTGACCAGAGGAGGACCCCCCCAGCCAACCGGTGGCCAGAGAGACCCCCCACAGTCGACGAACGACCAAAGGAAGAGTCTCCAGACCGATGGATGACCAAAGACGGAGTCTCCAGCCAACGGACAATGGGTGACATCGCGTAGCAGAAGCCCTTCTTGAAGCGATTCGAAATGGAATTTTTATTTTCCATATAAAGAAACTCTAAGGCTTATTTTGCTACACATATGGGATAAAAAGACCCCCAACGAAGCCCATCTGCTGATCGACAGACTATTATTAAAGCCAATAAGCTCAATTTCCTCCTACAACATCCTTGGAGCCCCAAAGAAAGCCACGTGCTCTATCGACTAAATCTCCAAAGAAGGTCACGTGCCCACAACACCGGTGATCTCTAATTAAGGAGGACATATTAAAACTTTTCCAAGGTCAATTCAAAGCATAAAATACGAAAGAGATTTGAAGTTTCAAGAGTAAGAGGAAGCTCAATCAAGGCGGTGAAGCAGTGAATCGTCCAAGGCGGCCCAAGCAAATATCAAAGAAATAATCAGGGAAGTACTGGATTTAATTTTCATCTATTTTTCCTCAATATTAAAAACGACATTTTCTTATTTCTAGTTGATTCCAAAGTATTCACTGAATATGGGGGATTCTTACGCTAGTAACATGTTATTAAACATACCTAGGCAGGAAGAGGATTATGCACCACAGGAAGGGGGTAGACAATTAGATTACACTCCAGATCTTCCAGAGATAGGCCAACAGGAAAGACAGGAAGAAAATATCTATAAAGAGTTGAATGGATTGGATGAAAAGATGAACGATATTCAAGCGGATATGTTCATCGTTAAGGAAATCCAAATTTAGATGGGTACCCTTTGTACTTCAATTAATGAAGTTAAAGGGAAGATGGAACAAATTCTTAATACGCTTTGTCCATCTTTACCCTTACCTGCCCAAATGGGTTCCTTGTCCATTCGACCAAGGAACCCATCATCTAGTAAAGGAACAGACGCCCCTTTACCAATGCATAGTAACTTATCTTTAAAAAATAAGAATGATGAACTAAATCCTCCTCATACTGCCATTAAGTCTAGAAGCCTTTCATTTGCAAAAGACTTAAAAACCACCTCAAATTTCAGGGGAAGATAAAGACCGAAACAAAGATGTAGCCCTTACATTTTTGGAAAAATGGCAAGACTTACATCAGTTAAAAAACACCCCTGAAGCTTATCAAGTCTTAGAAACAAGTTTATCACTTGGACCTAAGGCTTATAAATGGTGTATGAGCTTAAAGGAGTCTCAAAGAATCCTAGAAAATTGGAATCAATTTGAAGAATTCTTCAAAAAAGAATTCTTACCAAAGAATGAGGATGAACGTAATTGGGAAGAATGGGACAAAGTCCTTCAAAGAGTACGTCCCCTCTCTTTATATATTTCTCATTATCGAGAAATAGTACTTAGAATACAAAACCTAGATGATTTTCATAAGGTAAGAGGTTTAATCTATGGTCTCAACAAGAAAATTAAACATGAAGTAAAGAGAAGTGCTCCAAAAAGTTTAGAAGATGCTATTAAGTTAGCACAGATCTATGAAGATCATGCTAAAACTGGAACACAACCACTTCATCTTGTCGAAGAAAATAAAAAATTCAAACCAAGTAAAAGAAAGGTAGGCACGTCCAAAAAAGATGACTTTAAAACCCCTAGACCTTCACGACCTAGACTTGACCCTGAGGTTTGGGAAAAAGCAAAAAATGAGAACCTTTGCTTTAAATGCCTTAACCCAGGATATCTTAGTAAGAACTGCATGGCTATGGGACAACAAAAAACCACCCGTGAGATACAAGGGAAAGAAAAGACAAGAATACACTTAGTCCAAACATTGAATCTCGAAAATAGTAAAGTTTGGAAAAAAGTGGAAGTCCTTCATGAAGACTACATGCATCAATGTTGTTTGTCTGACTCACTGTGGGTCCAAAACCAGTTTGGACCTCATGACTTGGTCAAACTTCATGCTTGCATAAGTGGGGAAAAGGCCAGAGTCATGATAGATGACTCGGCCACCCATAATTTCCTAAACTACTCACTAGTGAAGAGATTGAAGTTACCCCAACAAAAGTCACCTCATTAGTATGTTATATCTATGATGCAAGGTCAAGACAAGAAGGTCTGGGATACTATGATTTGTAACCTCGAAATAGAATTTCAAGGTTATAAAGATAAATTAGACTTCAAGATCATGCAAATGGAAAGAACTGATGTGGTTTTGGGTAGGGAGTGGCTTTGGGGCTTAGGAAAAACACTTAAAAGAAGCTATTAGCTAAATAATTTGGAATTTGAGAGAAATGGAATCCCTTATCTAATTCAAGGAGAGCATGATGTGCCAAGTACTCCTTTGATTTCTAGCATGGACTTGAAAAAACTTGTAAATACCCAAAAAGCGGAAGTTTTTATGATACTTCCAACCGATGTAAACAATGTATATAATATGAATCCAGTTTTCTATATCTTGTCTCCTTTATCTGAACATGAAAAGTTTAAATTTAAGTGTTTAATAAATAATTATCGGGATGTTTTTCCAAAAGAACTTCCCCATGGCTTACCTCCTTCTCATGGGCAAGTCGACCATGCTATAGACTTGCTCCCAGATACTAAGCCTATATGTAAACCCCCCCTTATAGACTCCCTTTTTCCCAGCAAACTGAAGTAGAAAAACAGTTAAATGATTGCCTTGTTAAGGGATTCATTGAGCCTAGTCTTTCACCCTAGGCAGCACCCATTCTTTTAGTCAAGAAGAAAGATGGATCAATGAGACTATGCATTGACTATCAAGCCTTGAATAAAGTTACGATCAAGAATAAATATCCAATGCCCCGAATCGATGATTTATTTGATCAATTAAAAGGAGCTAAGATATTTTAAAAACTTGATCTCCGTCAAGGATATCATCAAATTAGAATTAAATATGAAGATGTTTCTAAAACAACTTTCAGAACTAAATATGGGCATTTTGAATTTTTAGTCATGCCTTTTGGACTGACAAATGCCCCAGGCACGTTCATGATACTAATGAACACTATACTAAGCCCTTATTTAGGAAATTTTGTAGTTGATTTCCTTGACGATATTCTTGTCTATAGTCAAGCTGCAGCCTCTCACCAAGAACATTTGGATAAAGTTTTCCAAGTTCTAAGAAGAAATAAATTATTTGGAAAAGAAAATAAATGTGAATTCTTTTCAACAGAAATCAGATATCTTGGACACATTATATCTGAAAAAGGGATTCAAGTAGATCATGATAAGATCCAAGTTATTCTTAATTGGCCTTTCCTAAAACTATTAGAAAACTTCAAAGTTTTTAGGGTTCGCAGGATACTACAGAAAATTTGTACCTAACTTTGCAAAAATCTTAATCCCTTTATTTGAAAAATTAAAGGGTAATCCCAAAAGCCTTAATTGGGAGAAGGAACATGCTAAAAGTATGGAAAGACTTAAGAGAGCCTTAGCTTCGACCCCGGTTCTATAGATAGTAGATCCAAATGAACCCTTTGTAGTTGAAACAGATGCTAGTGATCCAACAATAGGAGCTGTTTTGAATCAAAACGGTAGACCAATTGCGTTGTCGGGTCGTGTAGATGCTCGGATGTTGGATCAGTTCATCCGCCAAAATCGATCGGCACACGCGGGGTGTCTGTAGCAATCTCAGGTACATGGAAAGAAGGGTTCTAAAGACAAAACTATTTAAATTACCTATTTCTATGACTGAAACTAAGGTCTTTTTATAAATTTTAAATAGTTTAAGTAGCTATGGACCGTAAGGACGGGCAGCCCTGTCGTGCTTCAATTTTAAGTCCGAATAGTAATAACCTTTAGTATGTCAAGATCATACGAAATAGAGCATAAGCGTTAAATGTTGCCTTTTCATTAAAGAAAGATGAATGTATATTGAATGTTGTGAGAAAATAAAACTTGCTCAACCAAACAATGGAAGTCATTTATGTGCATAAGTAAATCCATACATCAATCCTTCCAAAGTGAAACGGTGTTTTTAAGAACACATTTATGCTAACGACTTATTATTCATGCGATTTGTATAGCATTTAATTCATATAGTTTTAACGCATAGCACAACACACATTGGCTATGGATGAGCACAAGTTCGATACACCAATGAAGATATCTAATGAAGACATACTGAAGTCAATCACTGAAGATAAATTGTGCAACACTAACTACAACAGAATCTGGAAATCGTTGCAATACACGAAACATAAATATTGTTACCGCAAAGCATAGCAGAAGTACCATGACTCAGAATCTTCGTCAGAATTGCAAAGGCTAATGAAGTTGAAACCATCGGAACAATAGAGATTTAGGAAGACGTTTGCTTATCAGATTGTGAAGGCAAAACATTGAATGTATGGGTGCTGGCACGATAAAACAGGTCGGTATGACAGAGGAGAATACGTACGGAGTTGAACACTATTGACTTTCAACTACTTAATCATCATTGCCAGGTCGGATATTATGGTGTTATCGAAGTTAGCCATATCAAACAATTACTATAGTATTCAACAGTAACTTTTATGTGAGATCATCAGCACACCAATGAAGATTGGGTCGCTAGAGACGAGTTAGGACCCAGAATACTTGAGTGCAGATATCCTCAGATATAGCAAAACTCCTCAATTGTCTTCGAAAGTCTGCGTATATTAGTCTCTGCCTCCTTATCAGAACTTTTGCCGGAACACAAGGAAGATGGTTCCCTGTCCGAATTGCGAGAAGTGCCAATCATTTGGTTGTGCTTCCACCACCATTCTGACCGTGATCATCTTTGTCTTGACAGCGCCTGTGGAGCCTTTGGAAATCGCCCCTATCTCATAAAGTTCCATATATGCACTGCGCAGACATAACAAATCTCTTGCTCTACTGTTGGAGATTATCCCATCGTTACGCAGATATCATTCCACACATCGAATCTCAGATTACGAGATCCAGTTCAAAACCATTCCCAGATCCTCTCTTGCGCTCAATCAGAGCTGGCTCTCCCGAAAATGATCCCCTTTTCATGCATCATAACAACAGTAATTAATCATAATCATTGGCAGGCTTCACCGTCAGATAATCGGAAGTTACAGACGGAATACATGCGTGCTCATCATATTAAGACAATATTAATAACAACAGTAAACCATATATTAGTCGAAAGAGCTGGCGTTCGTTTATCCCGCATAGAGTTACCTTACTCCATCAAATTTTACAACATGGATGATGTCATTCTCTGCCCATCCTCCATGAATTGCCGCGCTGACAGATGATGAAGAATTCTTTTTCATATATAGAGGCACATCAACCGCCGTGCTGGAGCAAAAGCGATCGATTCTATATTCAAGCAGTTTCTGGCATCTTCTTTTGCAGTCGTTGGTGCCAGAAAAATTTATCATTGACCTACATCTTTATGCGCAGTCCTCTGGATACTCTTTCCTCCTTCGGTAACTGTGAAAACAAATCATAAAACTAACTTCTCTCAGCAGCCCTCCCACTCATTCTCTCCTCTGCTAATCTGCCTGAAAAGAACGATGAATTGGCCTGCCAAAAAACATTCATTCATTAGGAAATAATAGAGCTCTTCACACATATAAATACTTACACAAGTCATTTGTAAGCCACTCTTTTTAGTTTTAACTTTTAAACTACAACCTCACTTTTGCCCACATTTATCCACCACACTTTTCATTTACCTTTAACTACTTTAATTACACTTCATTTCTACTCCTCTCTTTTCATTTTTACTAATTCTCACCATTCTTTTCTTTAACAATCTTTATTCACTTTAAATGCATCATCCTTTCAGACCACTCCTTAAATCACTTTAATTCCACATTTTATATAAACCATTCTTTAATCTAACACTCTCACACACCACTAAATATTTATCCATTTAATTTATCATTTTTTAATTTAATTAGCCTAAGTTTTCATAATTAAATAATTCATTTATTTTAAGCTTAGATTAAGAATTTAATTTACTAATACCTTAGTATTTAAATTCACACACATGATTAAAGTAATTAATTAAATCATACTTTAATTTTTAATAAATAAATGTTCATTTTATAGATTAATTTAATTAAATACATGTTATTCTAACCCCTAAAATCTACTAAAACCCTAGAAAACCTACTTAAAACCCATCAAAAACCCATTGAAACCCTTTGGAAATCAATTGAATACCTAGTTAAATCCTAACATTAACCAAAATTAATGCTCCTAACTTAAATACACATGAATGAATGAAAAGCTAGAGTCTTAAACCCATAATTCAATACTTTATTGACCGAAACACACCTTATACGAGCAGTTTAGGGTAAACCAGAATATGAACTTTTGTTTTCTTCATCCATTTGATCCTGCAAACACTTAACAAGAGATTAGTTTCAAGCAAAACATTGTAATAATGGGATTAGAATTAACGAATAAACATTTTTTTAAGTTTCTTGGTTGTCAACGGAAAGGTTGAAAACTTTCCGACAGCGTTTGAAAGCCAAAAGTTAAACCCACCTCAAAGAAATTATTCTACCTTTGAAAAAGAGCTTTATGCAATTGTGCATGCTCTAAAAAAATGGAAACATTACTTGCTTGGCGCCAAAGTAACTATAGTTTTTGATCAAGCAAGTATTAAATGGTTTGCAAACCAATCGAAATTATCAGGTAGAAAAGCTAGATGCGCCAAATTACTCCAGGAATTTGACTATCAACTCAGATATAGAAAGGGAAAAATTTAATATTGTGGCAGATGCACTAAGCAGGATGCCCATGTTAAATTCTTTGAGTTTCATGCAAATTTATAATGAGTTAGTAACACTCATGAAGGGCAAGTATCAAGAGGATGCTAGTTTTAATGAAGCCTAGAAGAAGGTTTCAACTCAAAACACAAACTTATCAAGTGAAGATAAGTTTAAACATTACAATATTCAAGATGAATATCTGTTATATAAAGGAAAGATTTGTGTCCCTTGTGATTCCGAACTTAGAAAAAAAGTTTTGTTTAATGTCATGATGCCCCAAGTGTTGGACATCCTGGAACCAACAAAACTTATGAATTCATCAAAAGGCACTTCTACTAGCCTAGTATACAGAAAGATGTACATAATTATGTACTTAGATGCACCAAGTGCCAAGTAAACAAAGCTGAAAAGCTTAAGATAGGGGGTTTGTTGCATCCCTTAGAAATTCCAAGTGGAAAATGGGAGATCATTTCCATGGATTTCATTACAGGCTTGCCATGTACCCCTAAAGGCCATGATGTCGTTTGGGTCATAGTTGATCGATTGACCAAAATGGCTCGTTTCATACCTACTCGAACTACAATGAAAACTCCAGAATCAGCTAAACTATTCATAGAACAATTGTATAGACTCTATGGATTACCTCAAGAGATAGTGTCTGATAGAGATAGAAAATTCACTAGTCATTTTTGGAGAGTTGTATTCAATAGATTAGAAACTAAGCTAAACATGAGTGTTGCTAAACATCCACAAATGGATGGTCAAACTGAAAGAGTCAATCGAATACTTGAAGATATGTCACGAGCATACGTATCTTCTACCCAAACCAACTGGCAAGACTATCTACCAACAGTAGAATTTGCTTATAATAGTGCAAAGCATTCTGCAACGGGATATAGTCCTTTTATGTCAATGTATGGGTTTCAACCAGGAGCACCTTATGCAGTTGGACTACAAAACAAAAAAGTCCAAGCAGCTAAATATTTCTTAGAAGACATGAAGTTTAAGCTAAAACTAGCCAAGGAAAACTTGAGGAAAGCCCAGGATAGAGCTAAATCTTTTAGCGACCCTAAAAAGGCGAGATATTTCCTTTCAGGTTGATGAATTAGTATATCTTAAAGTTCTTGAGAAATCTGAGACATTGAAAACAAGACCTTGTCCTAAACTCTCTCTGAGGTTCTGTGGCCCTTTTAAGGTTCTCAAAAGAATAGGGACTTTGGCTTACGAGTTAGAACCTCCAGATGATTGTTTACTTCACCCAGTATTCCATGTAAGTAAATTAAAAGAAAACTGGTTGAACAAGACAATCTTGTATCTTCAGATACAATCATTCAACCAATCTCCCTTCTTAACATCCCTCATGAACCAGAAAGAATTCTATGCACTCGAGATAAAAAAATAAGAAGTCATCTATATAAACAGTGCCTAGTTAAATGGAGGGATGGAACTGAAAAAGTGCTACTTGGGAACGAGTAAGTTCCATAAACAAAAGATTTCCCTCTTTTCCAACTCTTAGTTAGAAACAAGGAAAATATCTTTTGAGAGTGAGTACATGATCAACGAACTAAATCATGGTGCATTGGGGAATACTCCACATAATATACCAAAGCACATTTTTGAGGAAGAAAATGTTAAAGGGTGAAGAATGTTGTATAAACCTTGGATTAGACCCGCAAATAATAGGGAACCCTTGGTTTAAATTAAATGGGTTGGACCCTCCAAGAAGGAACCTATGTTTCTTGGTTTTAACCCTTGAGGTTTTATTTCAATGGAAGTCTCAATTGAAGGGTTTTTTACCTTAGGAATAATTATCCTAAAGGAAGAAGAAACCTTAGTCTTGGGAGAAGCTTCTCCCAAAGTACACCTTGACTCGTACAAGGCTTCAATTGAAATAGAAGCCATGTGATTCTCTTTGGAAAGTTTCCACATGAAGGACACTTGGAAGGACACATGGAAGGACACATGGATAAAAATTAAGACATGCACCCCCTAGACCTTTGGTATATATATGAGTGGAGGTGGATGGGTGGATACATACTCTCTCTCTGGTGGATGCTATACTCTAGGAAGAAGCTTATTTCACAACACTTTCTCATCTTGATTGTGATATGGGTCTACATCAGCATGTACCTCATTTTCTCGATTATAATCAAAGTGCCATTACTCTAGCTAACAATCTAGTCTATCATGCAAAGACCAAGCACGTTGAGGTGAGGTATCACTTCATGAAAGAATACTTAGCCATTGAGTACATTATTCTTGAGAAAGTTCTTACTCAAGATAGTGTTGCATATACTTTGACTAAAGCTTTACTACAGGATAGCTTTCGACACTATTGTCACTTGGTGGGGGTTACTTGATTCATGATATTACATAGTTACTTGTATACTATGTAACATGCCCATCAAGTGGGAGTTATAGTTTGTATACTTGCACTCATGGATTATTTATCATTCGTTATTTTTCTCCCATAGTCACTTTGCCCATATTGGCCTTTAGTGGGAGGTTGTTATCATTAGTGTCCATGTGAAAGGCAAAATGGTCACCAAACACTTTTGTATATGTTCTTTAATAAAACATATAGTGGCCTGGTCAACCACAAACTTTATGTTCGATCGCATTTGCAACAATTAGGAAATTTGTGTTCATGCTCTCTCTGTACTATGTGTTTTCTACATATTTTGTAGCCTCTATGCAAAGTACTGTGTGCAACATCTAGAGCTTGATTTTCTACTACAAGGGTATCGTTGTGGAGCTCTCCTGAAGGGCGTTGGTGTGCTAACAAGAGGAGCAAGAAGGAGATGGAGGGAGAGAGACAAGAAGAGAGATGCGCACATATGCGCAGGAGCCTAAAACCCACATAATGATCTCCCTTGAGGCAATGCTCTATAAATGATGTATATATATGAATATGGGAGTAAAGTCACATGACCCTTATATCCCCAGCAATATCCCAATTAAGGGTCAATGTGACCATAAGTGGTAACATATACAAAGAATGATGTAGTACTATAAAATAATGTACAAGAAGAGTCCGGATCTCAACCCATACAAATTAGCCTACACCAACTACCTCGAACAAGGTGTCTTCATGCACCTCAAATTGCTCTAGACTCATATCAATAAGAGTCAAGCTCACATCTGACTGATACAAGAATTGATGAAGTTCTTGCAAAGCTCCCACTTGCTCTATGCCTGTGTCAATCATCGAACGACTCCCAATTCCAATCGCAAATGCTGCAATAGTAACTATAATGTCTAGTCTTGAGCATAACAATTTGTACATCTGACTCCCAAATGTTGAGGAAACCTATGCTATCCTAGCAAACCTAAGCATGTCAGCCATGCCTATATCCAAGGCATCCAAGGCACCAACTTTAAGACCAATATGTCCTAACATATCTATGTGAACATTTGGCATGAGCGAATCTAAGAATGACTGCATGATCACCGACTCATCAACATCTAAATCAGTCATCCTATCAACCAAGGATGTGTCTAGTTGTGCATCCCGAGAGTGAAACTACTCTCTCACACACTGTGTACCATGAGAGCAATCCTGCTCTACCACACCAAGTGTGTGATCATGCTCCACATGATCTAATTGCAGAAAATCAACACCAAGATCAAACTGGTGATCAAATTCTAATTATCATCACAATGATCTACATGAGCATCCACATCATGCTCTAAAGCATCTAGCTTCTCTATGTCTCACATGAGTCAATGGACTTGCATACATATCATGTAGTATGTGCCATAATGCACTACTTGTCTCCTCATACATAACAGACTCATATATAGAATCCACAAGTTGTAATCGGATAGTGGAGTTAACCAATGCATCCATATCCATCCATACGTGGTCAGGCATGTCATGAGGCCTCTGTGAATCTCTATTCATATACATGTGTAACCTTGCACGAGCCGCTATATGCCACATTTGATCTTTCCATCTCAGAAAGTTCACTTCCATCGAACCAAGAAGACACTATACTGGCAATCTAAGAGACTATAAATATAACAACAGACTAGAAACAATACTCTATCCTCAATAGGATCACATTTGCATATCCATATGCATAACTCACATCAGAAATGTCTCACTAGAGAAGAAACCATGTGAACCACATGTCACATAACCATTCATCTAGCATGCACATAAAGCCATGAGCATAAGCCTGCTCACCAAGTCTGCAAACTGATCAAGTAGATGTGAAAGAATCTTGGGAAAAAATTGGCAAAATATCCCCTATAAATTGAGCAATCAAACAAGATAACTAAGAATGAAAGAATAATGAGTAATGTGTTAGCACCTTCCACTGATCCGACCAAAGATAAGGGCAAATATATATGCCAAAAACTGATGGCAATACATGCCAATACAATGGCAATACACATCCCACTCAAGAATTAATCCTGCAAGATAGTCCAACCTATCACAAACAACATGTGACCAAATCCAAGTAAATGGAGATAAGCAATTATCCAAAGCTATCACACAAGCATAATGGATCTTTTAAAGTACTCCTCTAGCATAAAAGCCAACAAAATTTTGGCAACATCTACTCTGTAAAATGGACTCTGAACCAAAATAACCATGTGGGAATCACCACCCACATATGCCAAGAATCGCACTGGAAAATAGATAGCAAATCAATGATCATATGCTAAAATAATAGCCAATCAAGGTGACAAATGGATGTGCAATTGAGGCTCCAATATGGATCATGTACCTACATAAACACAAGAAGACAAGCACTAGCCAAGATCAAAAATCAAGTCTCATAAACTTATGTGCAATCGGCAAGTAAATCTATAATCAAGTGGCATAAACAAAATAGACACCATAATGCCATTATACATCCACAGACAATGCTATGATCAAACTCATGATGACATAAACCTCAAAAAATGTATACCATAATATCATCTCACAATCCAAATACGTGACAAGATCATGCCCTACTCTCATATGGAGGAGCTACCACAATGATCATACGTGGATAATGCCTTCAAACTCTAAAAATGAGAGTTTGAACACCAAAAAATCTCTCTCAAAAAAGTTCCACAACAAAATGAACCTCCAAAAGCAATTAGGGTTCTTATTATGAAAATATGTTGCTTTGAGCTTTGTTGTTTCAGAGATGATAACCTCTAAATTTGAGCTTTTGCTCTTTACTAACTTAAAAAAATATTTCTTACCTATGTAACAATATATAGAACACCTCAATTAGAGGTTGGGTACCTCAAGATATACACAAAACAAGCATCTATTGTCAATTTCACCTTCACTTGTAGTACTGCTACTCTGTATTTTGCAATTTTGGCAACCTAGCACTCAGAATTGTAATTTCTACAAATTTTATTCTTCTCCATGCTACGCACAACAAGTTGAATTGCTTGAATCCAACTTGTAAAACTCAAGTTAGAGCCCAAAAGTTGACCTATTGTCCAAGTGATTGTAGATTTATCTTATACATTAGTCTTTGTTTTTTGAATTTTCGGTGATTTAAATCTCTAAATCAGGTTTTGCACCCTTCTGTGAAATTGTAATCCTCTATCTCTTCTATGCACGTAACTTTAAAACACATCAATCCGAGCTTTCTAGCTCGAGTTATGGCCAAAATAATGAATAGTTGTTGAGAAGTGCCGACCTGCACATTTCACCTCTTGTGACCTAAGCTTCTAGCTCTGATACCAATGAAGGGCTTTGGTGTGCAAACAAGAGGAGCATGGAGCAAATGGAGGGAGAGAGATGAGAAGGGACGTGCACACATGCATTGGAGCCTCAAAACCCACATAATGATCTCCCTTGAGGCAATGCTCTATAAATGATGTATATATATGAATATGGGGGTAAGGTCACATGACCCTTACATCCCCAACATCTCCAACATCTCCAATAGAATAATCCACCATGGTGCATCACCAAATACTTCAATGAAAGAAATAGAGGTTCGGTAGAATTGCTCCTAGTAACTACTCGATAAGAATTTAGCAAGGATATTTGGTCCTAAAAATTTAGAAAATATAGGATCTCCAAGAAGATATCATGTGCATTAAATGGATATATATATATATATATATATATATATATATATATAAAACAATTAGGAAGTGTTTGCCAAACACTCTTTCTACAAGGGGTATGAGCTTTGTAGCTCCTGGCATGACCTTCTCTCTATTTGGATAGGTATTGACACTTCTTGGGCTTGCTCCATACTTTCTCCCCTTCACTTCACACACTTGAATGGCCGTGGTTGCACCCTCTCCACAGGAATATCACTATATAGAGCTTCTTGTGACCTTTCACCTACCCTTGTGTGACCATTCACTCTTCATCTAGCCTTGGCTTGTTTTAGGCTTTTCATTTGACATGAATGGATTTGTGTTTTTATGTCCATTCGAGTCTCCTTTAACTTTATCAACACCCTTCCTTTACTCTAAGGTTGATGAGCTTGCCCAATCCATGATTTCAATAAGGATTATGGTTGTAATCCTACAAAATATGAAATAGAGTATGCTACTTATTTTGGATATCGTGCTTCGAGTCAAAACATAACAGATCATCCAAATGACTTTGTGAGTATTATTAAATTTGATATAGTTTATTTTATTTTGATGTATTTTTTAAATATTGTTTTATTTATGTTTATTATATATAATACAGGATCATTACGGAGAGGACAATATGGAAGATGTGGAGAGATAGCCACAAGAGGGATGATATCGATCCTGAGAGGCTATAGTCCCCTCTAGCCATGCCTCTTCTTATACATCTCATGAGAGTGATGATAGTCATAAAGATGGTTTTGATGATTGATATTATACACATTTGATGTATTATATACATTGATACACACACCTATATACATACACATGTATATGTATATTGATATATACATACACACACACACATACATATATATATCTTCTTCTTGCTTAAAAAGATAGTTAATGCTCAAGTTGATGCACATAAACTACTATATCTTTTTATAAAAGCTAGCAAGTAGACAGTTTGTGCATGGATGATTGGATGCACACATTCCAATCTCAAGAATTGCTTGATTTAAGTTTGATGCATAAAAGGAGAATGCCAACATGTGCATGCACTCACATGCATTTGCATGCAAGAACAGATTTGTATATGCATGATTGTTGGTTAAATAGTTGAATACTTATATTAAGCACTTTTTTGAGGATGAGAAAAGTATGCTTGGTTTTGTTTAAGCTAATTAGAGCTTAAAGTAGAAACCCAAGTCAAATTAATCTTTGGGAATCAAGATATTTCCTAAAAAATACGTCAAAGTAATCTTTGGGGGATTAAGTTACTTCCTAAAGCTAAGCTAATAAAATGAAATAGTCTGGTAAACTATTTCATTGGTTAAAAAGGAATATCTTTTGGACAAGCAATAAAGTCTTAAGTCTTGATTTTGTCCAAAAGTCAAGAATCTTTCTTAAAGATCATTCTAGTAAAAAAAAAAAAGATTCCAAGATGAATCATTGGCTTGATATTACTTGATTCCTTGGCAGGAATCTAAAGTTCTTGAAAGACAAAATCTCCCTAGATGTGAGACTAGACTCTTTCAAGAAAAGTTTAATAGCAAGTAGTTCTCAGCAATTCCCAAACCACCAGTATGGGTACTTAAATCCAAATAGCAATATAACCTAAAGGTATATCTAAGATTCTTAGCTTTGGAATCTGAGAGGCATCAGAGTATGCTTGGACTTGAGTAAGGGGAAGATCTCTAAAAATCCTGCAGGTAAGCAAAGAAGCTTTTGATAGTTCAGGAGATCTTTATTATAAAGACTAAGTCTTTATTTTAGTCACAAGATCAACTAGACTTGATCAAGCTTGGCCATGATTGTCCAAGAACTTGTGATTGGAACTACTCTGTAGATTGCCCAAGAATTGGCAATAAAATTCCTTTTGGAAATTATTCACTCAGGTTCCATTTATCCAATGGACAAGTGTGAAAAAGATAAGTTGTTCCAAGCTTGAACAAAGTGAAGGAATTCCAAGAATGTAGTATGCAGCTGTGAAGATGGTACTTAAGTCTGTGGAAGGTAAAACATAAATGTTTACCTATCCTTAAAGGGATTTTGGTACAAATCCAAAGAGCATGAGTGGATGCTTAGACTTAAGCAGTAGAGAGATTCCTGTAAAAGTCTCGGTCGAGATAGGTACCTAAAGCATCAATAAAATAGGAATCTAAAGATAAGAAGTCAAAAGCTCTTGTCACTACAAATTGGTCAAGAATAAACCAATTGAACTTGAATTTGTGAAAATTCAAGTATTTGGAATTTTGTTTGGTTTTCATTTGGAAAAACCTAACAAAGAAGGATGGATGTTCCATCAAAAGGTTTTTGAGTTCTTAAAGGATAGCACAAGATCGTGAAATGATCGTGTGAAGGAATCAAAACCTAGAATATCAAGTTAGAGGTAATGCCTAAAACTTCAATTAAAGAGATAAGGTACTCTATCAAGATATGTTTAGACTTTAGGATAAGAATCACCCACACATTAATGTGAATATCAAATAGGGTGGTATGGGACACAAGGTTTTTTTCTCAGATTGATGTAGGAAAGATGGTATGGGACATTGGACCGTGGGATGATAATTATCTTTTAGTCCTAGTTTGGATCTTGAAGTTAAGTTTGATCCTGTAGAGAATTAAGACTTCAAAAAAAAGGAGTTTAATTCAAGAATGATAAAAGTAGTATCCTAAGGTACTTCAAGATAACTTCAAGATAAAGGAAACAGAAGATATGAAGTAAGTAACTTCCAAGATCTTCTTGAAACACTTCAAGATAAAGTGTTGTTAATTCGGAAATATTTCATAAATTTCTGAAAAAGTTGGACGTTGATTTTTAGTTGATCTTTTCAACCAAGGATTTGATTGACTAAGACAAGCACCAAGTTCCTAGTGTAACTTGGTAAATTCACTCTTTTGACTCAAAGAAATGCACAAGAATTGCATTCCTAGTAAGGAGTCAGAAAGACTGAATATGACCTAAACTTAGTCTCAAGTGAAGCATTATTTGAATACAAAACTCATCAACAGAACCTCAGTGGGTCGACACACTGATTTTGGTGACCACACTAGTATCTTGTGGTTGGATGATGTTTTTTATTTGCTTTTTGAGAATCCAACTTATTTCTCTTAAAGATGGAGAAAATGCTTCAATACCCGGTTGAAACAAATCTTTGAGAAGTTAAATTCCCAAGTCATCTAGACTTTGACTCGTAGCAAGTTTATGTATCTTCAAAGTTTGAATTGGTTGAATATAGTTTTAGTTCTTTATTTCCGATTTCCAAATCTTTTGGATTCGACTCAGATATGGTATTTGATTCTTTTCATAAAACTCAAAGGTTAACCAGATAGAACCAGGAAACTAGTTTGCTTCAAGTTATAGCATAAATGATTTCCTAGAGTCTAGTATACTCTAGGAATGATACATCCTAGATAGATGTTCCATACAAGAACCTTTTCAAACATCAAAAATGATAAGTCCAAGATTAAATTATTCATTACAGTTTGCTTCAAGCTATAGCATAAATGATTTCCTAGAGTCCACAAGTTAGGAATTGCTCATCAGAGTGACAATTCCCAAGAACTTTCAGCTAAAGTCTTTGAGAAAAGTGTCCTAAGTTGGACAATTTTCATTTGAATTTGAATTGGTCAAGTTATAGTTTGAATGACTCAAAGAAAATGGTAAACTTTATCCTATAGTTTACATAGGATTTTTAAACTCATTAGGACAAAGTAGTCCTCTAGTAGAGTAAAAAAATCAAGTAACTGTTGTATAGGTTGAACAAAAATCCAAGTTAGATGTTTGAGAAAACCAAACTTTAAGTGCTCCAAATCAAATTAAAGTGAATCAAGAATTCTCAAAGTCTTATGAGGGATAAGAATCCCACCTTTGTTACTAAGTCCATGCACCAGTCATGCCTAGAAATGGACTAGCAATTTGAATCCACCCAGTTCACCTGTTTGTGCCCAGATTGCACCTAGAAAAAACTATGAATTGGCCAGGGATGTTTTTAGATCCACCCTTATTATTCATTCACTAGTTTGTACTTTGTCCGGTTCATCAAAGTGCAAAATGGGACAGTGTTTTGAATCATTTGGGCAGGGACACCACCACAGAGATGAGACATGTTTTTCCAGTTCTAGAACATGACCATGTTCTTCTAGTTTTAGAACATGAGGCTTGGGGGTTGCCTACAGTAGATATATAGCTCTATTTTCAAGAACGAAAATATTTTCCAAGGGGGGAAGAATCTAATAAAGTGAGTTTATGATCTAGGGGTCAAGCCGGTTTAGACGGATCTGAAATCGGACACAGTTTGGTCATCCGTGTATATGACCAAAGATCTCGAGTTTTAGACTTACTAGGAGGTCTTGTGCTCTTGTGAAGAAGTGATCCACTTAGCTTAGTGGTTAAGTCTCTAGGATGTGAAGGAGGAGGTCTTGGGTTCAATCCCCATGGGGGACATGGGGAGAGTATTTTGCCCAAAGAGATCTAGAGCCTTCTAAAAGCATCCACTTGAGTTAACTTGAGTTAACTAGGACACTTGGCGCACATGTAGCTACATGGCTGACACATGGATGGTTAGTATCCACCTCCCCAAGAAGGCAATCCCCTGGAGAGAGCTATATATAGAGGCATTTGGTTGGGAGGAGAGTCATCTCTCTAGCACATGGTGGTGGTCGTAATCCTCGTTCTCTTGCACCATGCCACTATATCTTTTATTAGAGAACTTATACAAAAGTGTCCGGTGGCCATTTGGCCTTTCACATGGACACCAATGGTAACTACAATTACATGATTAAAGAAAAACAAAAAATGATACTTTCGATCATCAATAAAAATTAGGCTTATCGAAAGGTTATTGTTCACATGGTTGTTGCAAAAGAGATCAACTTGGTAATCGATTGAAACTCTTGTTCTACATCATGAGCTAAAAAAAATAGCTTTGTAAAGTGTTATAGGTTAGAGTGAATGAAGCTTGCGATGGAACCCCTTCTCCAAACTGTCTTCATACTTCCTCATCATGATAACTTCAGGTACACCTTCAAGCATGCGAAGAAATAATAGATATTGCCTGAACCAATCTATGTAAGTTATAATAGTATCACCCTCCTTCCATGTGAACATGGACCACATACATTGAACATGTAGGTGGAATTGTAGGGGAATAAACGACTCCTTAACTTGCTCTTGAAAGGCCTTTCATATCATTAGAGGATTTGCAATATGTCATTAAACATTTCATAAAAGTTGAGCCTTTCCTACTATATTGCCAGAACCAATCTATGTAAGTTATAATAGTATCACCCTCCTTCCATGTGAACATGGACCACATACATTGAACATGTAGGTGGAATTGTAGGGGAATAAAAGACTCCTTAACTTGCTCTTGAAAGGCCTTTCATATCATTAGAGGATTTGCAATATGTCATTAAACATTTCATAAAAGTTGAGTCAATTTCAGAGTAGGATTCATAAAAAAAATAATCAAACTGTGATAACCATGATAAGACAAGCATGACATCCTTTCAACCATCAAACCATAAAAACTGGAAGCTTTTATGCTAATCTTGGAATGTGTGCCATCAACTTGAGCAAAAACAATAGATTTCACCACTAGAATGTACAAAGATAAGTAGCCCATGAGGGCAATAGGCAGCACGTGAATAGTATAAGGAAGAAGAAGAAGCTTGGAGCACAACACACAATGTTGAATGTATTACCACTAGAATGTACAAAGATAAGTAGCCCATGAGGGCAATAGGCATATATACAAGACGGGGAAAAAAACCTCCTAAAGAGGGAAAAAAGTGCCTCGACGGTCCTAGAGTGTTCACACACATTACTATCTAAATATATCAACAAATCCCCCCTGGGAGTGATGCAGTGAACAAGGAGCTGGCACTCATGTATAAGGAAGTGCTAAGCTATGTGGAACCAATCCACAAAAGGAAGTAAGCCCAAAGCTTTGTGGAAAGCTTCAAACTTCTCCCTCGGCAGAGCCTTTGTAAAAAGGTCTGCAATGTTCTCGTGCGTGGGCACATATGCCAAGCTAATCTCCCCAACAGAGGAGCTCTCCCTTACATAATGATAATGCATCTCAATGTGCTTAGTGTGAGCATGGAACACAGGATTCCTTGCAACTTCCAATGCGCTCTAACTGTCAGTGAAGATGGTGGTGGCAGAAGACTAACCAACACCCAAATCAGCCATAAGGCGTCTGAACCACATACACTCAACAATCGCTGTGAAAGCTTTCCTATACTCAGTCAGGCTGCTTCTTGCTCAACCAAGATATACATGAACTACCAAGCATGAAGCAAAAACCACTGGTGGACACATGAGTGTCATAGCAACCAGCCTAATCATTGTCAGAAAAAGCATGGAAATCTGGCGGTAGTGATCCCCCCTTGTGATAAAAGAAACCAAGTAGCTAAGTACATTTCAAGTAGCGAAAGATGCGCTTAACCACCTACCAATTCTTGACACCTGGGCAATGCATAAACCTGCTCATCTGTGAGACAACAAACTGAATATCTGGTCAAGTAATGCATAAGTAAATCAAGCATCCAACAACCTACTAATAGAGAACAACATCAAATGCATCTCCAGCATCATGAAGACTCAATCGTAAACTTGTCTCCATAGGAATGGCAATAGGCTTACAGTCTTCAAGGCCAAAACACTGTAACAATGTGTCAATATAATTTGTTTGACACAAAGCCATTCCACCATCAACTTGCATAAACTGAATGCCCAAATAGTGATGCAAATGCCCCAAATCAAACATCTTGAATGAGGCATGCAAATCAGCCTTAAAATCAGCAATATGCATGTCATGAGGACCAATGAGCAGAATGTCATCAACATACACCACAATGATCAGAAGCACATCATTAGCATGCTTAACATATAAGGTGCTTTCAATTGAACTGTTCTCAAAACCATGTGCAATGAGATAGGCATGTATCTTTTCATACCAAGCACGTGGTTTTGCTTTAAACCATATAATGCCTTCTTTAACCCGCACACCTGGTTTTCATGCCCTTTCTGCACAAAGCCATGGGGTTGAAAAACATACACTTCTTCATGCAAGTCAACCATTCAGAAATGTTGTTTTAATGTCCAACTGATGTACATTCCAACCATGATGAGCTGCAAGTGCACAGATGCTACGAACAGTAGTCATTCTGCAATTAGGAGTAAAGGTTTCATCAAAATCAATCCCTCTTTCCTATGCATAACCCTTTGCAACAGGCCTAGCTTTATACCTGTCAACTATTCCATCAGGTTTATGCTTCAACTTGTATACCCACATAGTGACAATGGCCTTCTTGCTAGGAGGCAAGTCACACAAAGACTAGGTACCATTTTTCATGATAGCATCATATTCAGATTGCACTACAACCATCCAATGTTCATAATTTTGTGCTTCATCAAACGAACAGGTTCAATCTCATCATAGAGACTAGAGGAAACCATAGCATAATGAAAAAGAGGCACTATGAGAGTTTGATCAAGTACGATATGATAGAGGTGAATCTAACTTGTTGTCACGCAAGGTCTACACCAACCATTTTGGCATAGTTTTTGCCTCCTCAATATCAGCTCTCTCATCAACAAGTGCATCATGTAAATTTGCATCAGAAATGGAATGATTTGCATCATCACATGAAACCTGTAAAGGCTGAGAAGTCTCCTCATTAGGACGAGCACTAGACTATCCACCTGTAAAAAGAGGCAGCAAAGTATCATACATGTCTTTGGAGCTAACATATGTCTCCTTAGTACATGAAAGAAATGGTTGAATAACATCTTCCACAAAAACAACATCACAGCTAACTAGAATACGTTTAGTTTGTGGATGATATAGACGATAGCCTTTACTTTCAGAATTGTACCCAACAAAAATACGTTTTACTACTTTATCATCCAATTTTTCTGCGATGTTGTTCAAGCACTAATGTATATGCCAAACAACCAAAAACATGCAAATGAGAAACAGATGGCTTGTGACCACATATGGAGTGATAGGCTGTAGAACTTTAGTGGCACACATGTTCAGTAAGTATGCTGCATACATAACAGCCTCAAGCCAGAAACTATATGGTAAAGCCTGACTCTTGACCATACACCTCACCATCTCCATGAGTGACCTATTCATTCATTCAGCAACTCCATTCTATTGAGGTGTATACGGCACTGTACACTAATGTTTTATCCCACGTTCAGCCAGAAATGCATTAAAGTCAGAAGACATATATTCCCCCCCTCGATCAGAACGGAGGGTGTCCATTTTACATGCTAACAGATTTTCAGCCGAAATGAGAAACTATTTGAAGCACATAAACACTTCGCACTTTGACTTCAATGGATATACCCATTCATGCTTGGAAAAATCATCGATGAAAGTCACGAAGTAAAGATAGTTCCCAAAAGAAGATGTTTGCATAGGACCACATACATCACTATGTACAAGCTGCAATTTCTGAGTAGCTTGAACTGAACCATCTTTTGGAAAGGAAGAATGTTGCATTTTGCCCAAAATACAACCTTCACATACATGTTTACTGGATGCCTCAAGTTTGGGCAAAGAGGACACCATTTTAGATTTCTGTAGGCGTACCAAACTAGCAAAATTCAGATGACCAAAGCATGCATGCCAAAGCTTTGCATCTGACATAGCCTGAGAATCATGTACTGCACATGCCAAATCATTTACAGATCTTTCATAGTCTATGAGCTTATACAACCCATGAAATAAAATTCCAGAAGCAATAATGACGTCACCATTCGACAGATCATGAACTGTACATCTGTCATCAACAAATTTCACAACCAAGCCAATCTTGGCTAATGCAGAAACTGATAACAAATTTTTCTTGATCCTTGACAAAAACAAAGCATCTAACAAATTGAAAGAACTACCATCAGCAGTAGTCAAAATGATCTTATCAACTCCCATAACAGGATAGGAGTATTCCCTGTAGGGGCAGGCTCGAGTAAAGAGAAGAAATTGCGCTGCGAGTTAATATGTTTGGTTGCCCCACTATCAAAGTACTGGCAAACATCTGAGTCTACTGTAGACATGCACTGCTCATGAGAAGATGGGTCAAAACTGCAAACAATAGTAAACACCCATTCTTCTTCCTCCACAAGATTAGCAGACCCTGTTTTCGGTGTAGAGGCCTCTGCAACAACCATTCCGGCCTCTTTCTTCTTTGCCTCTTTAGCAGCCAGTTTTGGATAGCTCTTGATGACATGATACTTTGCTTTACAATATTTGCAAAACAATTTTTTCTTTTCTGATTTCTTCTCATCTTTGTCTTCCTTCTTCGAATGTGCAGCATTTGCAGATTTCTGCTTACTACTAGAAGAGCTCCATTTACCTTTGCCCTTCTGACTAGCCAGGAAAGCTTGATCTGCAACACGCATAATAGACCTATTCTGCCTAGACTGGTCTTGCTGCAACAGAACAGAGACTAATTCCTCAAATGACAAGGCATTTGGATTGCCTTTCATCATCAAACAAAGAGTAGAAGCAAAACTCTTATATGAGTCAGGAAGACCATTCAGAACGGGCTCCACAAGTGAGCTATCTGATATAACTTTGATGGAGAATGTTAATCTCCAAAAGAACAACTTACTCTTGTGATTAGAGCACCTCTATACCAAGAGTAAGTCAAACACTCCACTAATTTAGAGGATCAATTGCTAACTATCAAAAATTAACAAATCTGTGAAGAAGATGATACACAGAAAAGTCTGCTGCACTATTTCTTCACATTGACCTATCAAACATGTAAAGTTTTTGATGAAACTTTGTACGAATCATCTCCTAGAGATTACACATCTCCTCCAAGTTGAATTACTTCAAAAGCTTTAGTATAACTTGAGAAATTGACTTCACAAGTTACCTATATCAGAAACTGTCATTCAGAACAGTCGATTTTACACCTGCAACTTTTAAAACTTGGTTCTCCTTGAATAGAACCCGTTTTCCAAAATGCTTCTAGCCATGAGTAGCTTATCTTTCAACTTAAAGATTAAGCTCTCACTCATGCAAAACTTTAAACTGTGCTGGGAGAAATGACCAAAACATTGACTTCGAAATCTGCGCCTGTTTTAGGAACCTGTGAACACACTTCACATATGAATGTTCCTACACTTAATTCACTCAGCCTGATTACAATTGGAAGCTAAAACTTTGCACAGAGGTCAAGCAACTTCCAACTTAGACTTGTACAAAAGCATTTCACAATTGATCTACTGTAGAAGGAGAACACGCAGAAACATCGGGCGCAAAAATTTTCATTTACTCAGAAGAAATACAGTTGAGTGATGAGAGCTAACTCAACTAACTTTTCCTCTATCTCATGACTTCTAACTTCCTCAATTTTGGCTTCTAACTATTGTCACATATGCTCTCATACTTGCCCCGACTTTTCTCAAAGTATTTATAGATAAATTTGTACATGATTCTTACTAAACAAAAGATCTAAGTCAGCTATGACTATACTAATGTACATATGTGTATACTTCTCTTGTCCTCTGAATGTAATCTTCTTCCACACTTTAGGAATTGATTCTTCCTTCATCATTTGATCTTCCAAGCCTTCAATTGGTAATTGGTCTGCACCAACAACTCCCCCTCAATCATCAATTGAGGTTTTCTCTGTCTTCTTGATACTTGCCATGTCTTTGAACCTTTGTAACTTAGGTCCATCCAAACTCTTTGTCATCATATCTGCCACTTGTTCTTTTGTTGGAGTGTACATCACTTCAATCTCTTTATCTAGTACCTTTTCTCTCAAGAAATGATACTGAATCTCTATATGCTTAGTCCTGGCATGAAAAACAGGGTTAGCTGCCAAATACAAAGAACTCATATTGTCTCCAAAAATTATTGGAGTACTATGATCAATCTGAAAACTTTTCATCAAGGTCTTCAACCATATCACTTCCTTTGCAGCTTCTACCATTCCCTTATACTCAGCTTCTGTGGATGATAAAGCAACTGTATGTTGCTTCTTTGAACACCAAGAAACTAACTTATCTCCAACATAACAGAGATATCCATGAGTAGACCTTCTATCATCTGAGTCACCTGCCCAATCTGCATCACTAAACACTTTGATTCTTGTGTCAGAAGTGAAACCATAATACAAACCTTCACTTAGGGTTCCTTTGATATATCTGAGTACCCTTTGGGCTGCAATCCAATGAGTCTTCTTTGGACAATGCATAAATTGTGACAACACACCTACTGCATATGATAGATCTGGCCTTGTCAAGGTAGCATAGATTAAACTACCTACCAAACTCTGATATTTCTTCATATCATTGAACTCTTCACCTCCATACCTGCTTAATTTATGATTTACCTCCAATGGTGTAGTTGAGGTCTTGCAATCTTCCATGTTAAACTTGACCAGAAGATTCTTCAAGTATCTCTCTTGTGAAACATATACTCCATGTTGAGTATACACAATCTGCATTCCTAGAAAATAAGATAAGTTTCCCAAATCACTTATCTTAAACTCCTTCTCTATTTGTCTTTTGAGTTCATTGATTCCTTGAGCATCTGTTCCTGTAACAATAATATCATCAACATAAATGCACATGTAAATGTATCCATTTTCACTTGCCTTCACTAGCAAGCTACTATCTGCCTTTGATGCTTGAAATCCACATTCATTCAAGAACTTGACCAATCTGTAATTCCAAGCTCTTGGGGCTTGCTTCAACCCATATAAAGCTCTCTTGAGCTTACACACATAATCTGATCCAATTGATTCCATGAAACCTTCTGGTTGCTCCATATATACTTCATCTGCAATGTATCCATTTAGAAATGCATTTTTCACATCCAATTGTGATAATTTCCATCCCTTGCAAGCAGCAATAGCAATCAATGTCCTAATTGTAGACATCTTAGCAACAGGACTAAAGGTTTCATCATAATCTACCCCATAAGTTTGGGCATAACCTTTGACCACAATTCTAGCCTTATATCTAGACACTTTACCATCTGCAAACCTTTTTGTTTTATATACCCACTTACATCCAATGACCTTCTGATTCTTTGGTCTTGGTACTAGTTCCCAAGTTTCATTTTCAAGTAGAGCATCATACTCTTCCTGCATTGCCTTCTCCCAATTCTGTTTACCTTTGGCTTCTTCATAAGTGGTTGGATCTTCTTCTGTTTTCACAATGTAAGCATAATCTTTTGTTGTTAGGAAAGATGTATCATAACTATACCTTATAGGTTCTTTCCTTTCCCTTGTAGATCTTCTGATTTCTGCACTTCTTGAAGTTTCAGCCTCATTTGACTCTGGATCAAATCTTGGCCCTTCTTCTACATGATTCTGCACTCTACTTCTAGAGTCAACTTCATCAACAATTTCTTCACATACTTTTACCTTTGCCTTTCCTTTTCTTTGTATCTCTTCAACACCTGCAAACTCATTTGGTGATCCTGTATACCACATGTTTTGCTCATCAAATGTCACATCTTTAGTAACAAGAAATTGCTTTGTGGATGGACTCCACAACCTGTAACCCATCTGTCTATCATCATATCCAATAAACACATACTTCTCTGCTTTTGGTTCTAGCTTATGTCTTAATTGTGAAGGAACATAAGCATATGCAATACATCCAAATACTTTACAATGATCAAGACTAGGCTTCTTACCCCACCATGCTTCATAAGGGGTTCCTCCATCCAAAGCTTTGCAAGGCAACCTATTCACAAGATATGTTGCAGTGTTAATGGCTTCTGCCCATAAGTAATTTGGACAATTCTTTTCCTTCATCATGGCTCTTGCAAACTCTACAAGAGTCCTATTCCTCCTTTCTGCTACTCCATTCTGTTGAGGGGAGTACCTGCAAGTTACTTCTCTTTTGATACCTGCATTCCACAAATAATCATCAAACTCTTTAGAGAAATACTCTCCCCCTCCATCTGATCTTAACCTCTTGAGCTTTTGCCCTGTGATCCTTTCTGCATAAGCATGAAAGTGTTTGAATGTCTTGAAGACTTCTGATTTGTCCTTGATTACATACAAAGTAATCCACCTGGTTGCATCATCCACAAACAACACATAATATCTAGATCCATTTATGCTATAGTCCCTTGAGGGACCCCATACATCTGTATGAACCAATTCAAGCATATTTGAATACTTGTACCCTGATTTGTTATAAGAACTCTTATGTGCTTTACCTAATTGACAAGCTTCACACTTGTACACCATATGTTGCCCTTCAATGTTTGGCAATCCAAGCACTATCTGATTCTTTGACATCTCCTTTATAGCTCTCTCATTGAAATGACCTAGCCTTTTATGCCATAGGTCTAATTCAGACACCTTTTGACCTCCATAGGTAAACAATGCATGTCCCACATTACCTTGGACTTTGAGAGTAAACAATCTTCCTTCTTTTTTTCCTGCAATTATGTTTCTATATCCCTGATTTGGATCTTGTACATAAACACCATCATTTGTGAATCTTACCTCATATCCTTTCTCCACAATTTGCCCTACACTTATCAGATTTTTAGGAATAGTAGGAACATAAAGTACCTTGCTCAGAAGTGTACTTCCACTCTTTGTCTTCACTGATCCAATGCTCTCCACTTTATGTTTGGTATTGTCACCTGTCTGAACTGTATGTCCATTCACCCTTGCTTCCATATCAGTCATCAAGGATAGATTCCCACTCAGATGATTGCTGCACCCTGAGTCAATATAAAACACTCTTTGATCTTCTCCCATTGATTCATGAGTTGCATTCAAGATAAGAGTCATGTCATCCTTCTGATCTGATGCATAATTGTAATAATTATTGTTGTAGGACTGAGATTGGAAGTTTCTTCCACCTCCTCTACCATATGATGTCCTACCTCCTCTTCCTCTGAAATTGCCTCTTTGGTTTCTGCCTCCTCTACCTCTTTGACTATAATTCTGATTATTGTTTCCACCATTTTGATTGTTATACCAACAATCATTTGCCAAATGATTTGTTCTGCCACAAATCCAACAAGCTTTAGCATTATCTTTATTCTTACCTCCTCTTCCTTTACCTCTGAAATTCATCTTTCCTTTTGTGAAATTAGCTTGATTTGAATTCCCTTCATCATCATTTGATTGCTTTCCCTTGCCATTCTTTTTCTTGTCCTTAGAGTACATAGCTTGACTTGTACTTCTATCATTGTCTCCTTTAAGATCCTGCTCAAAGGTTAGCATGTGTCCTAGCAATTGATTAAGATTAGGAGTAAAGTGATCAAGTGACAATTCTATGGACAATATAAAAGGCTTCCACTTCTCATCTCCTCTCAAACCTGTAAGTATTTGTCTTACCAACTTTTCCTCTTCAATGTCTTCATCCACTGCTCCCAAGCTATCTGCAATATCTTTCATCCTTGCCACATAATCTGAAATTGATTGTGAGCTCTTCTTCTTGAAGGTTGTGAACTCAGCCCATAGTGAGGACTTCCTTGACTTAGTTGTATTTTGGAAATGCTCTTCCAAGGCATTCCAAACATCTGTGGCACTTTCCAAACCTCTGATGTGAGGTAGAAGGTAATCATTTACAGCCATGTAGATGATACTCCTTGCTTGAGCATCCTTTCTCATCCAAGTCTTCAACATTGCAAGCTCTTCCAGAGTAGGAATACTTGGATCTGCAAACTCAGGTTTTTCTTCATCTCCTGTAATAAATGATATAAGATCTTTGCTCATGAGGTGTGCTTCCATCCTCATGGACCATGCTGGATAGTTCTCCCTATCTAGCTTATCAATCTGCAAGCTTTCTCCCATCTTGTGTCCACCTGTATATTGAAATCTTCAAGCTTTACAAACAATGTATGTACCTTTACTTCGAATTGAACTCCTTTTGCCTTTCTTGATGTCAAATAGTCTTCTCCTCGAGCTTTGACTCCAAGCTTTCACTTCTTAGTCCTTCAAGTGTTGAATTTCTTGAATCTGCAGCAGTCGGGATCCTCCTCTCTTCAAATTGATGTCTCCTGCTCTGATACCACTGATGGAGAATGTTAATCTCCAAAAGAACAACTTACTCTTGTGATTAGAGCACCTCTATACCAAGAGTAAGTCAAACACTCCACTAATTTAGAGGATCAATTGCTAACTATCAAAAATTAACAAATCTGTGAAGAAGATGATACACAGAAAAGTCTGCTGCACTATTTCTTCACATTGACCTATCAAACATGTAAAGTTTTTGATGAAACTTTGTACGAATCATCTCCTAGAGATTACGCATCTCCTCCAAGTTGAATTACTTCAAAAGCTTTAGTATAACTTGAGAAATTGACTTCACAAGTTACCTATATCAGAAACTGTCATTCAGAACAGTCGATTTTACACCTGCAACTTTTAAAACTTGGTTCTCCTTGAATAGAACCCGTTTTCCAAAATGCTTCTAGCCATGAGTAGCTTATCTTTCAACTTAAAGATTAAGCTCTCACTCATGCAAAACTTTAAACTGTGCTGGGAGAAATGACCAAAACATTGACTTCGAAATCTGCGCCTGTTTTAGGAACCTGTGAACACACTTCACATATGAATGTTCCTACACTTAATTCACTCAGCCTGATTACAATTGGAAGCTAAAACTTTGCACAGAGGTCAAGCAACTTCCAACTTAGACTTGTACAAAAGCATTTCACAATTGATCTACTGTAGAAGGAGAACACGCAGAAACATCGGGCGCAAAAATTTTCATTTACTCAGAAGAAATACAGTTGAGTGATGAGAGCTAACTCAACTAACTTTTCCTCTATCTCATGACTTCTAACTTCCTCAATTTTGGCTTCTAACTATTGTCACATATGCTCTCATACTTGCCCCGAGTTTTCTCAAAGTATTTATAGATAAATTTGTACATGATTCTTACTAAACAAAAGATCTAAGTCAGCTATGACTATACTAATGTACATATGTGTATACTTCTCTTGTCCTCTGAATGTAATCTTCTTCCACACTTTAGGAATTGATTCTTCCTTCATCATTTGATCTTCCAAGCCTTCAATTGGTGATTGGTCTGCACCAACAAACTTCATGAGCAGAAATCAACTATTCTTTCAAATGCTTGATCTTTGTGAGAAAATTGTCCATAGAATCACCTTAATTCATGTGCTCACTCTCCAATTGTTTTCGGAGGTAAGCAACACGAGACTCATTCCTAGCCTGGTACAATGTGGTAAGTGTATCCCAAGCATCCTTAGCTGTTCTGCAAGAGCGAATATGAGGAATAATGGCATGTTTGACAGACAAAGCTATCAATGCATGTGTGTGAGCATCTCTGCCATCCCAATGAATTTGCTCTGTAGTTATTGTAGGTGCAACAAAAACAACAACACAAACAGGAATCTGTAGAATATCATTGCCTTCGACACCATCTCCATCAGCTCCAACACCTGTATTTGTAGTACTTGTATTTGTAGGTGTAACAGGACATCTTTCAACACCCTGCACAATATTCCATAGTCCTTTTGCGACCAATACATGATGCATCATATAAGCCCATAATGGGTAGTTGGTACCATCCAACTTATCCTCAACAACCAACATACGGAATACATCATTGGTTTCAGCCATTGTTCGTGACTAAGATACCTTGATGCAGAAAATTGATTGATCTCGAAAAGTTGAGCAGAACTGCCGAGACGCATTCTACTAAACTTATAACAAACTTTGAGATGCTTATACTGGCAAACCAAAACTAGTATATGCCTTTGGCACAAAAAGACAAAATAGCCTATAGAAGCATTGTGATAGTGCATTCAAAGGTTGAAACGAGCTTAGATCACGATTTCGGCACTACAGAGCGAAGTAGTTTTGATCTCTGAAACACCATGAGTATGCCTACCAAATTTCGTGCGATTTTGAGACTGCAACCTGAGAGGTGTAGGCAATGCTGTAGATGAAGCGACGACCTGCTCTGATACCAATTGTTGGAGTTAGACGTCTGCAGAAGCATGTGAACAACACAAGAAAGAAGAAGAATCTTAGAACACAATTACACAATGCTGAATGTATTACCAATAGAATGTACCACGATAAGTAGCCCGTTAGGGTAATAAGCATATATACAAGCCATGGGAAAAAAACTCCTAAAGAGGGAAAAGTGCCCCGGTGGTCCTAGAGTGTTCACACACATCACTACCTAAATATATCAACAATTTCATCACATTATCGGATCTCCTTTAGGGCACCTCGAAGTTCATGTCACAAAAGCTTCAACTGTTGTTCGAGCGATACCTCAAGTAGAGGTGAATCACCAAAGTCCTCCATGTTATGTGTAGGGTCCATGGGTATATGGAGAAAGAAACCACCTTGCTAAAGATGTGAAAAAATTTTGAGAAGAAAAGGTCTTCGCACATAGTCAATATTCACCAATGGAGCCATACATGTTAAGCAAGCCAAAGATGTCAAAGTTATACCACAGTTCTATGCCTTAGTCAAGTAAACGTACGTCTAAATTTAGGAGTAACCATAGGAGTAGATTGTAGGTTCAAGTTCAAGAACTAGAGCTATAACTAAAATACAAACCAAAAACCAAAATTGGAACAGGAAACCAAAAACAAAAAAAAAACACACAAATCAAAACTGAGACAAAGATAGAGATTAGAATCAGAAACGAGAACAGAAACAAAAATGGAAACGATTGTAGGTGTAAGCCAAACATTGTCCGAACCCCTTATAGTGACATGTGCAGGCACTGATACCACTATTGTAGGATCTTATGTACACATGCACATATAGGATACGAAAACTGAAAATACATAGATGAGATAGTACATAAGATTGGATGCAATGTCCCCCTACGCACTCTTTTCGACGGGTCTATAGAGTGCATGCATTTATTGGATTTTATTACGTCAAAAATAGAGATTACAATGAGGGCGGCACTTCAAAAAGTAGGCATGAAAGTAAAAAACTTCTCTCTTTTATAGAGAGCCTTTGCTTTTATTTACATAAAGTGCGATCTAGAGTGATCCTTATCCTAACCACTATTTTTACTAATTTTCTAGAGAGAACCCTCTATGTGGGTCTTTATTTACAAATTACATACGAAATATAATTCATCTTATTCATGTTCAAACACATCCAAAATATCCACGCCCTTACAAACCTTTAATTTCTAGATCAAAACACCAAAACACATTAGTAAATCAATAAATTAAACTCCAAAAATCAATAGTTCCATAATTGATAACATCTTAGGGTTATAGGCACATATACAAGCCAAGTGGAAAAAATCTCCTAAAGAGGGGAAAAAGTATCATAGAATTCCTAAGTTTGTTCACACACATCACTATCAAAATATATCAACAAATCCTCCTAAAAGTGATGTAGTGAACAAGGAGTTGGCACTCATGTATAAGGAAATTCCAAATAATGTGGAACCAAATCAATCCAAAAAAGGAAGTAAGCCTAAATCTTTGTGAAAAGCTTCAAACTTATCACTAGGTAGAGCTTTTACGAAAAGGTTTGCAACATCATCATGTGTGGGTACATAAGACAAAATGACCTCTCC
Organism: Ceratopteris richardii; assembly: GCA_020310875.1. NCBI lineage: Eukaryota > Viridiplantae > Streptophyta > Polypodiopsida > Polypodiales > Pteridaceae > Ceratopteris > Ceratopteris richardii. The sequence continues at coordinate 185,338,626 of CM035407.1, forward strand.
AACAAAGACTCTCTCCCTAACATAATGATACTGCACCTCAATGTGCTTTAAGTGATCATGGAACATAGGGCTCCTTGCAACTACCAATACAATTCTAACTATGAAAGTTGCCTTGTAATCAACCTCAAAACTAGAAGCAACCATGATAATATGCCTCTTGCTCAACCAAGATATGCATGAACTATCAAGCATGAAGAAAAAACCATTAGTGGACATGCAAGTCTCATAACAACTAGCCCAATCTAAGTTAGAAAAAGCATGTAAATCTATTGGCAATGATCCCCCTTGGGACAAAATAGTCCAAGTAGTTGGGTAGCATTCAAGTGACAAAAGATGCACTTAACCACCTGCCAATGCTTGACACCTAGGCTATGCATAAACTTTCTCATTTGAAAGACATCAAGCTGAATATTAGGCCACATTATGCATAATTAGTCAAGAGTCCAACAACCTACTGATAGATAACAACATCAGATGCATCTCCAATGTCATAAAGGCTCAACCATAGACTTCTCTCCATGACAGTGAAAATAGGTTTGCAATCTTCAAGGACAAGATGTTGTAATAATGTGTCTCTTTTGTTTGACACAAAGTTATGCCCTCTATCAATTTGCATAAATTAATGCCCAAATAATGATGGAAATGACCCAAATCTGACATCTTACAGATAATAGTCTCAAGCAGGAAGCTATGTGGTAAAGCTTACTTCTTGCACATACACCTTGCCATTTCCATGAGAGACCTATTCTTCATCTCAACAACTCCATTTTCTTGAGGTGTATATGACATTGTACTCTAATTTTTTATCTCACACTTAGGTAGAAATGCATTAAACTCAGAAGATATATGCTCCCTCCCTCGATTAGAATGGAGAATGTCCATTTTACATGTTGATAGATTTTTCAGCCATAACCAATAACCGTTTAAAGCACATAAATCCTTTGGAATTTTCGTCCAATGGATAGACCCATGCATGCCTGGAAAACTCATCAAGGAAGGTCATGAAGTATATGATTCCAAATTGAAGGTTTCTACATTAGACTGAAGACATCAATGTGAACGAGCTACAATTTATGTGAAACTCTAACCAAACCATCTTCAGGGAAGGAAGAACGATACATTTCAACCAAAATACAACCCTCATAGACATGGTTAGAAGGTGCCTTAAGTTTGGGCAAAGAGGACATCATTTTAGATTTCTTCAGGTGAAGGAAATTAGTAAAATTCAGATGATCAAAGCATGCATGTCAAAGGTTTGCATCTAAAATAGATTGAGAATCATGGACTACACATGTTGAATCATTCTCAGATTTCTCATAATCTATAAGCTTAAGCATTAGCACATTTATGCTTACTAATAGATGAGCTCCATTCACTTTTCTCCTTCTGAATAGATAAGAAAGCTTGATGTAAAACATGCATAATTGACATGTTTTTCCTAGATTGATCTTCTTGCAACAAAACACAAACTAACTCCTCAAAGGTTAAGGCACTTGGATTGTCTTTCATCATCAACTAAAGAGTAGAAGAAAACTTCTGCTATCGCTATATTTGCAAGTGTAGGATGACGTATTTCAACATCCTTCACAATATTCCATAAGCCTTTTGCTACTAATACATGAAACATCATGTATGCCCACAATGAGTAATTAGAACCATTTAACTTATCCTTAACAACCAACATACAAAATGTTGATATATTTAGGTAGTGATGTGTGTTAACACTCTAGGACTGCCCGAGCACTTTTTTCCCTCTTTAGGAGGTTATTTTCCCCGGCTTGTATATATGCCTATTGTCTTAATGGGATACTTATCTTTGTACATTCTAGTGGTAATACATTCAGTATTGTGTGTTGTGCTCCAAGCTTCTTCTTCTTCCTTGTGCTATTTGCGTGCTCCCATAGACGTCTAACTCCAACAATTGGTATCAGAGCAGGTTGTCGCTTCATCTAGTGCATCGTCTACACCTCTCCGATTGCACTCTCAGAATCGCACAAAATTTGGTGAGCATACCCAGGGTGTTTCAGAGATCAAAACTATTTCACTCTGTGGTGCCGAAATCGCGATTTGAGCTTGTTTCGACCTCCAAATGCACTATCGCAATGCTTGTGCAAGCTATTTCATCTTTTTGTGCCAAAGGTATATACCAGTTTTGGTTCGCTAGTATAAGCGTCTCAAAGTCTGCTACAGGTTTAGCAAAATTTGTCTAGGCAGTTTTGTTCAATTTTTTGAGATACAATCAATTTTTTGCATCAATGTATTGTAGTCACTGGCCATGGCTGAAAGCACTAATGTATTCCGTATGTTGGCTGTTGAGGATAAGTTGGATGGTACCAACTACCCATTATGGGCTTATATGATACGACATGTACTGGTTGTAAAAGGACTTTGAAACATTGTGTAGGGTGTTGAAAGACGTCCTATTACACCTGCAAATACAGGTACTGCAAATATAGGTACTCAAGATGATGGAGATGGTGTCGAAGATGGTGATATTCTGTAGATTCTTGTTTGTGCTACGGTTTCTGCTTCACCTCTTGCATCAAGCTAGGAATGAGGCTCGTGTTGCTTACCTCCAAAAACAATTAGAGAGTGAGCATATGAATGAAGGTGATTCTATAAACAGTTTTATGACAAAGATCAAGGATTTGAAGGAGGAGTTAATTTCTGTTGATGAAGTTATACCAGATAGCTCACTTGTGCAGACTGTTCTGAATGGTCTTCTCGACTCATATCAGAGTTTTGCTTCTACTCTTCGTTTGATGATGAAAGGCAATCCAAATGCCCTGCCATTTGAAGAGTTAGTTTCTATTCTGTTGCAGGAAGATCAATCTAGGCAGAATAGGTCCATTATGCGTGTTGCAAATCAAGCTTTCCTGGTTAGTCAGAAGGGCAAAGGAAAATGGAGCTCTTCTAGTAGTAAGCAGAAATCTGCAAATGTTGCATATTCGAAGAAGGAAGACAAAGATGAGAAGAAATCAGAAAAGCAGAAATTGGTTTGCAAATGCTATAAAGCAAATGATCATGTCATCAAGAGCTGTCCAGAAATGGCTACTAAAGAGGCAAAGAAGAAAGAGGCCGGAATGGTTGTTGCAAAGGCCTCTACACCGAAAATAGAGTCTGCTTATCTTGTGCAGGAAGAAGAATGAGTGTTTACTATTGTTTGCACTTTTGACCCATCTTCTTATGAGCAGTGCATCTCTATAATAGACTCAGATGTTTAGTACTTTGATAGTGGGGCGACCAAACATATTACCTTGCAGTGTAGTTTCTTCTCTTCACTCGAGCCTGCCCCTACAGGGAATACTGTCACATGCACCAACAACTCTTATCCTGTTATGTGAGTTGGTAAGATCATTTTGACTACTGCTCATGGTAGTTCTTTCACTTTGCTAGATGCTTTATTTATGATAGGGATCAAGAAGAATCTATTATTAGTTTCGGCTTTAGCCAAGATTGGCTTAGTTGTGAGATTTGTTGATGACAAATGCACAGTTCATGATCTGTCAAATGGACACACGATTATTGCTTCTAGCATTTTATCTTGTTGTCTATATAAGCTCATAGATTATGAAAAATTTGTGAATGATTTAGCATGTGCAGTACGTGATTCTTAGGCTATGTCAAATGCAAAGCTTTGGCATGCACGCTTTGGTCATCTGAATTTTACTAGTTTGCTACACCTGCAGAAATCTAAAATGGTGTACTTTTTGCCGAAACTTGAGGCACCTGGTAAACATGTATGTGAAGGCTATATTTTGGGCAAAATGCAATGTTCCTCATTTCCAAAGGATGGTTCACTTTGAGCTATGCAAAAATTGCAGCTTGTTGACAGTGATGTCTGTGGTCCTATGCAGACTCCCTCTTTTGGAAATTATCTTTACTTCGTGACTTTCATGGATGATTTTTCAAGGCATGCATGGGTATATCCATTGAAAGCAAAGTTTGAAGTGTTTATGTGCTTCAAACAATTTCTGGTTTTGCCTGAAAATCTGTGAGCATGTAAAATGGGCAACCTCCATTCTGATCGAGGGGGGGAATATATGTCTTCTAACTTTAATGCATTTTTGGCTGAACGTGGGATAAAACATCAATGTACAATGCCATATACACCTCAATAGAATGGATTTGTTGAATGGAAGAATAGTTCACTCATGGAGATGGCGAGGTGTATGGTCAAGAGTCAAGCTTTACCACATAGTTTCTGGCTTGAGGCTGTCATGTGTGCAACATATGTACTTAATAGATGTCCCACTAAAGCGCTATAATCTATCACTCCATATGAGGCTTGGCATGGTCGCAAGCCATCTGTTGCTCATTTGCGTGTTTTTGGTTGTTTGGCATATGCATTTGTGTTTTAAAAACATCGCAGAAAATTAAATGATAAAGCAATAAAATGTATTTTTGTTGGGTAAAGTTATGAAAGCAAAGGTTATCATCTATATCATCCACAAACTAAATGCATTCTGGTTATCCCTGATGTTGTCTTTGTGGAAGATGCTATTCAGCCCTTACTTTCATGTACTAAGGAGATATCTATTAGCTCCAAAGACATGTATGATACTTTGCTGCCTCTTTTCACAGGTGGAGAGTCTAGTGCTGGTCCTAATGAGGCAACTTCTTAGCCTTTGCAGGTTTCATGTGATGATGTAGAGCATTCCACTTTCTGATGTAGATTTACATGATGCACTTGTTGATGAGAGAGGTAATATTGAGCAGGCAAAAACTATGCCAAAATGGCTGGTGTAGACTTTGCGTGACAACAAATTAGATGCACCTCTATCATATCATACTCATTCAAGCTCTCATAGTGCCTCTTTTGCATCAAATCTCTATGTTATGTCTATGTTATGGCTGCCTCTAGTCTCTGTGATGAGACTGAAGCTGTTTCGTTTGATGAAGCACAAAATTCTGAACATTGGATGGCTGCACTGCAATCTGAATATGATGCTATCATGAAAAATGGTACCTGATCCTTATGTGACTTGCCTCCTGGAAAGAAGGCCATTGGCACTAAGTGGGTATACAAGATGAAGCATAAACCTGATGGAACCATTGATAGGTATAAGGCTAAGCTTGTTGTAAAGGGTTATGCACAGGAAAGAGGCATTGATTTTGATGAGACCATTGCTCCTACTTGCCGAATGACTACTGTTCATAGCATTTGTGCACTTTGTAGCTCATCATGGTTGGAATGTACATCAGTTAGACATTAAAACAACATTTCTGAATGGTGACTTGCATGAAGAAGTGTATGTTTTTTAGCCCCATGGCTTTGTGCAGAAAGGGCATGAAAAACAGGTGTGGAGGTTAAAGAAGGCATTATATGGTTTAAGGCAAGCACCACGTGCTTGGTATGAAAAGATACATGGCTATCTGATTGCACATGGTTTTGAGAATAGTCCAACTAAAAGCACCTTATATGTTAAGCGTGCCAATGATGTGTCTCTGATCATTGTGGTGTATGTTGATGACATGCTGCTCACTGGTCCTCATGACACGCATATTATTGATTTTAAGGCTGATTTGCATGCCTCATTTGAGATGTCTGATTTGGGCATTTGCATCACTATTTGGGCATTCAATTTATGCAAGCTGATGGTGGAATGGCTTTGTGTCAAATGAAATACATTGACACATTATTGTAGTGTTTTGGCCTTGATGACTGTAAGCCCATTGCCCCTCCTATGGAGATAGGTTTACGATTGAGTCTTCATGATGCTGGAAACGCATTTGATGTTGTTCTCTATCAGCAGGCTGTTGGACGCTTGATTTACTTATGCATTACTTGACGAGATATTCTGTTTGTTGTCTCACAGATGAGCATGTTTATGCATTGCCCAGGTGTCAGGCATTGGTAGGTGGTTAAGCGCATCTTTCGTTACTTGAGTGGTACCTAGCTACTTGGTTTGTTTTATCCCAAGGGAGGATCACTGCCGCCAGATTTGCATGCTTTTTCTGATAGTGATTGGGCTGGTTGCTATGACACTCGTGTGTCCACCAGTGGTTTTTGCTTCATGCTTGGTAGTTCATGTATATTGTGGTTGAGCAAGAAGCAGCCTACTATGGCCATTTCCAGTTATGAGGCTGAATATAGGGCAACTTTCACAACGATTGTTGAGTGTGTGTGGCTCAGATGCCTTATGGCTGATTTGGGTGTTGGTTAGTCTTTTGCCACCACCATCTTCACTGACAGTCAGAGCACATTGGAAGTTGTGAGGAATCCTGTGTTCCATGCTCACACTAAGCACATTGAGGTGCATTATCATTATGTCAGGGAGAGGTTCTCTGTTGGGGAGATCAGCTTGGCATATGTGCCCATGCAGGAGAACATTGCAGACCTTTTTACGAAGGCTCTGCCGAGGGAGAAGTTTGAAGATTTCCGCAAAGCTTGGGCTTACTTCCTTTTGTGGATTGATTCCACATGGCTTGGCACTTCCTTATACATGAGCGCTAGCTCCTTTATTCACCGCATCACTCCCAGGGGGGATTTGTTGATATATTTAGGTAGTGATATGTGTGAACACTCTAGGAGCGCCGGGGCACTTTTTTCCCTCTTTAGGAGGTTTTTTTTCCCCCGGCTTGTATATATGCCTATTGCCCTAACGGGCTACTTATCTTTGTACATTCTAATGGTAATACATTCAATATTGTGTGTTGTGCTCCAAGCTTCTTCTTCTTCCTTGTGCTATTTGCGTGCTCTCATAGACGTCTAACTCCAACACGAAATACATCGTTGCTTTCAACCATGACCAACGACTATATATTTTGATGTAGAAAATTAATTGTATCTAAAAAAGATGAACAAAAATACCCAATGGAGATATTCTAGACATGTACTAGATTTCGCGATGCTTGTATTGGTAAACAAAAAATTGTATCTATATTTGGCACAAAAGGAAGAAATTTCCTGCACAACTGCTATGCTAGTGTCTTTAGAGCCAAAACAAGCTCAAATCAAAATTTGGATGCCATAAAACGAAGCCATTTTGAACTATAATGACTCTGAGTATGTTCAACAATTTTTGTGTAATTCTGAGGCTAGGACCAGATGGGTGTTGACAATGCCCTAAAGAGAGCAGCGGCTTGCTCTGATACCAATTGTTGGAGTGCGAGGAATGTGGATGCATGCAAACAACACAAGGAAGAAGAAAAATCTTGGTGCACAACATAACACTGAGTGTACCAAGTGAATGTACAAAAGATAAGTGACTTGTTAGGATTATAGCCATATGCATAAGTTGGGAAGAAAAAACCTCTAAAGAGGAAAAGGGTGTTATGATTGTCCTAAGTTTGTTCATCCACATCACTAGTTATTGTTTTCGATAGAATCTTTTTATTTTTTCCTTAAAGGCACTTTTCTTTCCATCTACACGTTGCGAAGATGAAGCTTAAGGTGATGTGGAATCGGTATTTTTGTCCTCTTTATAGAGATTAGGGAAATATTTTTCTAAATGAGCCTATTGGAAATAATAAAAGAAAATAGTGTAGGGGATTTACGCATAACATCCTTTGATCATGCAAAACAATCCCTTCTTATCCGTGATAGGGTACCATATAGGGTTTGAGGAAATTTATATACAACAACAATTTATTGTTTAAAGTTTGACCATTTGATTATGTAGAACAAGGTGCCATTTAGGCTTTGAGGAGATTTATTTATAACGACAATATATTGTTTTAAATCTGACTATTTCATCATGCAAAACAATCCCTAAAATCCTTGGATCCTTGATAGCAAAAGATTGTTGAAAATTTAGATATATTATTTCTTTAAAGATTTGAGGGTACCATTTAAGGTTTGAGGAGGTTTCTCTATAGTATCATTTGGTCATGCAAAATAATTCCCTCAAATCGTTGATAGCAATAAATTGTTTGAAATTTCTAGATATATCTACTTTTTTCTTGATTTGACACCACCCATAGACTTTGTCCGAGGACCTTCCCAATCAGGTTCCAAGGTGCCTCATCAATGGATATAATTTCACAAGTAAATCGAAGATATACAACCCACACGAGTAGGGTAGTAGGCTTCTCACCACGAGGATTGAAGCCATGGTGCCACTTGAAAGGAGAAACACAAACATTTTTAATAAGCTATTGACCTTAGGTCATGGTCTAAAGGGCACTATTGAGTTTTCAAAAGGGAAAACATAATAATTATTGGCCAAGTATTGCACTTGGCTAACCATCATATTATGCTTTCTCCATTGCAACTTAGTCCTTTGTCTTAGGGTTTCTATGGATGGTCTCGGACATAACCTTATCTTGAAGAGAAGAGTGTTATTCCTCTTGATTGTTATGTTTAGCCATAATGAAATGACAATCATCTGACATTACACATAGAGTAACTTGCTTGATAGTGTAATCTTGATTAATGTCATTCTTGAATGTGACTCGAGTAGCATTGTCATATGAAAGGCGATGTAAATTCTTGCTAGAGCTAACCAGCAGCCATAACAACCATGCTCCATTGCTACTGTAGCATCACGATTCACCACACTGAGGTATGGTGGAGCTCACCGCGATAGGCAAGATGACTGTGGCTGCATGGAGATCGCTCGTCCGAGAATCGTCATTTTTGATCCAGATTTTCACGTTTCATTTTGATGGAATTCCAACTTCTCATGCTCTTGGAGAATGGAGGGTTGAGGATAGCCCAAGTGGAAAGAACAATTCTGTTCAACATCCGCGTGTTCAGTTCGGTAGTGGGCTGGCCCCAGCAAACTGCCTTCGAACATTTTCTTTTCTGTATTCCTTGCTTCGACACTGACTACTTGATCCGTCCACTGGAGAGTCGAAGGTCGAACTCCGGGATCGACCAGGAGCTTGTAGCTGGATTGATGTGTCGCGTTGCTTCTCATCCATACACAAAGATGAGGCACCATAAACTTGTGTTCCACTTAATGGACCACCCATCACGTATGGGATGGTATCGCTGTTACCGGCATGGCTCAGCTGCTGCTTCATCGTCATGCCCCGCTTTCCTTGACCTCCGCCTTTAGCATTAGACAGGAGTCTACTCCTCCAATATGCCCTCTGAAGGCCTCCCGTACTGTTAGACATATAGGGAAACCTATACGTTCTCGTCAGTCCTCTCCTCTCCCTTCGCTTCCTGCTTGTTCTTTTTCTCCACTGCGTCATTCTTCGCAAATTAGAAGATGGAAGGTCTTCTCTTCGAGCGCGGACATAGAGGGCGCTCCTACAGTGACGATTCAACAAAATGTAGGTAGAGAGAGAGAGAGAGAGAGAGAGAGAGAGAGAGAGAGAGAGAGAGAGAGAGAGAGAGAGAGAGAGAGAGAGAGAGAGAGAGAGAGAGAGAGAGAGAGAGAGAGATTGGCAACTAATTGGACTAGTACGGATCTTGTTGCTGCTACACTTTCCTCTTCTATGCTTCGGCCCATATCTGGAGACGTTCGAGCCTGTACATGCTGGACTTGGAGTGGGATCTGCACTCGAGTCGTCTTCATTTCATTTTACTTTGATTGCGCTTTTCTTTTTTCCCGGCCCGCTTCTATGGGCTTTGCATTTTTTGCTTCTATTCTCTTCCCAGGATTTTGCAGGATGCAGAAGTTTGATGTATTAATGCTATATTTACTGACCAGAGAATATACAGTGGTAGACGTCCCTATAGAGTGTAGCAGACAAGGAGGTCATTTAGGTGAGACACGAGAAAGATTCTTGTAGTTATAGATTCACCTTCATTCATGTGCCCAGTTTTCCAACTATTTTTGAATGCGAGCAACACACGCCTCATTTCTTGCCTCATATAATGTGGCAATTATATCCCAAGCATCTTTAGCTATTTTGCATGAGCGAACATGAGGTGTAGTGGCATGATTGACAGACAAAGCAATCGATGCATGTGTGCGTCCATCTCTGCCATTGTGCAGTGGTTGGGGTGCTGGTGGTGTACATGACATAATCATGGACTCAAACTAGGAATTGCATCAAAATTTGAACTTGTAACATCTTCAACACCACCCCCAGCAGCTACATTTTGAACATTTGTAGCTCTAATAGGTTCAACACCACCCCCAGCAGCTACATTTTGAACATTTGTAGCTCTAATAGGATGTACTTCAACATCCTACACAACATTCCATAATCCATTTGCAACCTATATAGGGTGCATCATGTATGCCCACAATGGGTAGTTGGAACTTGGAACCATCCTACTCATACTCAATAGCCAACGTGTGAAACACATCATTGTTCTCAGCCATAGTCTGCTGATCGTACCTAAATGTAGAAAATTGCCGGATCCTCAAAAGAGTTGAACAAAATTATCCAATGGGGCTCCACTAGACCTCAGGAAGTAACAAATACCGATTGGTGGAGTTTGGGGAATAGGAACACACATAAACAATACGAGGAAGAAGAATAAACTTAAAAGCACAACACACAATTATTATTGTGTGGAATATACAAAGATAAGTAGCCCATAAGGGTTATGGGGATATACAAGTCAAAAAGAAAAACCTCATAAAGAGAAAAAATAGGTGCCTTGACCATCTCAAGTGTTTGCATACACATCATTATTGAAATATACTAACAATAGGAACCTACATAGATGCACCACCATGAGAAAATGGATATTGTATCAAACAGAAACCCTTAAATAAGGGATAATGAACATGATATATCTTCTTGTTATTGAGAATTTTTGGGTATGAGATGTGAATCTAACCATGTTATGTGAATGAACTAACTACATAAACATGTTTGCTTGTGTGCACAAGCACACATTTGCCTCTCACTTTGTGTTGATGTATGAAAGGTAAGAATACTAGTCTTAGTAAGCTTTACCACAAGCCTATATCGAAGACAAAAATTTTGTAGAGTAATGAGGTGGGATCGCAAACCCATTTTGAGAGTCACATAGAAGAAAGATAATCTCATCAATGTGTACGTAGAAAAGTGTTCATAGGGTGTTAATTCTAGGGGAGAACTTGGTTTGATCCCCATGGTACTAGTAAAGTCATCCGGTAGACCTTCAAAGGGGAGTAGTTGATCATGGAGTCACTCATATAAATGCAAAAGTACCTTATGTCATCTCACCTAGGACATCCATTTTTTTGTAATCAACAGAATAACCTATCTTTGGGGACCATATCAAAGGCTTTGGGTCAATCCACAAGGTAGTAGTATGGTATATGTCTTTGGATTCATCTTATCTATCATACATTGTAGAGTCAAAGTATGATTGATACTAGAAAAGGTTCACTTGAGGCCAAATTGACTCGATGCTCAAAGTGGGGTCCTCTTCACATAGTTGTGGAGTTCTACGTCCATTTTCAACCCATACAGTTCAGCCAAGGCATGGCAAATTATGGTGGTCTTATGGGTGTTGGGGTTCATGTAGTCACCCCACATGCACATAGGTGTCACAATAGGTATGCAACATGATTTTCAATGGTGGGAATTCCTTAGTTAGAGCATAGTTAAATGGGAGGGAGATAATAGGAGGGACTCATCTGATCTATCATAGATTGCAAAATGAAAGTATGATTGATACAAGAAAGGGTCCACTTGAGGCCAACTTGATGCTATGCTCAAAGATGGGTCCTCTTCACATTTTCTTGAGTTCTAGCTTCATAAGTATCCCATAGAGTTTACCCAAGGCCTGCCTAATCATAAGTCTTATAGGTGTTGAGGTTCACGTGGTCATCTCTTGTGTAGATAGGTGTCACAATATGTATCATTCATAGCAGTGGGAATCCCTTAACTAGGGCATAGTTAAATGGTAGGATAGTCTTTGAATTTCCAATCTTCAAGGTGGTAAACAAGCATCCAATTGGAGGGTGGAATGTATGATGTGGAAATAGGTGGTCGACGGGGGCTTGATAGAATCTATTTGCATATGTATGTTAATAATGTTGTCCTTAATGGGGAACCATCGTTTGGACCCTGGTAGTCTCCTTTAAAAAATGGCACTTCCTAAGTCCCAAGTCCATGGCCAGTCCCAAATAGGCTTTTTATGGTGAGTCAATACCCTCATTTTGCTATTGGCCTCTTTGTGATGTACCATGCGAAGTAGTTGATTGCAAGATGTAAAAAATTCAAGATTTAATATGGTTTTTAAAATTTCTTTAATTCAACAATCAT
>CM035407.1:185355733-185433233 GCA_020310875.1 Ceratopteris richardii
TCACATGAGTGCACTGTAAGTTGTAGTGCCATAAGTCTCTGAAATATGCGCCGTAAGTCGCCTTGACCATTGTAAGTGGCATGTGATGTCGGTCACAACGATGCATGGTGTGTCCGTGCCGTTTATGCAATGTAACGCTGTGGGCCGTTGATAGGCCCCTTTCCTTCATGTGAGAATTACCTTGGCCGACGCTTGCAGTCTTGGCTTCGCCGTGCCTTGACAATCATGGAACGACAGAATGGACCCAAAGGGTGAAAGAGGCCGCTGAGAGCTACGTCGTGGTGTGCTCGGTTGCTCCAAACGCCAAGGGAGTGGGCTGCTGCGTGAGGAGAGAGAAAGTAGAGAGAGAAACCTGCGCAGAAATTTGGAGAAGAAGATGGAGAAGCTGAAGTTGAAGAAGTCCCAATCAAGTTATGAGAGATTTGGGACCAAGTCTTATTGATAAGTGACTTTTAGGTCATTTGGGCATGTTCACACATGGCCAATGACCAAAAGTCATAAAAATAATGTAAATGCCTATAACTCCCCAATTTGGGGTCCAAAAAATACACCAAAAATATGTCTGGAAAGCTCTCGAAGAGAGCTTTCACATGGAAGGGTCAAAATATACAAAAGGAGAGTCCTTGGGGCCTTTATCCCCAACAACCTCCCACTTAAAGGACCAAGGAGGCTCCTTTAAGCTAAGTAACTCCCACCATCTGTATACATAGCTGATGTTGTGCCTTGGGTAGACACTTCGTGAGAGCATCTGCAGGATTCTGTGAAGTATTGACCTTGATCAAAGTGATCAGGCCATCCTCTAACACCTCTCTGATGAAGTGATATCTCACATCAATATGCTTTGTGCGAGCATGAAACATGGCATTCTTTGCCAAACATATGGCACTCTGGCTATCGCATCCAAGAAGAGGTGCCCTTTTCAAGCATCCCAAACTCACTACAGAGCCGAGCTAACCAAATGGCTTCTTTGGAAGCCTCTGCGGCTGAAATATATTCAGCCTCTGTAGTAGATAGTGCAACTATCCTCTGAAGTCTAGAGCACCATGAAATAGCTCCACCTGCAAGGATGTATACATAGCCACTTGTGGACTTGCGTGTGTCCACATCACCTGCCATGTCTGAATCACAAAATCCTTTTAACTCCAATGGACCCTTTCCATAACATAAGCATTTACTTTTGGTCCCTTTCAAATATCTCAAGATAGATTTGACTGCCTCCCAATGAGCTCTACCAGGATTAGCCATGAACCTGCTAACAACTCCCACTGCATGAGCAATGTCTGGCCGAGTGGCAACCATAGCATACATAAGTGAACCACAAGCTGATGCATATGGAACACTCTTCATGTAACTGGCTGCATCATCATTTTTGGGACAGTCATCCTTGGAAAGCTTAACATGTGGCTGCAATGGCACTCCAAGAGGCTTAGCATCAGCCACATTAAATCTGTCCAGCACTTTTTCAATGTACTTTTCTTGGGATACCTGCAAAGTATGCTGCTGTCTATCCCTTTTTATACGCATACCAAGAATATGCTCAGCTTCCCCAAGGTCTTTCATTGAGAATGCAGAGTTCAGCTGCTGTTTTAGAGCATTCAGAGTGCTCTTTTTCTTCCCAGCCAGCAGCATATCATCTACATACAGTACAAGAATAATTGGGCTGCCATCTTCATCCTTTTTCGTGTACAAACAATGATCTGCATGGCTTCTTTTAAACCCATGTTTGAGCATAAATGCATCAAACTTCTTATACCATTGTCTGGGGGCCTGTTTCAGCCCATACAAGCTCCTTTTCAGTTTGCATACCAGATGCTCTTTTCCAGGAATGGCATATCCTTCTGGCTGTTTCATGTACAGCTCTTCATCTAAATCACCATGCAAAAAGGCTGTTTTAACATCCATTTGGAATAATTCCAAATCCAAGGCAGCTGTGAGAGCAAACAACACACGTAAAGTGGTCATTTTCACCACTGGAGAGAACACTTCTTGGAAATCAATGCCCTCTTTTTGGGCATATCCCTTAGCAACCAGCCTTGCCTTATACTTGGGTTTGCCATCAACAGTTTTGATTTTGTACACCCACTTGTTTGGAATGGCTTTCCTTCCTTTGGGTAACTCAACCAAATCCCAAGTATCATTTGCATGCAAGGCCTTTATCTCTTCCTGCATGGCTAACTCCCACTTCTTCTTGTGCTCACATAGCTTTGCCTCTTTATAAGTAAGAGGCTCACCCTCATCTGATAACATAATATAATGTATAGAGGGATCATATCTATTCACTCGCCTCCTAGGACGTATAGATCTTCTTACCCAACGATCAACATTACCAGGCAATGGATCTACATCAGGAGGTACATTAACTTCTTCATTGTTAACAGGCTGCTGTACATCATTTCCAGCCCTGTTTTCAGCATGAATAGGTGGCTGCATATGCCCTTCAGGAGCATCATTTTGCTGTCCAGCATCATCTGGCTCAATAACCACGGGCTCATTGTCATTTCCAGCCATATGTGGTGCATCCCGAGGGTCCATATCAGATTTAACTGGTGGCTGTACATGCTGAAATTTGACTCTTTTATGGTCATCTTTAGAGGCACAATTGTTTTTGAGCAGCCTTGCCTCATTAAATACAACATCTCGGCTGCGTATTACCTTCTTGAGTTGAGGTAGCCAAATCCTGTAGCCCATTTCACCTTCATCTCCATAACCCATGAAGATTCCTTTCATGGACTTTGCATCTAACTTGCTTCTCAACTCAGGCCTTATATGCACAAAAGCATCGCAACCAAAGATGCGTAGGTGGTCATATGAAGTTGGTTTGCCAGACCAAACCTCTTCTGGAATGCCACCTTTTAAGGACATATGAGGGTGATCGATTGCAAACATGAACTGCAGTTTTCAAAGCCTCTCCCCAAAATCCATGAGGGAGATTAGCTGTGGACAGCATGCATCTCACCCTCTCACATAAAGTCCTATTATACCTTTCAGCCACACCGTTGGAAGAGGGGCCGTATGGGACTGTTAGCTCCCTCTTAATACCAAGATTTTCACAAAATCTATTGAATTCAGCACTTGTAAACTCACCCCCATTATCTGTACGTAAGCATTTCAGCTTTCTACCTGTTTGAGTGGTCACAAATGCAAGAAATTTCTTAAATGCAGCAAAGGCTTCATCTTTAGATTTTAACAAATATACCCAAAGCTTCCTAGAGTAATCATCTACAAAAGAAACAAAGTAAAGAGCACCCCCCATAGATTTTGTGGGCATGCTACAAACATCAGAATGAACAAGATCAAGCACATTAGACTTACGAGAGACACCAGAGTAGTAAGAATTCTTCACTTGCTTACCATATTGGCATTCATTACAAAAATCAAGTTTTGAGCCTTTAGCATCAAACTTGTCCAAATTACATAGTTTATCAAGGCCTTTTTGACTCATGTGACCAAGCCTTTTATGCCATAATTCCATATGTGAATGGATTTCAGCCAAAGCAATAAACTTGCCCAGCAAGGCTTTACCATGCAAGCAATAAAGAGTCCCTTTCTTTGTACCTTTAACAATCAGCCTAGAGCCTTTGATAAGCTTCCATGACCCCTTCTCAAAGAGGGTACTATATCCATGCATATCCATTTGCCCAACAGACAATAAGCTTTTCTTGATGCTTGGTACATACCTTACATCATGCAAAACCAGCTCATTGGTACCATCCACTGTGAGATGCACTGTGCCAATACCTTCAATTGAACAAGCATGGTTATTTCCAAGATATACATGTCCATGGCTGCCTGCATGAAAGGTAGTGAAACACTCCTTAATAGGAGTTACATGAAACGATGCACCTGAATCTACAATCCATGTTTGTGACAAAGCATCATTCACAGTAAGCAAGGCATCAATCAAATCCCTCTTTGTGATCTGCATATCTTGTGCATGAATATTAATAGAAGGATCAATAACTTCAGCATGCTCTGCTTCCATAGTAGCACAAAGTATATCTTCTGCATCTGATAGCTCCTCAATGATGACACTAGAGGCCACATTGGCCTTCTCTTTGTCTTTGTCCTTTGAGGTATCATGTGCTTCATTCTTGGTGTCCTTTTTCTTCCTGTCACCTGTGTTCTTCTTTCTTTCTAGTTCAACTTTATAGAATCTGCAATCAGGCTTCTTGTGACCTTTCCTACCACATTGATAACAAGTCACTTCAGCCTTGCCTTTGCTTTTGCTCCTGTTCCTCTGTACATTTCCACTTTTCTTTTCTGTTCTTCCTCTAGCCACATTGGTTGAACCACTGCCCTCTCCACTAGCTTTCCTCCTGATTTCCTCATTCAAAATAGAACCCCTTACACCATCAAAGGTAAGACTGGGGCTATTCGAAAGTGAAACAACCAATGTTTCCCACGAATCAGGTAAGGTCATCAACAAGAAGATGGCCTTAAGCTTATCATCAAATGGAGGTAATCCAGAGTCCTGCAATTGTGAAAGAGTACCTGTAAACAAAGATAAGTGCTCAGCCGCACTTTTTGATTCATCAAGCTGCATACACACTAGCTTACGCATAAGATGCACTTGATTTACAGGCGTGGTATTTTCATAAGTGGCTTTCAGCTTCTCCCATACCTCAAAAGCAGTTGTAAGGCCTTTCAAATCCACTAAGATTTCATCTGATACAACCATCTTGATGTAAGTGATGGCCTTCTTGTTTAGGTTCATCCATGCTGCATCTGTCATATCTTCAGGCTTGACTTCCTCAAGAGCCCCTTCACAATCTTTAAGAAAGAGGATGCCCAACATTCTCTCTTTCCACAAATCAAAACCATTACCTTCAAATCTCTTGATCTCAAACAAGCTTTTGACATCAGAGGAGGTAGAGGCCATGTTTGCACACTAAGAGCTTCAAAATTTCACCAAAAAAGGTAAAATTCACCTGCTGTCCTGTGCGCAATTACCTTAGGAGACTATAGCTGAGAAATTAAGCCCAAAAACTGTTCAAAACTTGCAAAAAACAATTTCTGAAATTTTATGCAGAAAATTTCAGAAAATTCCAGCAAGCTGCAATTGCATCAAAAACAACAAATTTGTTGTTTTTCAACCACAAAAGGCATACATAGATGTAAAACCAAGGCAATGGGTGCTTGTTTTCACAAAAGCCCCAATTTTTGCAGCAATATGACCTGTAAAATCAGAGAAATGACCTACTGTAATAAGTTTCCAGCAAGTATGCACTTCCTCAATCTTTGTGCATGTCCTCCCACTTGAAAAATGAGAGAATTTCTGCCACAAAAGACCTGTAGATGAAAAAATCAGCAATGTGGATGCTGAAAAAGACCTGTGGGGATACAAAAAGAAGAATAGAAGAGATTCTTCGCGATGAAACTCTCTAAAAAGCACAAAATTTGCTTCAGCTTTGCTCCGGGCTGAAGTAATCCTCCAAAAACAGCACTTTTATCGCGAAAAAAGAAGGTTTTTCGCGATGAAATTCTCCCAAATGCAAGAAAACACCTTCAGCTCAACATAGGCTGAAGTAGAAAAGCACTTCGAGCAACTTTGTCGCGATGGAACAGCTCAAAGCTCTGATACCAGTTGAAAGAGGCCGCGGAGAGTTACGTCGTGGTGTGCTCGGTTGCTCCAAATGCCAAGGGAGTGGGCTGCTGCGTGAGGAGAGAGAAAGTAGAGAGAGAAACCTGCGCAGAAATTTGGAGAAGAAGATGGAGAAGCTGAAGTTGAAGAAGTCCCAATCAAGTTATGAGAGATTTGGGACCAAGTCTTATTGATAAGTGACTTTTAGGTCATTTGGGCATGTTCACACATGGCCAATGACCAAAAGTCATAAAAATAATGTAAATGCCTATAACTCCCCAATTTGGGGTCCAAAAAATACAACAAAAATATGTCTGGAAAGCTCTCGAAGAGAGCTTTCACATGGAAGGGTCAAAATATACAAAAGGAGAGTCCTTGGGGCCTTTATCCCCAACAAAGGGTATGCGTGAGTGGCAACGAGGCCCTCCCATTACAAAATGGGCATGGTCCCATATTGCTATATTTGCCCGTTTATGCAATGTAACGCCCACAGCGTTTATGCAATGTAACGCTGTGGGCCGTTGATAGGCCCCTTTCCTTCATGTGAGAATTACCTTGGCCGACGCTTGCAGTCTTGGCTTCACCGTGCCTTGACAATCATGGAACGACAGAATGGACCCAAAGGGTATGCGTGAGTGGCAACGAGGCCCTCCCATTACAAAATGGGCATGGTCCCATATTGCTATATTTGCCCGGGTCGGGCAAAATTTTAACTAAGAACTGGCTTGGGACCTTAGTGTTTCACTTTGGCTCTTGCCTTGAGCGAAATGGTCCAATTTGCCATTTTGACGGCGAAGGGCACATGGATGGCCAATCGTGAATTGACTTAAAGGGATCGGCCATCCTTTTGTCGATAGGATCTTCTCGGAAGTCCATGGACGGAATGGACACATTCAGCTTAACAATAGGCAAAGTGCCATGACCCTAACTGCGAGGTCCCTCACTTATGCAAGATTTGGCTCGTGTGGAGCTTGGCTTGTCCCAATGCAGTTGGAGTGGGGCAAGCCGTCCCTTCTTTTAGTCCCTTTGCTTCAAGTCAAACCGGCGGTGTTAGGTTCGCACCTCTCTTGCATTAAGTAAAATTTCCCTTAAATATGCATTGCATGACAACCCATGGTACTAAGGACACTGCTCCAAATTCGAGGATAAGAACACCATGCAGAGTCTCACAACCATCACAATTGTCACCCTTTCGACTTCATCGCAAGCGGGAATCATTCTAGGGCCCATAGGTGGACTTCATGAGGACGCGAAGTCTATTGGAGAGGGGGTGGATGTCATGCTCCTTCGCCTGCCTCCCTGGTTTTCTATCCAGCCCCTCTTGGTGCTTGGGTGGTTTGCGTTTGCTGCACTGAATTGTGCGCAACTATAAGGGGAGTGGTAACCGTGCATTCCTTTGGACTGCGAATCGGCTAGGAATGCCCCCTACGTCCGGGCGACGAAGCACCATGGGTGTGAGTGTTGAGCCTTCCCTTCCTCACATTTCTTGGGAACGTTGGTTGTCCCTTGCATCGTGGGTAGATGCCCGGCAACGGGAACCCCCCCCCCCCTCTCAGTCCATCCTTGACGGGTCTTGTACCTTGATGGCGAGCGGACCAGGACGGGGCCGGCCCGTCCATCATCTTGCCCGCTCACTCAAAGGGGCTTTGGAAGTGTGTGGCAAAGGATTGCCACTATGCTTGTTTGCAAATGGCAACCATGGACTCAACGGCAACGTCCCGCTCGGCTGGCCCGCCTTTGGCGGCCGTCCCTCTCATCTTCCGGGTTAAGTCTCGCTTTTGCTGCAACCAGCCTTCGGGTCACCCAACATCTTGTCCCGCTTCGGCTTCCGGGTTACTTAAGGGGATCGCCCTTTTAACTCGTGGCCGTGCTTCTCCTTGTAGGCCAAGGTGAAAACCCCTCTTGGAGTTGGAGCGTCACAAGGGGGGGAGTGAGGGAGGGAGGGAAGGAGAAAGAAAGAAATTCATTTTAACATCTACCAAAAGACCAAACTTGGCCTATGATACAAAACCATGTACAACTGTGGTAATCTCTCTGTAGCAATGAAAAGAAAAATACTCACTACAAAAAAAGAATTATGTAGGCTGGCCGTTGACATCAGCAAGATGATGGTGTACCTACAAGTGGTGGGGTAGTGGAGAAAAAGTAGTGATGCGTGGGGGGAGGGTGGCTCTTAGTCTGTAGATAATGGCCACCTAATACATGGGGACCTATGTGGGAGTGAATGTGTATACCCTAACTGGTACATATGGGTGGAAGAGGGTGGAGTGCGTGGTACATGGGCAGTGGACTCAGTACCTCCCGTAGGAGGGCAACCCAAGTGGTGGTGGTCAAGTCCATGGTGGCCAGCCAATCTCGTGTCTGTGCATACCATGAGGAGGTGTTCCCTGCCAATGCCATGTCGCGTGATGCTTGGAAAGCTTTGTAAGTGATGCGCTCTCTATCCATGCTCTGAATCCTGTGGAATAAGCATACTGTCCGGAAGAGTGCCTCTACTAGCATTAGTGGTGCAGCAAGCTTTGCTCGTATGATATCATGGGGTATCGAGGGTTTGCTCCGAATGAGGCTGTCAATCATGAGAACCTCTGGTCTCTCCACCGCTGTCCATGCTGATGCCGATAACCCTGGCCCCCATATGACTGCTCCATACATGAGTGCTGGGGTAACCAAAGTGTCGAAGAGCCACCCCTTTGTGCGGGGCTTCTGAAAGTAGGCCTTGTGGCAGTGTCTCTCCATCAAAGCTAATGCTGCATACCCTCTTGTGATGGGATCTCGAGCTTCATGAGACATGGAGAAAGCCCCAGGGGCTGCTCTGAATGTCACACCTAGGTGTACATATGAGCTGACTACCTCGATGGATCCACTTGCTTCTATGAAAGAACTGTCTCCTCACCTGCGCTAATGTATGAAAGAGTAGAACCTTGGTTTTACCAAGGTTCATTGATAGCCCTCTATGTGTGCAGAAATCGTCTAGGCCATGTAAGTGATGCTATAGACCCTCCACAGACTCTAAAATTAAGACAATATCTTCAGCATATAAAAGAATGTGGATCGTGGTCCCTCGTACCTCAATGCCATCTCCTCCCTACTGTTGTATGAAATCCACTATCTCATCCCCAAAAAGTGTAGGCGAGAGAGGACACCCTTGCTTCACCCTGATGATGCTAGCTAGTGAATCTGATAGGCTGCCTGGACATCTCACTCTACCTGACATCTCAATCTACTTGATACTCTCTCATATAGGGCATAGATCCCCCATATCATCTCCTCTAGAGCCCCGATATCGAGTAGACGTCTAAAGAGCCGCTCCCTGGGAACTGTGTCAAAGGCTTTGCAAAAATCCACAAAGCAGCAATATAATCTTCTCTTCCACACTCTGGCCTGGTCGATCAGGCATCTCAAAGTGAAGATGTGGTCAATGGTAGAGTAATCTCGTCTGAATCTCGCTTGTCTTGGAGCCCTAATACCCTTTCTCTCGGCGAGAGTGCTCAACTCTGTCTCTAGTACCGCTCCATATAACTTGGCCAATGTGGGGCCAATCATTATCGTTCGATATGTGGCTGGATCCATAACATTGCCTGACTTATGAATGGGCACAATGGTGTGCTCAGTCTATATCTCTAGTACCGCTCCATATAACTTGGCCAATGTGGGGGCAATCATTATCGTCCGATATGTGGCTGGAACCAGAACATCGCCTGACTTATGAATGGGCACAATGGTGTGCTCAGTCCTTGAGTCAGGGAACCCTTCAACCAATCCACGGTTGAAGAGGTGGGCAATGAGCGGTGCTAGAGTCATGCATCCATATATGAGGGGCTATGCCTGTAAACCGATCTGGTCATGGACCTTGCCATGCTGTAGATGAGCAATGGTGCGGCTCATCATAGTGGGTGTGAAGAAGTAAGAGGTAGTGGGGCATTAGCTCTGTGGCCGGGGAATAGGGGACTGGTATGGGATCTGGTATTGGCTCTGTGCATAGCTATGCCAAGTATTCGGGTCTCGAATGGGTGTCTGATGTCTCCTCTCTCTCAGACGTCTCCACGTCACTGCACTGTCCTAACTCATGAGCAAGTGGTAGATATCCCAATATTGTCTGTCCTCCCATTTTCACCGCTTGCGACGAGTAAGGCTCTGCGTGCGGTGCTTGGCCTACGTGTGTGTAATATCCCCTCTATGCTCTAATGTCCGTAGATGCTTCCTTAGCTCCCGACATCTACATCACACCAACCGTTCTGGGGCATGGATCCTTTGTGTGGAGGGTGTGTATGTGTGCACTGTGGAAAGCTGTGTAGAGCTGAGTCATGTAGGATGGTGGTAATCTGTGATGTCAGTGTGTCCAAAGTGGCTCAATGAGTGGCGTGGGGTCTAATGGAATAGGAGATGAAGGTGCGAATGTGATAAACGTATGGTCGGCACCGAGTGGACATCGTCCAATACTAAGTGAGGGAATAAGCGAAGCTCCAGAGATGGTGCCCAAAATGTAGTCAACCGTGCTCCCCCCCCCCCAAACAAAAAAAATAAAAATAAAAATGAGGGAAGCAACTAAGGTTGCTCGAGCCTGGCCAATGGTGCATCTCGTTATATATACTGAGATGGTGTCGATTCCCTAGCTCAAGGAGGTGTCTGCCATATCGGTGGTGTCCTGATCCATATCCGTTGATATTCTACCGGCCCTCATCTCATCTGGATCTTTGTCCCTCATGATCTGTGGATGCTTCATATCATATGACTCGCACTAACGTGACTAGGTGCGGCCGATGAAGTTCCCCATAAGGAAGACTTCACCTAGGGTGCTATAGTGTGGTATCTCCTTTGAAAGTGCTGTGTATGTTGACTCTCTCTCTCGGGTCGGTTCCTCGAGGTCCTGTCTTGCATACCAGGATCTGCCTGGTGGGAAGTAACATATGGCAATGTAGACCCAACTCTCTGGTGCTATCTCCATGCGGATCCACATGTATCATGCCTCCTCGTCCCTTCCCATGAGATGGATCCTTCTCTTTATCTCTTGTCTAAATATGACGGCGACACCGGCCGATCCTCTTGCTGTACTCTCTCTCGTTGTGGTCTTGAATGCAGATTCCCAGTGAAAACCTGCAATGTGAGGTAGGCCTTGTTCAGGGCTCTCGTGTGTTTTTGTGATGCATGCAAAGTCACGAGTGTCTAGGATCTTCCCAAGTCGGTCTGGCTGTGTCCAAAGTGCTCCGTTGCAATTCCACACCGTTCCCTGAGTGGTGACTCTTGGTGTGGTGTTGCCTCATAAGCCGCATGTCCCTATTTGATAGGGTGTCCATCGATGAAGACTTTACCATCACGGTAAAAAGCCTTCCTTCTCGTCATGCTTGTAAGGCCTGGGGCATACATGCCCATCTATGTTCTATTTGCATCTTTGTGAGGTCCTCATCCACATATAGGGGTGCTCGAGAGAGAGAGAGAGAGAGAGAGAGAGAGAGAGAGAGAGAGAGAGAGAGAGAGAGAGAGAGAGAGAGAGAGAGAGAGAGAGAGAGAGAGAGAGAGAGAGAGAGAGAGAGAGAGAGAGAGAGAGAGAGAGAGAGAGAGAGAGAGAGAGAGAGAGAGAGAGAGAGAGAGAGAGAGAGAGAGAGAGAGAGAGAGAGAGAGAGAGAGAGAGAGAGAGAGAGAGAGAGAGAGAACGTCTTCTAAAGACCAAAATTGGCCTATGAGACAAACCCATATACATCGGTGATACACAAAGTATCCATAAACAGAAATGAGTAGAAATATCTAGAGTGAACTGAAAATGAAAACTTAGCTTTGTGTAGAAATCGACGTTGTTCTGGCACTGCAGAGAATGACCACATAGTACGAGAGAGGACTACAAATGATATCGTGTGTATGGGTCGCAGTTGAACCAACGGGGATGAATAGACCTAGGAATGTAGTATTGGGGGGAGTGGATGGAGGATGTGAGACATGAGTGTCGGATGAAGAATGACATCCCAGGGTGTGGATAGTCATCTCTGCTCTATCTGTGCGCATGAAGTAGTCTGATCCTCAATCTCATGCTGGTATAGCTGGGGTCTGCTATATCCAAGGATACGCGGACGTCTCCTACCTCTCTGGGACTTTGCCTCCTCGAGAGTGAGCCCTTGGCGACTAGGGATCTTTCGTGGCTCGATCCTCTGAAAGAAATGAGTGATCCTGTGTTGTATGCCCTCACCTGCTGCCTGTGTAGGCTGTATTAGAGTCTCGAGTCTCTGATATGCAGCAATGAGGAACCATCTAAGACGACAACGATCCACTCTCATACACTGCTGTAATGATCCCTCTATTTGAAATTGTACCCTAGGCTCAGCATATGCAGGGCATCGTATAACAAAATGCTCCTCGTTCTCCACCTCTGTCTGCCAAATTGGGCATACACTATCCTCCCTGGGTATCCTGCTATTTGGACCTCTCTTGATCTCTAGTCGGTGCGATGATACCCTAAGCTGCCCAATAGCCACTCGTATGTGCTGTGGCATATAAATCTGCATGTAATGAGGCATCTCAATGAACCCCTAGTCTGAAATCTGTAGAAGACCCTCATGATAATGGAGCCTTTTTGCTGGTAGTGTCTCCCCAGGTAGGATCCATGTCCTCTGTATATACCTGTGCCATAGCTCCGATTGTATGATCCTATTTCTCTCATGCAAAATAGGTGGGTCCTGGGAGCATGTGTATCATACTGTAAGGATGGTAGTCTGTCCATGTCAAATCCATAGCTGGCCAACCAATCTCTAGTCTGGGCATACCAACATGAAGTATCTCCTGCTCGGGCAAGATCTCGTGATGCCTGAAACGCTCTATACTCGATGCTTCCACTATCCATATCCTGGAGTCTGCGGAGCGAACATCCTGTCTGGAACAAAGCCTCAACCAGCATCGGGGGTGTAGCGAGCTCTGCTCTAATGATGTCATGTGCTAATGATGGCTTGCTACGTATCAGCCTAGAGAGAGAGAGAGAGAGAGAGAGAGAGAGAGAGAGAGAGAGAGAGAGAGAGAGAGAGAGAGAGAGAGAGAGAGAGAGAGAGAGAGAGAGAGAGAGAGAGAGAGAGAGAGAGAGAGAGAGAGAGAGAGAAGAAAGACTTTTTAACGTCTATTAGAGGCCAAAATCGGCCTATGAGACAAAACATATACATCACTATGATCCAATCCACTGTGATCCAAAACGAAAATAAAGTGTGAGTACTACAAACGGGTATAAAAGGAGGGATAGTAGCTTGCATCAAGGGTGTGGGGTGCTATGGGTATGCACTCTATATGCTCAATGGGTGAGATACAAACATGATATGCATAGGGAGGGGAGGCTCGATTGTGTCACAACCCCCTAAATGCCTGGAGTGGGCGTAGGATATAATGCATCGGTGGGTAAGGCATCATGGCGATCCTCAAAATGCTCTGGGCATCCAAATCGATAGGGGTGCGCTGCTGACGTCTCTGTATCTCCATGTCATGGCGTGCGTGAATCGCCTGAATCTCTCTCTGATGTGGACGAGCTCTCCGGACAAGGGGTCTCGGTTGTCGACGCTGTCGTCTAAGCTCCTCTGCTCTGTGTAATGTGACACCCCGCATCGAGCTGGGCCCTCGAGTGTATGTGGGTCTGAAAAAATCTGTAATATGAGTCTGAGGGGGGGGGGCAGATGTATCTCCATCTGCTGCTGGAGGAGTGATGCGCGGTGGTGCTGGAGAGAGAGAGAGAGAGAGAGAGAGAGAGAGAGAGAGAGAGAGAGAGAGAGAGAGAGAGAGAGAGAGAGAGAGAGAGAGAGAGAGAGAGAGAGAGAGAGAGAGAGAGAGAGAGAGAGAGAGAGAGAGATTTTTACCGTCCATTAGAAGGCCAAACTTGACCTATGGGACAGAATCAATGTACATAGTTTGTGTCTCCGATCAAACGGAAAGACAAAGCGTGCTCTGTGTGTGTGTGTGTGTGTGTGAGAGAGAGAGAGAGAGAGAGAGAGAGAGAGAGAGAGAGAGAGAGAGAGAGAGAGAGAGAGAGAGAGAGAGAGAGAGAGAGAGAGAGAGAGAGAGAGAGAGAGAGAGAGAGAGAGAGAGAGAGAGAGAGAGAGAGAGAGAGAGATTTTTACCGTCCATTAGAAGGCCAAACTTGACATATGGGACAGAATCAATGTACATAGTTTGTGTCTCCGATCAAACGGAAAGATAAAGCGTGCTCTGTGTGTGTGTGTGTGTGTGTGTGAGAGAGAGAGAGAGAGAGAGAGAGAGAGAGAGAGAGAGAGAGAGAGAGAGAGAGAGAGAGAGAGAGAGAGAGAGAGAGAGAGAGAGAGAGAGAGAGAGAGAGAGAGAGAGAGAGAGAGAGAGAGAGAGAGAGAGAGAGAGAGAGAGAGAGAGAGAGAGAGAGAGAGAGAGAGAGAGAGAGAGAGAGAGAGAGAGAGATTCATTTTTGTAGATGAAAGATGCAGTTCATTTGGCTTTAAGTCTTGGATCCTTCATAGCTCTGGATAAGTTACTTAAGAAGGGATTCTTGGCTGCCGCTATCCGTTTTCCAAGTGCACTTTTTGGCATGTTCAGCATTTTCAGCTTGTTGTTGCTATTGGATGTCACAAAGCCTGAGGCAGCCTCTGCAGTAGTTAACTTTTTTGCACCAGCCACAGTTTTCATCCAGAGATGGCTTCCACTATTCTATGTTCCTTCACTGGTTGTCCTTCCGCTTGCTGTGAAAGGAATTCCAACAGCTTCTGCTGCAAAGATTGGGGCCATTCTTGGTACTATGTCTATCATGGTTAAATATGTTCAATCTTATAAGCATGTAAAAGTACTTGCATTGTTATTAATCACATCCAATGTATTCTGTGTCGTTCATAATGGATATATTATATTTAGATGTTAAGCGATTCTCGCATATGTAGTTTCCCAAAAAGAATTTAACAAGAGAACCCACAGTTATGTAAAAGACTCCAAAGGCAGATAATGGATACTTAAAATCAAGAAAGTAGGAGCATCAATCAAGTATGCAACAAGTCTCAATTCGTATCCTGTAGTGGATAGTAGACAGGGATTGGATAATTAAGTCCCTGGGTTTAAATCTAATGCCTGATGCTTTGTCGTTGTTTAATCCCTGCTTTGTGGGATCAGTAATTATTATTGGTACTACACATATATAGTGATGTGTGTTAATATGAACTAAGGATGCAGCACTTGCCAGATATAGGAGTCTAATACATGATGAAACCCAAGTTAAATAAGGTCTGTTCTAGATTTATAAATCTTAGAGATATATGTGCTTTCAAGGCTAATGTGATGAACTTCCTGAATCCCGTAACCTGTTTGTCCTTATAGGCACTTGAATCTTTGTGTCCATCCAGATAAGATTGTTTTACTTGCAAGTAATATGCCAACAATTTTTTCTGTAGAATTTCACTTATATGCATTTAGCTAAGACATGAAGTACTTCAGTGCATAAATTCACAAACACTCACATATTCATCACCTGCATTCTCACAATTGCCAGTACTTTTGTATATCATTGGTTAATTAGGCGGTGGTCTGTAAATGCAGTGGGAGGATGGGCAGCATCTCTAGCAGTTGCAGGCTACACTGCACTTTTTGTTCGGAAGCTTGTAAAGACACAAATGATGCCAGCAGAGCCGATGCCAAAGCCTGCTGCATTTTCAAACAGTGAGATCTGGGGATGGACTGTTGTATTGGTTGCTTCATTTGCTTTAGCCATTGTTTCACCAACCTTTCTTGGATCAGTCCCTTCGACTGTCTTATTATTTTTCCTCTCTGCAACTGTTCTCGGCTACATGGTTGGTTCCAGGTCAGTGAGTTATGTTCTGTGGAGAATTGTGACTTAACCATGAACCCATCTCCATGCCACAAGAGACTTTAGATATCCCACTATTGAGAAGGAAAATGTTGTACTTTGCAGTCTTCCACCAGCCATAAAAAAGGTGTTTCATCCTATAATAGCTTGTGCAGTTTCGGCAGGCATAGCTGCATTTGCCTATGGATCTTTCAGTGGATTCGGATTCGATGCAGCACTAGGTTAGTATTTTGTTGATCTCTCATATGCCATTATTTTAAATGACGGACAATCTTTAGTATGAGGATAACATAGTGCTTTTCACTTTCAGGAGCTTACTTGACAAAGAATGGAGCAATTCCAGGTGCTGGTGATGTGCTAATGGGATTTCTTGGATCAGTCATTCTATCATTTGCTTTCTCAATGTATAAGCAGAGAAAAGTATGAGCATCTGTCCCGGATTTAGTATGCAGAGTATAGGCTTAAAACTCATCTCTATCCGACATCTTTTGCATGTATTCTTTTATGCAGCTCATACAAAGACATGCAGCAGAAATATTTTCGTCTGTGATTGTATCATCGGTGTTCTCTCTATACTCAACAGCTGCAGTAGGCCATCTGGTGGGACTTGATCCATCTCTCACAATTGCCATTGTCCCAAGATGTATAACAGTTGCTTTAGCCCTGAGCATTGCCAATATTTTTGAAAGTAATGTTCTCTCTTTCCCTCTTCTCACACACACACAAATTTCTCACATACATAGAGATGAACACAACCATCTCTAAAGATTCACTTTTATCAAGGGAAATGACATAATTTGTAACTCCCACATCTCCTGTTTGAGATTTTTTTGGTGCATATGCAGTTACAAATACATCTGTCACAGCCGCAGTGGTTGTTTTGACTGGCTTAGTTGGAGCAAATTTTGCTCAGACAGTTATGGACAGACTTGGCTGGGATGATCCTATTGCTCGAGGAATGGCGACAGCATCAAGGTTTTTGACTTTTTGCTTTTGTTTTCAGTATATATTTCTCTTTTTCTTGTACTGTTAAGGATCTAAGAGAAATGGTAGGTGGATTCTTTATGGTTTGTGACTGCATATTGCATCCTTACTGAGTTGTGGAATGTGCTGTTCATGTGCCATTTTCCTTCAGGAGAGTCTTGTAGAGGAATAATTACCTCATTAAACATTGTCACCAAATTGTTAGACAAGAGCATACATGACAGGCAATTCGTTTATCACTTAAATGTGTTTAGCAACAAGCTCATGCTACAGAACTCAAAGTTAAAGCTTTGAGTCTTGTGACTTCAATATTACCTACACTGAATGGCCGTTTTGTATTGGTTAGGCCAGTTCCCCTGAGTTTGTGCTTGCATAATACGTCATACCCTTGTTTTTTCTGAGTCATAACCTATGCTCAGCCTATATACGCAATTGTAAGCCCTTTTCTCATGTTCAATTAGCTTTACATGATCTTCAACCTCAGATTCTCATACTACCTGTAATTTCATTTAATTCTCAGCCACGCCGTGGATAATAGGTTTTAGAGTCATTAATCTATTGCAATTTAAATATACTATTGGTTTTTCTCTTCAAAATTTAATTTGCTTGTTGGTTTTTCTCTTTAATTTCAGATTTAAAGATCTTACACATGTTCATTACATGATAACCATTCCATCCAACAGTAGTATGCTTGGTGGCACTGCTATAAAAGAATGTATGAATTTGAAGAAACATTGACTATTAAAAGATATTTTCAAAATAGACACAATAACATATTTATCATGTTTAATGAAACTGATTGAATTAGTGCTGGAAGTAGAGCCCATCTGTCCTTCTGATACTGTAATACTTGAAGCTTGTCTCTTTTTCCTTAGGAATCTGCTTCTTGCAATCTATAAATGGCATGTTTTCTTGAAGTAGTGACAATTGCCAAAATATTCATAGATGAAGATTTAGAAGAATCACCATGATTGATCCCTTTTTTATTTCTGCCCTTGCCTTTGGATTTGGAAGCCATAACAACATTTGGATTGTTTCTTAAAGCCATGTTCCATTGGGTATGCTCTTGTAAAAAAGGATTTGTAACTTTGCATAACAGACTTCTCTCATAATGAGGCAAGAGAAATATGAAACGATAAATAAGGGTGAAGAATTTATCAGGTAGTAAACACACACATATATAGCACACATAAGAGAACATGCACACATAAACAAGAAAACACACATACAAGATACACAAGGTATGGTAAAATTACTATGCTCCAATTAATGATAAAGATGTACATGATGATGATATACTCCAGATACAACAGAAGAAATATACACATAACTCATAAAGAGAGCAAGTGAAGGGTGAGGGAAGTAAAGTTATGAAAAGGTTTAGGTTGAATATAAACTCCAAAAGCAAGAGTCGGCATACACTACTTCAAATCCTCCAAGACCTCCAAGAGTGTGAGCACACCATAACTCCAACTCCAAAGTCGATGTAGAACTCCTTCAAGTGTGTATATGAGAGAGACCACACTCACTCATAAGAAAGCTTGTGAGTAGAGCTACCCTTAAGGTAGGATGATATGAAGTGATTATGGCATGGATTTAGATAGGAAAAGTATGCAACCAGATTTTTATAAAAGCATATTCGAAAAATCTATGAAAAACATAGTATAGGTAGAGGAACCACTTGTGCAAGTAGTGAGTTGGCAATAATTGATCATGTGGCATATAAAAATAAGGTACCAAACTTAATTTATGGGTGAAGGCACTTTAAGATGCCACATGTGAATTTTAATACGTTTTTTATTAAGTGAGTGGTTCATTCTCCATGACCAAAATGTCAAATGTTGACCGTTTTTTATCATTTTTATGACCTGGACCTAATTTTGACCTATGATACAAATCAATGAATCATAATACTCATGAATATATACATTTTTTGAAAATTCCTAGTGTTAAATATATACAATTAGGATTTATACATGTCCATTTGTTAATATTCCCCACGATTCCCTCCCTAAATACTAATGGTTTGGGGTTAGCAATAAGAAACAATTTAGAAAGATGTCAAAATCCTTTCTACTATTCTCTTTCTGACAAACTTGTGGAGAGGTATGAATATTTTAATTGGTGGATACTTTAAACTGTATTGAAGTATGAGTCTTCTTCTCCATTATGAAGCCCGAAGATGATATTGAAGTATGAAATCTAAGTTCCATAGACCTTAGGGCTTGTAAATGTGAACTTGTCTTTTGAACTTGGTGAAGATACTTTTGTCACTAGAGTTCAAGTCAGCTTGAACTTTGAAATATTCCAAGTTTCTTTCATAATCTTATAGCTTCATATTAGATTTGTACAAAGATTTTGTCAATATTTGAAATCCAATCTTCGAACCTTTTTTTTCTTTTTCTTTTTCAAATGTATTGTCTTTTCTTATAAGAAGTTGAAACGGATATCATTAGTAGATGTATCACAAATCAAAGATATATTGCTTTCCTTCAAACTTTGTAGAGGTTTCAGTTGAATTCTAAGAGTTTGTGCAATCGGGGTGCAAGGAGAAGTAACAAGGGTAAATGAATCATGTGAAAAAGTTTTGGGTACTACAAGATTTCAATAAGTAGTGTTGTGTATTTTTCTATTGGAATCAGCCATCCAAAGTAGTTTGATATTTATTGTTGAAGTATCTGTATCTTTGGTTTGAAACTTTAAAGAACTTATACTTATTTTCAGTGCTCATGGGCTTGGGACTGCTGCCCTATCTGCAAAGGAACCTGAAGCTTTGCCATTCTGTGCCATTGCCTATGCTCTCACTGGCATCTTTTGCTCCTTGCTATGCTGTGTCCCAGCTGTGAAGTACAGCTTGTTCGCCATTTCTGGATTATGATGTTCAGTCATCCAATCAAACCATAATTTTCATTCTTTACATTCCATTGATGCTAAAAATTGCAAGTACAAATCTACCCTTGTTGTTTATGAAGATGGACATCCTTGTATACTGAGCTCTTTTTAACTTTACCAAAGAAGGGTAGTGTTTTTGTAAATTATCGTTACCATAAATCAATGCATTTTTCTATCCAGGACATCCTGAGTTACTACTTTTGTTGCCACATCTATTTTCACATCTTTAAGTAATGATACAATTCACAGAGATATCTACCTCTCTTAGTTTCACTCTGTTCATTGAGTTGCTCATGATTGATTACTCTAATTATCTCTCTCTTACTACCTGTGTGTGATTATATGTACAAGTCTCACTCTCTCTTTCTTTATTGAATATTCTCTCTCTCTCTCTCTCTCTCTCTCTCTCTCTCTCTCACACACACACACACACACACACACACACACACACACACACACACACACACACACACACACACACACACACACACACACATGCGCGCACGCGCACACACACACACACACACACACACACACACACATGCGCGCACGCACACACACACACACACACACACACACACACACACACACACACACACACACACACACACACACACACACACACACACACACACACACGCACGCACGCACGCACTGGCATGATATAAACTGGATCAGTACAGTTCAAGGATCATTTCTGCACTGAAAATCATGGTGATAATCGTCAGAAATCTAAGATAATGTCTGTCTGCTTCATCACCTTTAGAGCTGGCGACAATATCCATAGAATCTCTAGCATAACCATCTAACAATATAGTGTGTATGTAAATAGGTTTATCAACATCAGCAGAAACTCAAGCCTCAAGTGATCGTAACTTCCTGGAAATGGCTTTAGCAGAGTAGGATGCATTTAGCTACCACATTAGTAGTTTTAAGGGCAGGCAAGGAAGTGTTGGGCATAATGTCTTCAGTGCTCCAAATGAACATGTGCACACTATTTGTGTTCTGATCTTGCTGGCCATGTGCTTATTTGCAGTCCTGCATGAGAAGTTATATACGGGAAGGTATTCTAAAATATTCAGAGTAATGGAGCAGACTGTAGAAGAACTTGTTCTGGACAGGTAAGGGAGAAGAGCAAAAAACCTCTTGACAGTTGCGTCATTTCTAGGTTGACCTTTCTTATTACTTTCCAGTCCATTCTATTGAGTTGAAGTCTCCTTGGGATATGGGATCACAAGGTGAGCATTATAGTGGTTGAATTCTGTAGTAAAGGACTTTTTGTTTCCTCTCTTAGCACCCTGTTTCTAGGTGATTGCAGTATGTATGTGACACCATGATGCAACAGCAAGTGCTTGAACTTGACGTGACTTGTTTCATTCCCCACCCAGCCTGCCTTTAAATAGCCCATAAAGGGGAAAGATACGATCTCTTCTTTCCAACTTAATACTAAGGCTTGCAACCATAGTTTCATTGAAGTTAGTGCAATTGACTAGTGTTCATGCACTTGAGTTTCTAGAAGACTTATCTTAAGGCCTTTTTATCTTAAGGTTTTTGGCGCTTCTTTTTTGTATTATTGAGTACACAAGTGCACCAATGTGCATAACATGCACATTGTTGATGGGATATTCCTTGGATATGGGTTACCCCCCCATTTATTTTATAACAACATTCCCCCTTGAAAAACATTTAGTCCTTGAAAATGGCTTGAAAACTTGGGGTATTTGAAGACTTCTCTCTTTGAGCCCCATGGTTTATTTTATAGAACATGTTTATGACCTTTTCAATGCCATACCTCCCATTTCAATCAAGGATCACATTTCAATCAAGGATCACATTTCAATCAAGCTTATGACACAGTCGAGTGGGACTTCATTCTCCAATCTTTGAAAGACTTGGGCTGCAGCCAGAAGTTCATTAAGATGATCTCAACATTGCTGAGAAATGCATCTGTGCAGATATACATCAATGGCCAGCTTTGTCAAGCTATTCGATTAAACTGTTCTATCTGGCAAGGATGTCCCTTGGCCCCTCCTCTCTTTGCAATCGTTGTCGATGGTGTCAGCTACCTTGTTAAACATCACACACGTTTAGGACATATTCAAGGCCTCTTTCTTCCCCTCAATCAAGACCAGATGATCATGAAACTCTTTGCCGATGACACGAATGCTTTTGTGCATAATGATCTGACCAGCATTGATACTTTTTGGTGTTGCCTAAACACTTCTGTGAGGCGTGGGGTGCCAAAATAAACCACTCTAAAACCTCTTTCAGGGCCGTTATTGGGCATCCACCTCTAGTTTTGGCTGACCATGGCTGCCAGTTGATCCTCAGGGGACAAATCTTGTGCCTCTTAGGTATTCCCATGGGATTCAACATCTCGATGGGTCAATGATGGAATTGGGCTCTTTTGAAGCTCGATAACAAGTTGCCATATTGGAAAGGTATGCAGATCAACTTGGGGCAAGCTATGGTGGTTAACATGTTCCTTCTTTCTTCGATTATCTACTCTCTCTCTTGTTGGAGATCGAAGGATAAAGAGATTGCCAACTTAGAAAGAATTTGCAAAAGCTTTCTTTGGAGGGGAGACCCTAACAGAAGGGGTGTCTCCAAAATGAAATGGGCTACTTTCATAAGACAAAAAGATCAAGGTGGTTTGGGCATTCTAGACATTGAAGGAATGGCCAATAAGTTGGCGGCCAAATGGTTAATTAAAGTGGAGCAATAGGGATATCTCTTGGGCCAAACTGATTTTTAGGAACAAGAGAGCTCTTAGGCTTGTGGGCCTTCAAGGGTGGAAGGGACTTGATCTTCTCACTCTTTTGTTCTCCCCCTATTAGGTGACTCCCAGAGGTTCGAGCTTAGTTTGCTCGCTATGGAAGAGTTGGAACAAGGTGAAAGAGCTTGTCAAGATAAATGAAGATTGGAAATGGGCAGCCGGTATTAGACAAAATGATTTGATATGGTTCCCTATCAAAGGCATTAGAGGTGTTGAGTCTTGGAACCTCCAAAAAGCTAGGAAGCTTTGGAACAAAGGTTTTTGTTCGTGGAAACACCTCTGGAAGCTATGGTGGTTACCATGTTCCTTCTTTCTTCGATTATCTACTCTGTCTCTCGTTGGAGATCGAAGGATCAAGAGATTGCCAAATTAGAAAGAATCTGCAAAAACTTTCTTTGGAGGGAGACCCTAACAGAAGGGGTGTCCCCAAAATTAAATGGGCTACTTGCATAAGACAAAAAGATCAAGGTGGCTTGGGCATTCAAGACATAGAAGGAATGGCCAATAAGTTGGAGGCCAAATGGTTAATTAAAGTGGAGCAATAGGGGTGCCTCTTGGGCCAAACTGATTTTTAGGAACAAGAGAGCTCTTAGGCTTGTGGGCCTTCAAGGGTGGAAGGGACTTGATCTTCTCACTCTTTTGTTCTCCCCCTATTAGGTGACTCCCAAAGGTTCGAGCTTAGTTTGCTTGCTATGGAAGAGTTGGAACAAGGTGAAAGAGCGTGTCAAGATAAGTGAAGATTGGAAACGGGCAGCCGTTATTAGACAAAATGATTCGATATGGTTCCCTATCAAGGGCATTAGAGGTGTTGAGTCTTGGAACCTCCAACAAGCTAGGAAGCTTTGGAACAATGGTTTTTATTTGTGGAAACACCTCTAGAAGCTATGGCGGTGAACATGTTCCTTCTTTCTTCGATTATCTACTTTCTCTCTTGTTGGAGATCGAAGGATCAAGAGATTGCCAAATTAGAAAGAATTTGCAAAAGCTTTTTTTGGAGGGGAGACCTTAACAGAAGGGATGTCCCCAAAATTAAATGGGCTACTCCATAAGAAAAAAAGATCAAGGTGGTTTGGGCATTCTAGACATTGAAGGAATGGCCAATAAGTTGATGGCCAAATGGTTAATTAAAGTGGAGCAATAGGGATGCTTCTTGGGCCAAAATGATTTTTAGGAACAAGAGAGCTCTTAGGCTTGTGGGCCTTCAAGGGTGGAAGAGACTTGATCTTCTCACTCTTTTGTTCTCCCCCCTATTAGGTGACTCCTAGAGGTTCGAGCTTAGTTTGCTCGCTATGGAAGAGTTGGAACAAGATGAAAGAGCTTGTCAAGATAAATGAAGATTGGAAATGGGTAGCCGATATTAGACAAAATGATTCGATAGGGTTCCCTATCAAGGGCATTAGAGCTGTTGAGTCTTGGAACCTCCAAAAAGCTAGGAAGCTTTGGAACAAAGGTTTTTGTTTGTGGAAACACCTATGGAATCAAGAAACATGCCAATGGATTAGATTTGAGGACATTGACTCGGCGAGTGGACTATGAAGAATGATGCCTGTTGCGGAGCAAATTCAATGCTTTGGATTGCTCGAAGTCTCGCCTCCTTATTGGTGAATCCCCTCAACTTGAGGGTCTTAGATGGCAAAATGGCAATAATCTTGACAAAATTCCGAGATTCAAGAATAATGTGGATTTTCATGTCATGCTTAATAGGAGATGGTGGCTAGATTGGTTGAGTTTTAGGTGGGATTTTAAGTTCCAATCCCTTTGGCATCCCCTTATCCAGGTAAAAAAACTAGTTCTTATGTGGCAAATCCTCCACCACAGAATTTGGATATGTAAAAGAGAACAAAATTTGTGGAGCCCCTCCGTGGTGTATGCTTTCATGGCAATGAGAACTTGGGTCACCTCTTCTTTTCATGCCCCAAGTCAATGGCAATCTGGCGAGCCCTCAAGAGAATCATGCTAGTGTAGAGACAAATTAACTGGAAGCAAGCATTATTAGGTGAAGCAATCCACTGTTCCTCAGCATTGTGGAATGCTATAGCCTATAAGAGGTGAGACCCTCTAGAAGATGTGAAAAGAGGGGTGTGATGCCAACTATGATAGCCCTCCTAAAGAATGGTCGATCGAAAAATATCTTTTTCTTTTAGGCGAAAGAATTTCCAACTGTACGAAGCCCACGCCTTTTGAACATCATAGAGTGTTTTTCCTCGAGAGAAAGAAGATTAAAAGCAAGTGGACCTCCCATGAGGAAAATGAAAGGGTTATCAACTTTCTTTGTGGGATTCAGGGGGTCCCATGGGTGCTTGGCCCGTTCACTTGTACATTTTTTTCTTTCTATTAATTAAACTGTGGAAGAGTAGGCTATTGCCGAACTTCTTTTGAAAAAAAAAGGATCACATCTTTTAGTAGAAATTAAAGATGAAGAATCATTATTGGAAAATTTTGACTTCTTTTTATTTGTTTTTCTTTAATCCCATCTTTCCACTTAGCTATATAGACTTTTGACATATAACTTCTTTGGACATGTAATGCAAGAGAATAAGGATTACTACCACCACGTGCTAGAGAGATGACTCTCCTCCCAACCAAATGCCTCTATATATAGCTCTCTCCAGGGGACTGCCTTCTTGGGCAGGTGGATACTAACCATCCAACTGTCAGCCATGTAATTGCATGTGCGCCAAGTGTCCCAGTCAACTCGAGTTAACTCAAGTGGATGCTTCTAGAAGGCTCTAGATCTCTTTGGGCGAAATTCTCTCCCCATGTCCCCCATGGGGATTGAACCCAAGATTTCCTCCTTCACATCCTTGAGACTTAACCACTAAGCTAAGTAGATCACTTGTTCACAAGAGCACAAGACCTTCTAGTAAATCTAAACTCGAGATCTTTGTTCATACACACGGATGACCAAACGGTGTCCGATTTCAGATATGTCTGAACCGGTCTGACTCCTAGATCATAAACTTAATTTATTACATTCTCCCCCCCCCCCCCCCCCTTGGAAAATATTTTCGTCCTCGAAAAATAGAGCTATATATCTACTCTAGGCAACCCCCGAGCCTCATGTTCTAAAACTGGAAGAACATGGTCATGTTCTAAAACTGGAAGAACATGTCTCATCTCTGTGGTGGCGTCCTTGTCCAAATGACTTCAAAAAACTATCTCTCTTTGCACTTTGATAAACTGATCAAAGTACAAAGTAGTGAATGAATAATAAGGGTGGATATAAAAACATCCTTGGCCAATTCACGGTCTCTCGATGTGCGATCTAGACACAAACATGTGAACTGGGTGGATTCAACTTACTAGTCCATTGCTGGGCATGACTGGTGTATGGACTTAGTAATGAAGGTGGGATTCTTCTCCCTCGCAAGACTTTGAGAACTCTTGAATCACTTGAATTTGATTTAGAATACTTAAAGTTTGGTTGTCTCAAACATCTAACTTGGATTTTTGTGCAATGGTTTACTCCTATCCAACAGTTACTTGATTTTTTTACTCAACTAGAGGACTACTTTGTCCTAATGAGTTTAAAAATCCTATGTATCTCTCCAGGGGACTGCCTTCTTGGGCAGGTGGATACTAACCATCCAAGTGTCAGCCATGTAATTGCATGTGCGCCAAGTGTCCCAGTCAACTCGAGTTAACTCAAGTGGATGCTTCTAGAAGGCTCTAGATCTCTTTGGGTAAAATACTCTCCCCATGTCCCCCATGGGGATTGAACCCAAGACCTCCTCCTTCACATCCTTGAGACTTAATCACTAAGCTAAGTGGATCACTTGTTCACAAGAGCACAAGAACTTCTAGTAAGTCTAAACTCGAGAACTTTGGTCATACATACGGATGTCTAAACGGTGTCCGATTTCAGATCTGTCTGAACCGGTTTGACCCCTAGATCATAAACTTACTTTATTACATGTAACTTCTATTACATTTGTTTCATGTAGTATTTTTTCTAGCTCATGTGGAATAGTTTTAAGCGAAATGGGTTGGATGATTTCTCTTGGTGAGACCAAGCTACCAACATCAATTTAAGTCAACATAAAAGATTGGGTGAATATGAGAATCTTTACGAACTTCAAATGATAAATTAATAGTATCATCTTTTCTAAAATAATAAGACCACTATACTTAGGAGAGAACTTTGAGCAAGGTCCAATCTTGATTTTTTTTTACTTCTCAAAGACTTGAATGTAGAATTTTGAAAGACTTAGGAGACTTATTTTCCAACTTTAAAGAGAACTTGTCATTTTTTGAAGTTTGGCATAAACACTAACATGATTCTATGTTTTTCTTAAGTTTTCTTTAGCTATTTTTGACTTGAAGTTTATGTCTTCAAGAAAATCTTTTGGTTGCTTGTACCTTAAGGAAAAAAAAGTCCAACACAATATGAGGCTCTATGGTGAAACCCATACATGAATATGTATGGACTATACCTTGTTGTGGAGTGCTTGGCAACATTCTATGCGAACTCCACAAGTGGTAAATAGTGCTCTCAATTGTTTTGGTTATTGGAGATCTATGTTTATAACATGTTTTCTTGAATTCAGTTAATCTTTTAGGTTTGATCATCTCTTTGAAAATTCTCTTTAATACTCATGCCACTCTTTAGAATTGAATAGGAAAATTTGTCTTTATCCAAAACTATGTTATGGGAGTTCATATATCTTCAATCCTAGAATAATTGAATCTTTCTAATAAATCATTGAATGATCTTTCTAATAAATCATTGAATGACCGATTCAAGGATGATAATTGTTTTCAAATATTGGTTTTAAGTTGGGTCATTTTTACACATACTTTTTATAGACCTAAGTAGGACCATTGATGGTTGAGGTGAAGATGAAAACATTTATAATAGGCATACAACTTGAAAGAGATGATCATTATATTGAAGTTCTTCTTTATGGTTCAATTCATTATCAAACTCTTATAAAATATCGATTCACCTAACTTTTTCCCCTTTTAAATGTGGTTGGTTCATTTACCACTTAATACTCCTTTGGTCGAACACAATGGTCACTTTGGCACCAAAGAGACTATCATGTCAGTGTTTAAGAGTATGGACAACAACATGTAAGTCTCAATCATGGGTTGAATAATTTCATGGAGGCAAATTTCACCTCTTACTTTCAATAGCTATCGGCTGATCATGATGGATTAAAATCAATCCATTGACATAAGTATCACCATATGTTTCAAGCACAAAGAGTTTATTTGGATACACAATTTGTAGGACCATGGTCAAAGCTATACTTGTTATTTACTTGTCTCCCTTATAAAGGTATACTCTTTTCCTTTGAACTTTTCAATCAAGTTAACATTAATCTTTTCATAATCTTTTACAAACCTTTGATAGTATCCAAGAGACCTCAAAAAACCTTGGATTCTTGTGATATTTTTGGGACAAGGTTAATCCAAATCATGTGAACTTTATCTAGATCTACCTTAATTTCTTTTTTGCAACTTATATGTTTTTTTCTTAAATGCCTTGGAGTTGTTGAAAAGATTATTCCAAGTGCTTAAAATGCATGAAAGATAAGGCTACGAGCAATTTTTCTTGAATTTTAGGCCATACTACCTCCTTGTCTCTTGGGGAATCTTTCAAGAAGCTGATAAAAGTTTTTATAAGCCTTTGCTTCAAAACATACCACAAATTTTAAATTTTAATCATGTGTTTCCTAAATACCTCTCTTGAAGTCTTGTTCTCGTTGGCTTCTTTAAGTTTTTAAGTTATTTCCATTAGTGTCTACAAAAAGTCCAAATGGTGATTGGAAACTCTTGTATATGTATGTTCTAACAAAACATATAGTGGTCTAGTCAATCACACACCATATTGAGAAAGCCTATAAGTGAAACTTGCATACAGCTAAATTGTGTTCACTATTCTTTGGTCTCCTATGCTTTGTTGTAGGTCCGCATAGTTAGGTGCATAGAGCATATATGACATCAACCAAAAAAATATCTACATTGGGAGGAGATGAGAGATTCCCCTTCACTGATATCAAATCCACATCTTGATTTAAAATCACAAGTCATTGATAGTCTATAGAGTGTGGCTGAAATTTGCAACCATTTACAATCCAAGGCTTACAACAAAGGTAGCAACTAAGGCATAGAACTTGGCATACCTTGTCATTTTCTTATCATTCTTGTCACCCCAAGTCACCATTGGTGCCATTGTCTATGTGCAATGGAGGAATCCAATGATCAAGTGTATGAAGGAAAGAATTCTTGAGAGGTTACCCATCCACGAGAGTTCTATTGTAGCCATACATAGTGGAGATCCATATAATGTTCATGATTCTCGACATGGAAAGAAAGAGAAACATGGTAGAGCAAAAATAGAAGCTGGAATTTATTCAATGACGAGAGACCATGTCACTTAGATGTGATTCCTTCTCTTAGCTTTTTTAAATCCAATTTGAATTATTTTTCTTTCTAAAATTAGCTAGAAACATCAAGATAATGTTAGAAAATCTCAAGATGTCATATGTTTCCATTTACGAGACATGATTAAAAGGGTAAAGTTAGCCTTTGCAATTTTTTAAAATATTGCAGGTACAAAGACTGAGTATTTTGGTCATTGTGAAAGCTTGAAATATCCAAATACTTTGAAACTTATATCATTGAAATCATGCCTGTGAAGCTATGTGCTCTCTAAATTTGGAAGAAAATAGAGATCATTTGATAGGCAAATGACGTCTTCTTAGAACAACCTCTATCAAGGATTTGCCAAATTTTGTTGCTTGTGTCTAACAAACAAATGGTTATTTTATATTTGAAGCTCCGATTGAATTTTTTTTTCTTGGAGTAGAAACTTTAGTATACACTCTATGGTGTACCTAAATATCAAAGAATTTGGAATTTATCTTCTTAGTTAGAATACATTCAAAAAGTGCAGGTGCGTTGTTTACAGGCTCGCCTAAATGCATGTGTATTAGACGTAGAATAGAAAATTTCAATTAGTATTTGATTGAATATCAAGTTAAAATTTTTTGAAATAAGACTTAAAAAAGTGAATTTAGATCTAGACACAAAGAAATTGGAAAATTTAGAATTTATTTCATCTGTCTAAGGGCTTTAACAAGATGATCCTGTATATTATCAGAGTTTTTATCAAGTGTTCAACCTGACCAAAAATTGGCAATAAAACTCTAAGAAAATATCAAAATCAAGTGATTTTTGAGCCTAATAAAATCTTGGGGAAAGCTTTATGAGGATGCAAAAGTTTATAAAGTTTTCTCTAGTAAAAGTTAGTTAAAGTTGAGACAATTTTAATCAATTCCCATTACTTGTGATTTAATATTCAATGCAATTCACATTCTTTACAACTCTAGTTGAGTTGATTTATCACACCATTTGTCATTTCTCAACTCTAAATGAGTTGATGTTACATATAGTTATGAGTAATAGAGTCATAGGAATGACTATTCTTTCAGTAGAGGGAAGCAAACACTTCAAGAACACTTCATGATTTCATGTTTATTAGTTATGGTTGTGAGTACTCATCTGTTTGTTCTTATCATGTTGAGAGATGTGTTCAAGTTTTATCTGATGCACACATCTATGTGGGGTATAAACTTTGATGACATGGGACATCAAACTTTGTATTCTACCTAGGTCTAGGACAGATGGTTTGGGAGAGAAGTCCTTGAGACTATAGTTTTTATGGTTTGAAGATCATTCATATGATCTTCTTACTATTAGCCAACATAGGAGCAATTGAAACAATCACTTTGTATGTGACAACAAACAAGGCAAGTTCAAGCCATGTTTCATACATAGTATATATGATATGAGCTAGATGCTTAGTCAAGTGTTTTATGTGTGCGCACATCTAGTAACCATGTTTTTAGTGGACCTTGGTTATCTCTAGGAGTTCCATATATCATTGATAGATTCTACAAAAGTGATTTAATAGAGAGATCTTGTTTCTAGGTTGGAATGATTTGATCATACTGGTGGTAGGATATAAAGCCAGTTTTACCCACTTGGAACAAGATGCATTTTATCATTAAGAAGGCAGTGGAAGTTCCACTAGTTTTTGTATCTTCTCAGCATGTGTTGACTTGGTATGATAGAATTAGTTCCATAGAGTGGATGGGATTTACTTTATATGGAAGATTTTAGTCCATAATTTGTATCATCATATCTTTGGTATGACAGATTGACATCTTGCATTCATAGTTTGGATCAAGATAAGACTTTCTTGAGTTCATATCATTACAATGCAATAATCAAGTAGATTTACTTGAGTTTAGAGATTAGAAACTATTTGGAAAACATTTTCATTTATTTTTTTAGTATTTACTCGTAGAGATTTGGGGCATAGTCAGATTGTTTGGGAAGTGCATAGTACGATATCCTAGTTACTCAATCATTTTGTGGAAGCTCCACAAATGAATCATAGTTCTCGACAAACATATTATTGTTCATTACTCTAGAAGAGTAAGTCATTTTGTTCAGTACCTAGTTATACCATATGACAAGCTGTTAGTGGGTCTTTCAGGGAGATAATGGCAAGTCACCAAGGTCTCTACAGGTGATAGGTTGTCACAAGTTAGTGGTCAAGGTCTAGGCATAGGGAGTCTGAGGATATTCCAAGTACTTATGCTACACACATATGGACCCATTGGACTTTGAAGGGATTCCCAGAGCATGCCCAAGGCAAGGACTACTACCTCTTGGTGAAAATGCTAGATAGAAAGCTAAGAGACTAATTTTCTACATTTTGAGCATCTATCAGACACCCAATAAAGTCTACTCTTATTAGTTGGAGTCATAGGTTCTGATTCTCAAGTTTTTAGCTCCTTCTATATCATTGAGCAGAATTACATTTAGAAGGGGGAGAGTGTTATATTCCAGAGATCTACATGCCTAGAGGAACAAGACGTTCCTTGTTCTAGGGATAGCCAAGGACAAAAGCTAGAGATTTCAAATGAGGTACCTACTTGGGGATGGATAGATGAGTAGAGTAGCCTTAGAGAGAACTCTAAATGGTGTAGGCAAGGGATACAAATAGACTAGGACATGAGTCCCAAGTATTTCATTCTTCACTTCTCACAAAAGTTGGGTCACTTTATACTTTATTTTTATCTCAAAGAGGGCACTTGTTAGTTGTTAGTGAATAGCCTATAATAGATTTATGGAATGGCCATTTGGGCCATATGTCTCCTGGTGGAAGTAAATCTCTTTCAAGTTCTAACTACTTACTTGTGTTCTCTTTTTGCGTTCCCATTTTTGCACAAAACACACCTTGAATCTTCCATACAACCATTGGATCTTGATTATATAAATGTGTGCAACTCTATGCCCACTAGATCACTAAGTTGAGATATTTACTTTTTTATTTTCATTGATAATACTACTGGGAAAGTCTACATAAT
The DNA here is from genome assembly GCA_020310875.1 of Ceratopteris richardii. Lineage (NCBI taxonomy): Eukaryota > Viridiplantae > Streptophyta > Polypodiopsida > Polypodiales > Pteridaceae > Ceratopteris > Ceratopteris richardii. The sequence goes on from CM035407.1 coordinate 185,387,134, forward strand.
TCCTTTCAAGTCAAAAGATAAGGTTTTTCCCCCATTCAAGAGATGTCTTGTTGCAATAGAGACTAAAAGGGGCTTGAAGGTCAAGGCATTGCATTTTGATAATGGTGGAGAGTATACATCTCATGAGCTCAACCATTTTTATCAACCTTGAGGAATTAATTGTGAGCTTACAACACCATATACCCCAATAGGAAATGGTGTAACTAAAAGGATGGATATAAATAATCAAGATCGAGTACTTTCTATATTACATCATGCAAACGTCACTCAAGGTTTTTGGGCAAAAGAGTCCTAACTACTTTTCCTATGATAAACTTGTCATCTAGCGCTGCCAAAGATTTGAAAGTGAGACAGGAACTATGGATTGGGAAGCCATCACATTATGATCACCTTAATGTGTTTGGATGTGACACATATGTTCACATCTCCATGGATCATAGAAGAAAGCTTGATCTTAAGTCTAGAAAGTGCATTTTTCTTGGACATGGAAGAAATTGGCAATTTGGATATTGCTTATGGGATCTTGAAACACACTCAATGATAAGAAGTAGTGATATCTCTTTGAATGAGTCTAATATCCATAGAAAACCTATAAAGGAGGTTAAAGTGAGAAGAGTTGTATTGAGGATGTAAGTCCTCCTAGTATGCAAAAGAGTATGATAGAAAAGGTTGCTAATATCCTACTAGTGAACATGATCAACAACCGTTATGATGATCTTCACATGTCTTATATCCACCTGTTAGATTTGTTGTAGGTTTGGATTTTGTTATGTTGGAAGATGCTAGTGAAACTTCTTTTTACAAAGAAGCTATGCAAATAAATCATCATGTCAAGTGGGAGCATGCCATGAATGATGAACCCCATTCTACTTCATAAGAGTGCTATTTGAGGATTGGTTACCAAAAGGCAAGAAATCTTTACCATGCAAATGGATTTATATAATAAAGTTTGCATCAGATAGTGCTTCTCCAAAGTAGAATGTAGAACTAGTTACTAAGGGATTCAAGCAACAATGTGTTGATTTTGAAAAAATATTCTCACCACTGGCCAAGATAACTACATTACATGTTGCTTATATTTATTGCAAAGGAGAGATTAGAGCTAGTACAAATGGATGTGGAGACTAATTTCTTGCATGGAGATCTTACAAATGAGATTTTTATGGAACAATCAAAGGCCTCTACAGTTTCTAGCAAAGAGAGTTTAGTATGTAATCTCAAGAAGAGCTTTTATGGACATAAACAACCACCTAGATAACGATCTTAAGTTTTATGCATTCATGAAATCTCAATTCTATTCTAAAAGCATTGGGGATCACCATCTTTACACTAAGAGATGTATGGATGGCAACTTGATATGATTGATATTTTATGTTGGTGATATGTTGATTGCTGGTAAATCCTCAAAAGACTTGTCTTCTTGAAGGAAAATATGAGTTAGAATTTTGACAAGAGAGATTTTGGAGATGCCAAACATATACTTGGTATGAGGGCCAACCATGATGGGAATAAATGATGCTTATGAGTACATGTCCAAAGTGCTTCATAAGTTCAATATGCATGGGAAAACTATTGAGTACACCATTATCTACACATGTGAAGTTGAGCAAGGATCATTGTATTGAATCTAATGAGGAGAAGGAATTTATGACCAAAATTCCTTATCAATTTTTTTTATAGTCTCATATATGATATGGTAGCTAGCAAACCAGGCATTGCATTTGTAGCAAGAGCATTGGGAAGCAGTCAAAATGATATTCAAGTATTTGAGTAACACTAAGAATAAGTGTCTATGTTTGGATAGAGGTGATGCATCCATTCTTGAATATATGAACTCTAAATTTGGTAGCTATGCAGACAATAAGGAAGTCTATTTTAGAATACCTCTTTCACTTCATAGGTGGTGCTATTTCTCGGAGGTATCATCTTCATGACTCTATAATTGTTTCCACTATGAACCAAGGTATGTTGCAACTAGTGAGGCATGTTAGGAAACATTATGGCTTTATACTTAACTTGTGATATGGGCATACCTCAACATGTACCTCATTTACTTAATGAAAATTAGAGTTCCATGGAATTGGCTAAGAATCTTGTCTATCATGCAAAGACCAAGAACATTGAGGTGTTCTATCATTTTATTTGTGATTTCTTAGCCACTAAATACACTTTACTTGAGAAGATTTATACTTAATAAAATTCAGTCTATGCTTTGTCTAAGGCTCTATCATAAGATAACTTTAGATACTATTGTCACTTGACAGAGTTATTCCTAGTTTTAACATAGTCTCTTGTATGCTATGTAACATGTGCATCAAGTGGGAGGTATAGGTCACATACTCATACTCATATATTCTTGTCATTCTATGTTTTTCTTCCTCATCTGTATTGTCTTTTAGTGGGATATTGTTATTGTTTGTGTCTAACATAACTTACATTCTCAGCCAGACATTATATTGAGACCATCCACTTATGAAACTTAAAAATATGCTATTTAATTTTTTGGGTTTTTGCATTTTTTTACAAGGTTGCAAAAATAGGTAAAAAGAGCATTTGCAATGTTGATAAAAAAATAATCCATGCAATGAGGATCTGAGAGGCTCCCCTTCATTTATAGAAAATTCTTGAGATATGAAAAGAGGGCTAATTGAGCTCTTCAAGCACTTTGAAGCACACAAATTAGGTCTTGAATGGAGAAGTTATGGGATTGATAAGTTAGAGAGTTCTTGTATTAATATGGATTGGGGGTGAAGTAGGGGAGCCTTGATGAATCTATAGTCCACATGATTATTCTTAAGTTGGTTAAAAATTGTTGTCATTATTTTAGGAAGTTGAAGATTGAATTTCTTTTCTTCTCTTTCTCTTCTGTCAATGATTAAAGAGGGTTCAATTACTTCACTATGGGTAACTCTCTACTCTTTATTATTTCTACATATTTAAGGATAATTGCGCAAGGGATTTGGTAGTTCGTTTTGATCTTGGTCTCGCAACATCCCAATAAGGTTGAAAAGAGATGTAAACCTAAATCTTATATTGGGCATTATTTTGTGATGAGGATCTAGCAAGGGTATAGCTTTCATTTCCTAAAGAATTAGGGGAATATTGCTTTTCCATCAAGGCAATAATATATCATAGTTTTTGGTTGACCTCATTGATAGAGATTTTCAAGCGTTCAATAAATTTCTTTAGATGATTAAGTTTATGATGAAGTCTATCTATTCCTGAATACATGCATACATCATATAATTTTTCTTCTTCTATCCTTTTCCTTTCTACCCCGTACTTATGAAATACATTAGGAATTGATACATGCATGCAGTGATAATGTTAATATTATCCCTTTCGTTATTTTCTAAATTCCTTCAAGTAATCTTAAAAACTAGTAGCAATTGATTATATTCTCAAAAGGAAGTTTGTAAGTACTTTACACATCCAACAAGAATTTATTAAAATATTTCATCCACCTTCTCTTGAAAATAAATCATGACTTAATGAAGATTGGTCTCCATGTGCTTGTCCATATAAATCTCTTCAAGTCTCCTTTGAATTCTTTGATTCTATATATCAAATATTGAGAGCACATTCTACGAGGTTAGTTGTGAATTGCTATCTCTAATCTAGATATTGTTAGATATATTCAAAGCCCCAGCATCATAAGATCCCACTAATGATCCATTATGTGCCTCCATTATGATGAGAAGCCATATCATGATCTTGGACATTGATTAGGTATTATCTAGCAGGTTAGACATGGTTTGTGTGATAAGATGACAAAGCACTGAAAATTTGTGGTTCTAACCTTTGCATTAAATAAATCATCATGTTGGTATAAATCTGAGATATATTGTAAGGTAAGAGAGTCACAAAGGTCCCCCATTTTGGGCTGTGGGTTGGGGAGTAAGCTTGGCTTGGAGGATCCCAAGGGGACTAATGATCCCCATCATGGGGTATAGGAGAAGCCCTCAACCTAATGGTAAAAGGAATATTCCCCATCCAACTAAGAGCCAACCTAATGTACCTAATTTGGTTAGGCCAAGCTAATTTAGATGGATAATTGTATGGTGGTTAATGGCCAATCTAGCCCTTGAAGTCAATATATATGTGAACCTCCTCATAAGTGAAAGTTTGTGAAAGATATTTTTCAAGGGCATGCATAAGTGAGAGTTTGTGAGAAGGGATGTGTATTTCAAATCTATTTTACAAGGGCATACATAAAAAGGAGAGTTTGTTACAAGATTTGAAGAGTCTTCCTTAGAAATCTTGGTGTTTTATCTATCATCTAATCATTCATTTGAATATGACCTTGTGATCTATTTTGATGTTTTTTATATAATAATAATGTCCTATCCTCATATTGAGAGGTCACATCTCCCATCTCACTACCTTGAGAATTCTTCTTCTATTCATCGATTTGTTCTTAAAAAAGCCTTTTAGTATATGATTAGCTTATCTGGAGCTTTCTATGTTAATGTCAAACAAGAGAGAAAATAGATTACCAATGATATCAATTATTTTATGGCCTTTATTTTCCCTTTCACATCATAATATAATCCTCACATTTTGTTGATATTTTTTATTTATGGGATAGGGAAATCCCATCTTTACATACATGAAATCTTGAACCCTACAACCTAATATGTAGACCCTTAAAATACCAACTCTTCTACAATGAATGAAGGTTTTTCTACTATTTAGAAGTGGCTTCTATGACTAAAGAAAGGATATCATTGTAAGCCTTTTCTTGCCTCATTTGAAGTGGATGAATTTTAAGATAATTGTAATGCATGTTTAATGTTTTGCTAAAATTCAAGGATCTTCCACTAATTTCTTGAAAAATGAAAACTCACAAATAAATGATCTTCCATGAAAAAAGAGATATAGCCTTATAAGTTTTACTAATTATTGCTTGTTTGGATCTCATTCAAAAGTGGATAACCTATGAACGTAATGACTAAAGGGAGATGAGGTTACTAGCATATAACCAATATCTACTTCTCTTGTTGTAATTTGTATTGCACACATGTAAGGTCCTTATTATAAGGAGAATCCAATCATGTGTTTCCCTTTTGGTGGGAACTAAAGCATAAATGCCAGCTAATAGCCACATTAGACCATTGAGGGATAGAAGATGGCTTAGGTAGATTTGCCTTATTTTCAAGTGAGATCTTGGGTAGGTTGGTATGCAATAAAAGTTTAAGTTATTAGCACTTTAACTTGCAATCTCTACCTTGGGGCTCAAATAGTTCTAGATTTCTGTCAATAGAATTGATGTATGGCTCCATATATGGATGTTTATCTTCTATGAACATAGTGGTTTCCGAGTTATAAGCACTCATGATTTTTTTTTCTACATAAAGTGACATCTTTCCAATGGCCTATTTATAGACAAATGTTTCTCTCGCCTAGACATTGGGTTGATCAACATCCCTCTACCTTGTATTCCTTCATTTACAATTGTCTAGATTACTATCAAACCTCCAGTTTTAGAGTGCATGGGTGGACAACATCATCATTCTTATATGTATTGTTAGTAAGAAAATTTTAAGCTTTTGCTATATCTTTTCACTTTTGTGTTATTATAATCATCTCTCTTCTATATTTTTTTTCTTCAAAAAGTGTTGGACATTTGGAATATGATATTATATATAATCATGAAATCATTAGAGTATAAAAAAATAAATAATTTACATGAAAAACTTTGTGATTTACTTCTTAATCTCCCTCCTTCCTCTGCCTTTGCTCCTTCTTCATGCAGCAAACTTGCTAGTGCAACTTGGACTTTTGCATGTTGTCAATATTTTTAGCTTTCTTTTCTTTGGGATTTTCATACGAGTGTATGGATCATTGTTTTGTTTATCTTCTATGATTACTTTAAGTATAATTTATCTTTCAAATGTATATATTTTATATCTATGACATGATTTGAACTAAGTTTCAAGTTGGTGGCACTATCTTGGCAACATTATCTAGTTCTAAGTTACAATCTTGATTCAATATAATAACGATAGATAGTGGTGTAACAAATGGATTTATTGTTGATCTATTTATTAAAAAAAAGATAGGAAATACTTTTTTTTCCCTCTTTGCATAATGTAAGAAATGATAGGATCAGTCATTCATACATTAGGTATATAATACAAAATTTTCATAATAATTAATATTCAAAAACATTAAAGAATGCATGTTTTTCATTTGAAAAAAAAAATTAAGACCTTAAATTCAAATAATGTGAAAGTAACTACCATTTTGTGAAGATTCAAAATCTATTAAAACTGACAAAACACAAGAATATCTAATTTTCAAAATGCTAGTCAACTCTAGACCATTGTTTCAATAAAGAAAGCAAGAGGAATTGGAATCAAAGGATCGAAGAGTTATGTACTATCAAATGAATGCTCCAAGGAAAAGAAATCTGAAGATTGTACGTAATCAAATACAATGTTAGATTTGATTATAGACAGTAAAAAAGGAACTTTTTTCTTTTTATGAGTGTTTATGGTAAAAGTTCTAGTGCAATTGAAGATTTTAGATCTTCCTTTCTAAATAAGGAATTTGCAAGAGCTACATCAATCTTAAATTGACACATCATAATATTCTATTGAGAAAGTGAATGCACTAAAAAAACAAACATTGATGTCACTTATAAAGAAGTGAATGTGAGAAGATTGTAAAGGGAATCAATCAAGAAATTTGCAAATATTAGTGTTAGCCTTTTTTACTAAAAAATAAGAAAAATTCAGAAAGTTGAAATGGAAAATCCTCTATACCATTTATTTCCTTGTATAAGAGGTAAGTTTTAAGCATAAAATGCGGGTCATAAGATATATTTGATGTTTTAATCTTGATCCATCCACAATTTTTATTTTCGAAAATCAATAAATGATTCCATGAAATTCAAAACGAGAGTTCAACGTGTGCTCATGCATTTTCCATTATAAATTTGAAACTTTGATTGAAATCTCTAGTTATTCACAATGGATGATTAATTCATCAACCCAATTTCATACATGATATATGGTTTGTACTTGTGACATCCAATACTAGTTATGGCATTTTTCATGTAAGTATTGAGATGTTGTTCATAATAGTTATTAGAGTGCACAATTTGGTTGGGCAAGTGCCTAGGTTGGGTAGGAACTAAGGTTGGGGAAGTTCCAAGGTTAGGAAGTTCCAATGTTGGACATGTGCCAAGGTTGTGAGTTGTTGTTCATAATAGTTATTAGAGTGCACAATTTGGTTGGGAAAGTGCCTAGGTTGGCTAGGTACTAAGGTTGGGGAAGTTCCAATGTTGGACATGTGCCAAGGTTGTGAAAGTGCCTAGGTAGGTTGCGAAGGTACCAAAGTTGTGCAAGTGCTAAGGTTGAGCAATGCCAATTTTTGACAAGCACCAAGGTTAGGCAAGTGCTAATTTGGGCAAGTTTTAAGGTTAGGTAGGGGCCAAGGGTTGAAAAGCGCCAAGATTGTTTGGGTAACAAGAGAGTGAAAGTGCCAAAAACCAACTCGTGCCAAGATAGGACTTGTCATGTTTGGCAATACGAATGATCAATCAACATGTGAATGATTTAACTATATAGGAACCCATCCTATTGGGCATGCCAATTTTAACTTGTCGATGGTGATGTATTGTGTGGTAGGTTGGGAATGCAGTATGGACATTTCCAAGATAATCAATAGATAGCTCAAACAAACCAAACAACCTTTTAAGGGGGAATATAATATAATCATAAAAAATGAGCAACACAAACCATATATTCATATACATCATTGTTACAAACAAAAAACACATAACTTTTATGAATCAGTATGCATACATGCAAGAAAACCTTGAATCAAGTGAGCGAACATCTTATTGAACCAACCTTCAAAAGGAATAACAAATGACCTTTACAACTAGCAATGATTGATTTTCAAAGAATGAATTCATCATTTTGAGTAGGGACTAAGTTAGCTATGCTCTAGGATGATCATGTGGCTCATTATGAGCATAGATCTCTCTCTCTCTCTCTCTCTCTCTCTCTATCTCTCTCTCTTGCTCCCTCTCTCTCTCTCTCTCTCCCCCCTTTCTTCCTTGATTGTCATCCCTTTATATAGTCGTTTGGCTAGATTAGTGATCTAGATATTTGGGTGAATCCCTGGTTGAACTTGTCTCATGTACAACTGCATTGGCCAACACTAGATAGGTGGTGGGCTAGACAATTTCAAGGATAGTCACCATTGTGGTGTTGGTGGCATTGGGTCATTACAAGGTTCTCAGTGAAACCACATGGTGGTTGTCCCATTGGTCTTGATATGATGGCCTTGGTCTGATTCTTAGTGCTATTCCTAGTTGTGGTCATCCAAAGGTGACTATCCAAAGGTTATGGTATACCTTTTGTGGCATTCCACTCCAAGTGGTCCAATAAGAGTATGTACCTTGGCTTATCCTTGATTCTCCAACTTTTGACCAATTGCCTTTCTTTCAATAAAAATCTTCAACTACCTACAATGAAATTTTTCATAGGAGAATTCACAACAAACTATAGTGCTTGTAACATGTAAACCAACCATTGAGCCAACCAAGCCGGGGCATGGGGACACATACTCATGATATTCTTAATATAGAGAGATGAACATAGATTATGGATATCTTATGAGAAACCACATTACAACCAAGAAGCTTACACAAAGCCATATCATATTGAATATGTCAATTTTATGCACACATTAACCACACTCCTATATTGGGTCCACTACCATGATAAAAATGGGAGTGTGGTTATTATGCTATGGGGAAGATCAACATAAAACATCCAAACAACAAAAATCTCCCATCTAGATCAATTTTCTTAAGATCATAGAGCCTTTTCAAGAAGTGAACTAGGACATAAAATTTGGTTCAAGTCATCAAAAGAGTTCAAACAAGAAGAAAAGCTGATGAAAAAAGCTTGGAAGAGATTAAAGTTAGAATAGAGGAGCAACTACCTAAAGTTGAGGATTCCCTAGAGCCTTCATATGCACAATAAAAAAAAGGGATTCATAAATCGAAAGCTAAGAAGTTAAAATTTAATAAAAAAGAATGAAAAAACTAGAGAATAACTTGATGGAGGAACTTAATAAACCAACAAAATCGAGTGATAAAAGTCAAACAACACATAGAATCCAAGTGAACTGTCTAGCAAGACTTCATCAACAGAAATCAATGTTCCTTCAAATCTTTGATCTTTTCAAAAAAATATTGTCCATAGAATCTCCTTCATTCATATGCTCATTCTCTAATTGTTTTTGGAGGTAAGCAAGACAAGGCTCATTTATTGCCTAGTATAAGGTGGTAAGTGTATCCCAAGAATCCTTTGTTGTTTTGCAAGAGCAAATATGAGGGATAATAGCATGTTTGACAAACAAAGCTATCAATGCATGTGCTTGAGCATCTCTGCCATCCTATCAAAGTTGATCTATAGTAGGTGCAATGGGAATTGTAGCACGAACATGAATTTGAAACTCTTCATCTTCAACGCCATCTGCATCACCTTCAATAATTGTATTTGGAGATGTAATAGGTCATTTTTCAACACCCTGCACAACATTCCACATTCCTTTTGCGACTAATACATGACACATCATGAATGCCCACAATGGGTAGTTGGTACCATCCAAATTATCCTCAACAACCAACATTAAAAATACATCAGTGCTTTCAGCCATGGCCACTTAGTAAAACACCTTGATGTAGAAAAATGATTGTATCTCAAAAGCTTGAATAGAACTACCGTGTCTACCTCCACTAAACCTATAGTAGACTTCGAGGTGCTTGTACTGGTGAACCGAAACCTGTATATATGTTTGGCACAAAAGGACGAAATTATCTACACAAGCACTAAAATAGTGCATTCCGAGGCCTTGACTATGCTCACTAGTTTTTGTCTGATTCTAAGACTCTGACCGAAGGGGTGTCGATGATGCCCTAGATGAAGCAACAACTTGCTCTAATACCAATTGTTGAAGTTTGAGGTCTGGGGGAGCATACGAAAAATGCAAGGAAGAAGAAGAGGCTTGGAGCACAACACACAATACGCAATGTATTACCAAGTGAATGTACAAAGATTAGTAACTGGCAAGGGTTATAGATGTATATACAAGCTAGGGGAAGAAACCTCATGCAGAGGGAAAAAAGTGTCCCAACGGTCCTAAGTGTGCTCACACACATTGCTACCAAAATATATCAACAAAAAGAAGTGGGTTGAATATCATGTTGAATTTTAGCCATGTGTGGCTGTAAATTTTGCAAATTTTTAGCCGTTTTTGGCTATACATTTGTAACTATGTTTGGCTGAAAATTTTTAGCCAAGTTTCTTTGCAAATTTTGAGAATTTTTAGCCACATTTGGTAGTACTTTGCATTTGAATGTCTTACAAGGTCATAGTCAAGCACACCACTTTGAAACAAAGGCATAAGTGTATCAAACACATCTTGCAAGCTAGTTGTTGTCTAAAATTTACATTCAAATAAAAGATAAGCTGATTTTTCAGCAAATATCACATTTTGACTTACAATAATTATATCCATCAATGGATGGTATAAGCAATAACCTTTACTCTCACTACTATACCCAAAAAATATACATTTATTTGCCTTGTCATCAAGTTTTTGACATTGTTGCGATGGCAATAGAGCACATGCTAAACAACCAAATATGCACATATGGCTAACCATTGTTTTCTTCCCATTCCAAGCCTCATAAGGTGTAATGACTCTCAATGCTTTTGTAGGACAACAATTCAAAGCATAGATTGCACACATGATCGCTTCCATCCAAACCTTATCTTGAAGATGCTTTCCTTTAACCATATATCATGCCATTTCAAGAAGCATTCTATTGTTGCACTCCATAAGAACATTTTTTTGAGGTGTATATGGCACTGTACATTGGTGCGCAATAACTCTTTCAAAAAGAAAAGCATTAAGTTCATGTGACATGTATTCATCACCACCATGATCCGTGTGAAAAGTCAAAAACTTATCTCCATAAAAGAAAGAGAATACCTCGTTCTTCACTTTCATAGGAGACACTCAAGTATAGCATGTTGCATTGTCAATGAAGGTAACAAAGTATACATGTTTGTCAAATGTTGGAGTCTTGACCGGACCACATACACCACTATGAATAAGTTGTGATTTTCATGTAGCCTGTGTAGCAACATCTTTGGGAAAAGGAGCATGATGCATTTTTCCAAGTATACAACCTTCACATGCATGCTTTTCAATGGACTGAAATGTTGGCAAAACAATAGCCATATGCTTCTTTTGCAAGTAAAGCAAAGTATTGAAGTTCAAATGACCAAATCAAGCATTCCATAACTCCATTTCAGCCATAGAAGAAGTATGTGTAAGAAAGGCATTTGAGGAAACTCTCTTATATGTATCTAAGTGATACAACCCATTGCACAATGTCCCCAACATCACAATAACATCACCATCTTTGAAATCATGGATCATAAATTTTTTATCAACAGTGTACATGAAGTCCAGCATTAGCAATAGTAGGAACCAAATCAAATTCTTTTTGATATCAGGTACATATAATGCATTCTTAAGAGAAAGAAGACCTCCATTTATAGCTGTAAGTTGAATTTTCTAACTCCAATAATAGGATAAGAAGCATTGTTTGAACATACAACATGTCCTCACTTGGATGCATCTTTCAAAGATGCAAGAAATCTTTTGCATGAAGTGATATGCTTTGAAGCACCACTATCAAAAAACCAATCTAAATTAGCCTCATTCACAATCATACATGTAGAATGTGATGATGAATCATAAAAACACATGCCCAAACATCTTGAGCAACATTAGCTTCATCATTCTTTGCATTAGTTATATTATCAACAATAGACATGCCTGGTTCTTTCTTCTTTTCATTATGCTTGGCAAGCTTTCTACATTCATCAATGGTATGACCAACCTTTTGAAAATACTTGCATCTTTTTTCTTTTTCATATCACCATCAAGCAAGGAAGAGTGAGGCTTCATTTTTTATGAACCCAAAGCTATGCCATACTTGCTCTTTCCCTTCTATGTAAAAAAACTCCTAAAGATGGAAAAAAATTGCTCTATTATAAGTTTGGTCACACACATCAATAGCAAAATATATCAAAAAATCCCCCTTGAGAGTGATGCATTGTTCAAGAAGCTAGCACTCATGTATAAGGAAGTTCAAAGCTATGTGGAAAGGAATCAACTCACAAAAGAGATTAAGCCTAAAGCTCTGTGAAAAGCTTCAAAATTCTCCCTAGGGAGAGCCTTTGTGAGAACGTCTGTAACATTATCCTGTGTGGGCACATAAGCCAAATTTATCTCTCCAATAGAGAACGTCCCCTTGAAATAATGATAGTGCACCTCAATATGCTTTGTGGGAGCATGCAATACAAGGTCCCTCGCAATTGTTAATGCACTATCAGTGTCAGTAGAGATGGTGCTGGCGAAAGATTGAACAACACCCAAATCATCCAAAGACATATGTGCCACACACACTCAAGAATCTCTATGTAAGCGGCCCTATACTCAACTTCACGACTAGAAGCAACCATACTAGGCTGCTTCTCTCTCAACTAAGCTATGCATGACGTACCAAGCATGAAGCATGATGTCCAATCTCAATCACAAAAAGCATGTAAATTTTGGCAGTAATGGTGCCCCCTTTGGCATAAAATGATCCAAGTAGCTAGGGATCACTCAAATAGTGAAAAATGTGCTTAACCACTTGCCAATGCTTGACACTTGGGCAATGCATAAACATGATCATCTGAGAGACAACAAACTGAATATTCGGTTGAGTTATGCATAAGGAAATCAAGCATGCAGTAACTTTTTAATATAGAGCAACATCAAATGCATCTCTGTTGGCAGTAGCCAGAGGCATAGACATCAAGGAAGCATGTAACGACAGAGCACAATGAAGTAGCAGGGAGCCAGTCAGATCATTTTTCAAACAAATATGTTTCAAAATAATTTTCAAAAACTCTCTATAGTAATTTTCATCACTCGTGTATCATATGTAACATAGAAAAACCCCTTTTGTAATTATATGCTCCATTTTGTGCAAGCTAAGGAGTCCTTGAGCTTGAGGAAGAACAAGCCTACCAATTTCGGTTATTTTTAGACATCGTTTACCCTTTCAAATAGCACCTAGAACCTATTTTTTAACTATGCCAGTCACTAGATGTGAAACCGGTCAAAACTAGTCTAGAATCTAAAAAGAGCTAGAGAGCTCATTTTTGAGGTTGGTTGGTGTGAGCTTAGAGCTATTTTGAGCTTGTAATTGAGATCTTGAGTAATAGAGTCTATTCTCCTACCTTCCATTGTGTCTTGCTTGTCTCTTCATGTGCGTGTGTATGTGTGTGTGCATCTCTATGCTTCTCACCTTCACTCTCACTACATCTCACATTCACGATCTTCATATCACTCCTATCTCTTTCGCGGATTGACATTAATGAGGTGGAGCTTCTTAATGTGGTTCTCACCATTGTGCTAGAGCAACATCAAATTTGGCGCCGTTGCCGGGGATCGAGTCTAGGACAAATGTGTGATGGTAAGAATATAGCAAGAAGTGGCATTGGAAGGTAAAAATTTCAGTTTTTGTTGTGGTTTTTCATTAGGTTTTTGTGTTTTTCATCTCCTCTACACTCCTTCACCACCACACCATCTTCTTCCACTTTGAAAATTTCAGAAAATTCACCATATCCACCCATTCTCCTCATTTCCCCTCATTTGTGCATGTGTGAGAGAGAGAGAGCTTTTGTGATTGCATGTACTAGTGTGTTTTTGAGTTTTCTTGCAGGTACAGAGCTACACTGCATTAGGAAAGCTTCCAAAAGGTAAAAAACCACTTTCTGTCAGATTTCTGCCGTGTGTGTTAGACCATCGCGCTGGTCTGCCAAGTTCGGCAATTTCGGTATGCGAGTTCACCAAGAGGTAGGCGACACTAGCACTTGCACGAATCCACAAACACATTTTGAAAATCATTGATTTGGTGGACCATCGCGATTGGCTCACGCCATCACGATTGTGTCACACCATCGCGATTGTCCCAGACCATCGTGACGCCTCGCACCTTCGGACCATCGCGATTGTACCACACCATCGCGACGGTTCACCTAAGCCATTGCGACGATCACAGACCATCGAGATTGTCCCAGACCATGGTGATTGTCCACCCCAAATGCCAAAATTAGGGTTTCAATTTTTGGGCAAATTTGAGGCTATTTTTTGAAAATTTTTGGGTGACTAAGCTCATAGGAGACCCCTTAGCTCATATTTGAAGAAAAACCTAATTTTCAATTTTCACCCCCCAGGGCCTGAATGCTCATATCTTTTTCATCCGAAGTCCATTTTTTGAGCTTTATAGCTCATTAGAAAGCTCTTTACGAGTTGACCATTGTTGGGACTAGAAAAAGCCAGGGGGCATTAAAAATTTTGGGCAAAGAAGAAAGGATCTTAAAAGTGTATATATCAAAGTGCTTGATCATCAATTGTGAATTGGTCTAAACATTGGATTTTTACAAGTCTAGCAAGGACAATCAAGGGCAATCAAAGCAAGGTAGTGAGAACGCAGGGCTTGGGAAGTGCGACTTCTTGGGCAACAGAGCAATCAAGGCAGCTGACTCGAGGTTGGAAGAATACTCAACCCCCTTAGTCAATTATTAGCTTAGCGCAAGCATATAGGTAAGTCAGACCCATGAAGCCTTAGATCATCAGAAGCAAGTGTAGGAACTACTGCACGTTCATGGGCACAACAATTGAATAGTTATCCTTACGAGTTGGGCTCAGACACGAGTGAGTCGGAAATGGCATTTAGCACAGAAAGACCAGAAGGAGGGTTAAACATAGCATATCTAGAAAGACCCGAAGGACCCTATAGGACTGAATTAGAATTTGTCCGCACCAACCGCTTAGGTGCTTGCATCTATGAGGATGGTTTGCGAAGACAAGTGGTGCAAATGCACAACCCTAATCAACCCATTGGATTGTAACGTCCAGTGGTGAATTCGAGAGAGACACATACATAAACAAAGAGGGACCGATGTACATCATAAGTACTCAACCAAATAATACCAATGAGTTTGGTGTAATTGAGTTAGAGACGGAAGCGAGAACCCAAGGAAAAGAACCAGTAGGAGAAGAACCTAGGACACCTAGAGGGAAATCTGTATTGACAAGAGTACTAATTCCAGAGTGGATCCCTCAGGACAATAGAAGCATAGAATTGTTTGTGAATAAAGAAACCGATGAAGCATTTTGGAGGTACAGAATGGAACAACCTAGTGAGGTAGGCTCCATTATGATCTACAAATTCAAGGACCCAGACACACCTCGAAAGGTGGCATACTTGGATGAAACTTCATAACGAGTATTTATAGTACCAAACCATGTGAGAAATACCTACACATGGAGAGGTGAGTTAGTCTTCCCCCCATCTCGAGCAAATGTAAACACAAGCCATCAGGATGCTGGAACATCCTCAGCCCATGGCAATCAAAGAGACAAGAACAAAGAAAGACCAGAAGTAAGTTTCACTCATCCTATAGGGAGAGATAGAACAACCATAGACACTAATAGAGTGGAAAGACAAAGGGAACCTAGAATACCAGGTGGTAGAGATGATTTTCCTCTACCTAGACCACGTGAACACCCAAGGGTATTGAGATCCACTCAACTAGTAAAGTCCATGAAAAACTACTTTGATGGGACATGAGATCCCTATGACCATGTTGCGGAATTTAAGCAAGTGCTACGAGCAGAGCAAGTAGAAGACATGTTCACGCAATATAATGCATTTGGACTGACGTTAAAGAATATTGCTTTAACTTGATTCCAACCATTGCAACAAAGACAATTTAGAGATATCCATCACTTGTTAGAGCCATTCATCACAGAATTCTCTAAAAGTGGAATCAGACATGATACGTCTTCTTTGATTCATAGTTTCAAACAGACCCCTCAGGAAATAGTTAGACTTGTAGGACGTAGGTTTAGACAATATGTTGAAAGATGCTCAATGCAAGAGTTACCCTCCCAGGCCAAGCAAGTACCATTGTTTTTAGATGGCCTCTTGAGCTCTAAACTACGCTCCTATGTATACTTGAAGGAACGTAGAACACTAGCGCAATGCGTGAGAATTTGTATAGACATTGAGGATAACCTTGGAGATGAGTTGGAACTCTCAAAAGTCTATAAAGACTCAGATTGTTCATCTCTAGCATCCTCAAAACTTTCTAGCTCGATAGAGGACCTAGCAAAAAAAGTGGCCCAGAAACTAGCAGTTTCTAGTAAACAGATGCCTAGGTTAACAACAAACAAGCATTGTTACACCTGTAGTGGTGATCATATGGCGAATGTGTGTCCCAATGCAACACAACCGCAAGCCAACTCTAGTGGCCAGTATACGATTGAGAGACGATACACGAATCATACGGCTCAAGACTGCCCATACAACAAACAAGCAGTACAACAAAACTACCCGCAAGCATACCCGCAACCAGGTAGGTATCAGGTCAATATAATACTCAGCCTCATTACTATAGGCCTCCTCAGAACTATCCTTATCAAGCTCAACAAAGACCTCAACCCGTTTTAGCTCAGCAGCCACCCCCACCAACTAATGTCATCTCAGTCAAATACGCTGCTGCAGAAGAGAACCTCAATAGGGCTTTAGTGCCTTCTTCACCCCTGATCACAGAAAGTGACACAAACTCCAACAGTTTTGACTCTACTCATGTAGATAGTCCATCCCCTTATTACATAGAGTCACCAGAACATGTGGAAACATATCAATACGATAGTCCACCATTGGAACCCAGTTGGGAGCCCGACTACGCTAATGTGATGTACACAAACCCCAATCCACGGCCCCAAGTGAGACAGCGAAGACCACAGGGCCCTAGAGGACCATGCTTTAGGTGCCAAGGAGATCATTTCATAAAGGATTGTCCACCTCCTTCGATAGTAGGACAATCACAATATTATAACATACAAGGCTTTTGTGTCGATTGTGGTAAAGAACATGTCATAAAAGATTGTCCTAAGAACCCTGCCAATGCTTCAAAAGTGACACCCATCAACGTGATAGGTATTGTACACAACGCAGATGGATCCAACCCTACATACGTGCCTATCCAAGCTATAACAAGAGCCCAAGTGCTCTTATAGAATCAATAGCTTAATCCTGAGAAAATAGCTAGAACTAGTGAAGTTGGAGAATCTAGAAACAAAAAGAAGAAATCTTGGAAAGATTCCTGTCACATAATCCTAGTAGGAGATGGTTGAACCATGCCTTAAGAGAGAGGATTAGGAAGTAATCCTCAACCATGGCTTTTGGGGCAAGTGGTTAGCCCATCGCACTCCTAACCGGGAGGTTGTGAGTTCAATTCCCAACATTGGTATCAGAGCCTAGTTGAGAAATTGGGCGAGATGGAGGTTCGCGCCTCATTCGTGGGCACTTGGAAAAAGCGCTTATCCGTGGTGAGTGTGAAACTGGCCTTGGATGAAGGCGCATGGGCATTTGGGCACCCACGGAGGGTGGGATAGGTCCAAATTTGGTCCATGTGCTGGAGTTTGAGGTTGGTGGAAGCGCTCATGCATGGAAAGTGGGTCCAAGAAGGGTCCATAAGTGAGCATTGAGGACAATGCTCAGTCTAAGGGGGAAGGAATGTCACATAATCCTAGTAGGAGATGGTTGAACCATGCCTTAAGAGAGAGGATTAGGAAGTAATCCTCAACCATGGCTTTTGGGGCAAGTGGTTAGCCCATCGCACTCCTAACCGGGAGGTCGTGAGTTCAATTCCCAACAATTCCAGAGAAAGAATTAAGAGGAAATGGAGTAAAAAGATAACTAAGTTGGAAGGAAGTTTAGCGGAACCCATACCAAAAAACCTAGACATGATGTTTCGTGCATATGAGGCTAGATTAAAGGAAGGACCTCAGATAGCTGAAATGAGCAAGAACTATCCAAGAGCAGATCTAGAAATTGAGAGAACAAAACTTTGCATGAAGATGGTAGAATTAGCACAAACAATGTTTGAAGCCTCACATTATCTTAATTGGAATAACATGGCAAATCCTGAATTACACTTTCAAGGACTACTGGAGAGGCTAGAATACTTGATTGATAGCAAGGAGAAAAAGAATCTACATAGGAACCCTATTGCCTCAGAGACACAGGAAAGGAATACACCATCCCTGTCTCAAGTACCCAATACAAAAATTGAAGACAACTTGTCTTCCATACATAAGTATTCACATGAATTTCTAAGAGAAATACAAGAAGAGAAGTGGAGAAAAGAACAAGGAACCCATCCTCCTATTCAGGAAATAGATGACTTGCAGGAGCAGTTTCCCCAAGACATTCCCTCTATTTACGATGATGTAGAGGAAGAACAACTGAGTGAACACACAGGTTTTGAATCCAATCCTTTGTAAGAATTACCTCAGTTCACAGGATCTTGGGAAACCAAGTCTATTAGCATGAGAGCACCCACGATAATAGTGAGAAATGAAGAATCAGTGATCCCTAGAAACACGAAAGTGATCAAGAACACTAAAGTACAATGTCACCTCACTCTAGAGGAGTTGTTGAAGGTCAAAATAGAATTGTGGAAACACGTAGCAAATCAATTCCCTGAGCTTGCTACTACACCCTCACAGATAGGATCAAACAAGAAGGTACCAGAGATACCTGTAGAATAATCGGAGATGTAAGCGAAGGAGAGGAAGGTTACATTTATCTTCCAATAACCCAACAGGGCTACACCACCAAAGCCATCTTAGATTCAGGAGCCGGGGTAGCCATCGCTACTATCGCTTTATGGAAACGTTGGGGTAAGCCAGCATTAAGACCCACCAGGATGAAGCTAAAAATGGCTGATGGACATATAGAGAAACCATTAGGCTTACTAGAAGGCATATCTCTCACCACTTGTGGTGTGGAGTTCGAGCATACCTTGCCATTTGTGATTTTGCAAAAAATCATGCTTATGAGATGATTTTAGGACTACCATTCATGCGTCAATTGCAAATTGTACAAGATTGGGGAACTAATTCTTTGTACTTGCAACATTTCAGAGTGACTACTAAAGTCAATCTTAAAGACTATTCACATCGAGATGTATCCCCAATACAATGGAACACCATCCATAAGACACAAGAAGAAACAGAATCAGTACACTCATTGGAGTCAGACCCCTCATGGTTGCACGAGGATACTCATCTATGGATGTGTAAAGTAGCTAAACAAGAGGAATAACGGTTAGAAGATAGGACTTTACCCTCAGAACAACATCCACGAACCCTTCAAGACCCAGTTTACGCACCTGTAGTATTTCAAGACGAGGAATTTGAGCCTCACGATTGGGCAGAAATTTTAGCAACAATGGATGTAGCCATCAATGAAGAACAATGGACACCCCATTGCCATGAGGATGGCTATGACATTTCAGTCTTCACAATAGAGCCAATCATGTGTGATTTTCTTATTGAAGAATGCGAACCTAGCACTGATGCATTTGAGGATGCAAGCGACTTTGATCTAGAGTCAATTATTATGGATCCACCCTTTGCATCAGATGAAGAATATTTCTACGAAGTTGAAACTCACCCTTAGAAACACGAAGAAATTATGAATGATGTGAGGTTAGCCACACAAGTGACTGCCAAAAGTGAAGGTAAGAAAAGAAAGAAGAAAGAAACCATGTCAGAGGAAGAGGAATCTTTGTTTGAGGTTCCCGAGAATTTTAAGAAGTATGAAATAGAAGATAGAAGAATAATGGTTAGAATGCCTAAAAGAAAAGCTGATGTTGGAGAAGTATATGACAACCGAGAGAAAACCAAAAAAATCATAGTCGCCATAGAAGGAGAAGAAGAAAAATGTACATACATTGGGCATGATTTGACGAATGAAGAAGAAGAAGATTTAGTTGCCCTGTTGCAAGAATATCGAGATGTGTTCGCTTGGAGTTACAAAGACTTGAAAGGAGTGGACCCGGATATATGCTCCCATAGAATCCCTATGACTCCAGATGCAAAACCTACGAAACAAAAACCGTACACGTATAATGATAACTAT
This sequence comes from Ceratopteris richardii, assembly GCA_020310875.1. Lineage (NCBI taxonomy): Eukaryota > Viridiplantae > Streptophyta > Polypodiopsida > Polypodiales > Pteridaceae > Ceratopteris > Ceratopteris richardii. The sequence continues at coordinate 185,407,226 of CM035407.1, forward strand.
GCTGTGAAGATTAAGGAAGAAATAGATCGCTTGATAGACGTAGGATTCATTTATGAAATTGAGCATATCGAATGGGTATCCCCCATTGTGGTTGTGCTCAAGAATAATGGAAAATTGCATGTGTGTAATAACCTTAAAAAAGTTAATGCCGCCACGATTAGAGACAGTTATCCTCTTCCTATCACATAACATTTATTGGAAAGAGTTGCGGGAAAGGAAGTTTACAACTTTCTTGATGGTTTCTTAGGCTATAATCAAGTAGCCATTGCTCCAGAAGATCAACACAAGACGGCTTTTGCCACAGAATGGGGCATATTTGCATTTCGTGTGATGCCATTTGTCTTAACAGATGCACCCGCCACTTTCCAGCAACTCATGTGTGACACAAGGCAATCTAGGACACATTGTGTCAAAGAATGGAATCTCTACGGATGAAGAAAAGGTGAAAGTGATTGCCGATCTACCTAGAACAAATAACATAAAAGAGGTACATGCACTTATGGGTCATTGCGGTTATTACAGACGATTCATACACATGTATGCAATCATAGCCAAGCTTCTGTACTCTCTTTTGACCAATTTTGAGTGGACAGATGAATGTGAGAATTCATTCAATGAACTTAAACGACGTTTGTGCTCAGCACCTATATTGACAACCCCAGATTGGAGCAAGCCATTCCATGTACATGTGGATGCATCCAACTATGCCATAGGATGTGTGTTGGCACAACCCACGAATGAAGGTAATATAGATCTCCCTATAGCTTATGTGAGCAGACAGTTGAATGCAGCAGAAAGAAATTACAGCACTACGGAATGAGAAGGATTAGGAATGATCTATGCAGCAAAGAAATTCAAGCATTTTTTTGTTGGCAAACAAATTCAAGTTCTTTACAGATCATCAAGCATTATTGTACTTAGTCAATAAGCCTTGTAATATGGGATGATTAATATGTTGGTTTTTATTGCTCATGGAGTATGATTTTGAAGTCGTAGTCAGGAAAGGAAAGACACACCTTAGAGCTGACCACCTCTCAAGATTAACCACAGGAGAAGCTCCTCAAGGAATAGTGGATGAATTACCCGATGCATATTTGTTTAACCTTGAGATAGTACCAGAATGGGCTAAGACTATTGTCCCTATTCTCACATATGGACCCATGAATCCTAGGATAAGGATCAAAGAAGGAGAGATTACCAAGTCTAAGAGATATCAAATAATAGCAAGAGGTATATATAAACAGGATAATTAGAAGATTCTTGCTTGTTGTGTAGATGAATCAAAACATGCAAATTGGTTGCAATTAGCACACATACGTGCATTAAAGCAACATCACTCGAAACATCGTACATTGCAGACTCTACATAGATTAGGAGTATATTGACCTTCTATGGAAGCAGATGTCTACAAGTTGTGTAAAGAATGCCTTGTCTGTTGTGAAAGAACACCAGTAGAACATGCTATGTTATATCATGTGTCTCTCACACCATAATGGAGTGAGCCTTTAATGATGCCAAGCTGCTTTATATACACATCACCAGTACGGAAATTTGCGCTAAAGAAAACGCTTAAGCCTTCACGGGGCGAAGCGAACGGCGCATTCCCGGTATTAGCTTAAGCCTAAGAAAGGCGCTAAAGAAGACCGGGTCTTGCGCTAAAGTTTACCTTTAGGTAAACGGAAAGCGCTAACTAAAGAAAACTGAATAGGTAAACGTAAACTAACCCGGTTTCCACGCATTTCCTTAACGGGAAACTTTAGCACAAAACCTATAGGTGCTAAATTGAGGACGAAAACATTCCCTCAACGAATGACCTTAGCACGACAACGTAGTCTAGAGCAGGAAGCTCAAGACTATTCACTTATTGGCAATAATCTATACAAACGAGGACGAGACAGATACCTAAGATAGTGTGTTCATGAAAGCGACTATTTGAGCATACTAGAGAGTGCACACCAAGGTATTGCAGGAGGTCATTTTGGCCCTGATAGAGTAATCAAAGCCATCCTCTTTGCAGGATTATGGTGGCCCGCTCTTCACATGGATGCACATACCTATGTTAAGAGATGTGATGTGTGCCAGAGAACTCAATTTCCTACTTGCAGAGATGAAATGCCATTGAAACCCATGATGGGAGGACGTGAATTCTCTAAGTGGGGTATAGACTTTGTAGGACCCATTAACCCCCCTGCAAAAGGTACACATGCAAAATACATTATTGTTGCGACGGATTATACCAAATGGGTAGAGGCCAAGGCCACAAAAAAGAATGATGCACACATGACTGCAAAATTCTTATTTGAAAATGTCTTTACAAGATATGGATTGCCTATTGAGTTCGTGAGTGATCGAGGAACTCACTTTCTAAACCAAGTCATTGAATATTTGTTAGAGGATTTTATGGTGATTCACAAGAAATTAGCACCATATCATCCTCAGGCCAATGGTCAAGTCGAAAGCACTAACAAGATCCTTTGTAACGTACTGACGAAACTCGTGAACAACAAACATTCAGATTGGGACAAACAGTTACACCACGTTGTTTGGGCATATCGAGTGGCCTACAAGAATGTACTCAATGCAACTCCCTTTCATATGGTTTTTGGTCAGAATGTTGTGCTTCCTTTGGACTTCTTGATACCGACCCTTAAGGTTGCACAAGAACATCAGTGGATCAGGCATGAATTATCATCAAGGATCATGGACGTGGAACGATTAGGAGAAACTAGGCTGAAAGCAGCAGCAGGCATATATGTGGCAAAGAAGCAACAGAAAGCCTATTTCGATGCACATGTGAAAGATAAAGGCTTAAAAGAAGGAGATTTAGTCCTAGTATATATGCTGAAACAACATGCACGGAAGTTAGAAACGCAAGGTTATGGACCTATGATCATTAACAGACTCTCGACAAGTGGAGCAGTACAATTAGCCACCATAGAATGAGACATAATGCCTAATTACATTAGTGGCTGTAGAGTCAAGTTATATCAGGAACCTCTTATTGAGGATATGCTTAGACGACTCACGTTGGCAAAGAAGCATAAGGAGGAAGAAAATAGAATACGAGCAGAAGCTCAAGCAGAAGCTATAGAATGCATTAAGCACATGAAGCTAAGAAGACAAGGACTAGGGAGAGAGCATTATGACCATCTGGAAACAACACCCTGATACCCCATGGCCATGTGTCAAGTCAAGTCAACCACTCATCGTAGCATAGTGGATAGGAGACCATTCATTACAGTCAGGCTAGAGCACGGCAACCCTTGCCATGAGCTCAGGGCTTTAATTGACTCAGGTGTTGCGACTAGTGCGATTAGATGGTCCCACTATAAGGACTCAGGAATAGAAATGCGGCTAGTTGAGGCATACCTCATAGGTCTAGGAGGCATGGAAACCCCTTGCATGGGTGAGGTGTACCTTCCTATCCTCGTAAATGAAGTGACCATGACAGCAAAGCTACTAGTGTGCCATGACGAGGACCTGATAGAACCCCTAATCCTTGGCCAAGGTTGGCTATACGATCACTCAGTGGACCTAAATCTTAGACAAGGCTCCTTGCAAATTGGAACCTTAGATCAGAAGCAATTGATACCACTTGACTTCCCTAATGGCAATCTGCCTAAGGTATGTAACCCTAGACGATATGAAACGCAAGCGACGGAGGACCGGAAGATCTTTGGCCAAGTCCCTCGACTAAGCACACTCATTCCAAAGTCAACTCATGAGAGCTTGGCGATGGATAGTTGCCAGATAAAAGACGGTCAATAGATTTTTCCCTGGTCTTCTAGCAGCAGTCAGGTGGGTTACATCAACGATCAGGTGGACTGCATCAGCAGCCACATGGGCAACACACCCTGCTGTGCCCATCCTTCCACACTTACTGCGGATTGGCCTAGATTAATAGTACAAAACGAAGCACTTCCTAATGGGCAAGTTGCACAAGTGTTGGATCTCCCTTCTTTTCCAAAGCAGAGTGTCCATCCGACCTCTCAACCCCAACCACGAAGGAGTCAACCACAACAAAGGAACCCAAACCGACGACCCTACTAGGCGACGCAAAGAAAGTAGCAGTATCAACATCCCAATGCAAGCAACATGAAACAAATATGGATGCCAAAAGGACAAAAAGCACCGACAGATTTCAACAATGCAGACAATGATAAGAAGAAGTTTCAGCAGAATCAGAGGCAACATTCAACATCTGCTCAACCTTCTTCTATAAGTAGGAACAGTTGACAGATTTGGATCGCCAAGAAGTACCTTATGAATCGACCCACACCCACACAGATATGGGTACCCAAGCAGTGTATCATAGCTCAACCTTCAAGCCATGTAATATATACCCCTCAGAAATCTTTTCACCCCTCAGTACCACCACATCCAATATCATCTTTTATCCCCCAGCAAAAACATATCACCCGCTCAGCAACTCTTAGGAAATGGATACCAAAACGTATCCAGATGTCTCCTCATGTACCGTTGTCTAACATTACTCCCATCCCGAATAACCAACTTCCTTGTAATAACTCATTCACAACTGAACTTTGTACAAATCCACACACCATAACCCAACATCACTTATAATAACAATCTCATCAAGCAATGTATGCACTATCTGAAGCATGTAGGTGTCTAGAGACCTGCATTAGTTAGCAAAAAATCATTCCATAAACCACAGCACAACACTCGGCTACATGGGTTACACATCGGTTATGGAAAGGATTGCGGTCTCACTTTAATGGGATCATGATCAATTTCCATACTAATGTGCTAATCTTTTGTAGCAGATCTTCTCCACTTTCGCATCACTCATCATGCAGACAGAAGAAGGACCGTCTGAAGCTGGCCCCAGTGTACCCATGGTAAACATTGGTGAATTACTCGCTGAACCGCATCCTACATCGCAACCACCCGAATTTCAAGGATTCCCAGGACCTATGTTGATTGATGATCCACCTAGGGGATACACGGAAAAAGTTCATCGCAATTCTCATTGGTTCCAAGGTCTAGCAGGACCTTTGGCGGGCGCAGATTTTATTTTTGATGCTTATTTGGCTTATTACAATAGTAAATGGGGGAAGTATTAGTTCTTCTCCAGAGAGTTTGAAGCACTCCAAAATACAGAAGACTTAAAGCATGTTTGGGCTAGAGCAGGCTTCACTGAATACTTCAGTCATCCACTGCCCAAACCGGATTTCTACAGATGCTACTACTTGGTAACCACATTGACAGCCTCGAAGAATGAGGATTTGCAAGGCATATTCATTTTGCCATCCCTAGTAAATGACCCACCATTTAAGAAGTTTTATCTGTCAAAAGATTTGATTTGAGCTGCCATTAAGATCCATGGAACGCACACCCCGATAGAGCGAGAAAGGCTAATTCCAGAGCCTATGAAGTGTGGTGATGTTACCAAATGGGAAGATATTTTGGCTATCACACCTGAGCTATCTAAGCCATTACGTATATGTATGCAACACTTTGCATTCCAAGCACAGGATCGATTCACCATGCCCCACAAATGTATTTGGTTTGGACCCAAAGTGTATTTGGCATGTATAGGAGCTCAAAGGGTAGATCTGGCAAGTTGGATCATTGATCAGTTGTATCTAGCACAGCATAGATGGGAAAGGAAAAAAATCATCCATGGATGTTGCGCTCTCACAAGAATTGTGTATATGTGTTTGGCATATTACTTGCCTATCGAGCGTGAAATGACAAGTGAAGAGTTGAAGGCATTTAAAGGGACATCCAAGAAAGCCAGAAAGTCTAGCAAGGAACGAGCAGGCAAGCGCATGAGAGGATCTATCCCATGCCTCCAAGTTCCTGAGTCCCCGTCTCCTCAACCATCCCCAGAGCAATCTCCTACGGAACCCCTTGCAACCATACAACCGATTCGCACACGACTGTCACGACTAGTTATCACCAAAGGCACTACTAGTACAGTTACTTCTCAGGCAACCACCGTCCAGGAACCTACCACCATTGCAGTAGGCATTCCCACCTCTATTGGTGCTGAAGCGTTTTCGTTCCCTATACCCAATCTAGAAGCAGAACCACTGAATACCACATTCGATTTTGAAATGTCGGACGCCTTTTCAAATGAATTTCAGTTTTCTGAAGGCCAGTTTTTCTCTCAAGAATATGAATGCCCTAGCTACCCTACCACTCCGCCTGATCAACAGCAAGGACAAGTAGTATCCAGCTTAGAAGAAGAAAGGACAGAAACAGATGATGAAGACAGAGATGATGAAGCTAGTCAAGGAAGCCAGGAATCTCAAGAGAATGTGCAGACGGATGAACAAGAACAACATACTGACACCCAAGGTGACACTAGTACTTATGAAGATGAAACATTTGAAGAAGCTGCCTACACATTGGCAATCAAGAAGTTGTACCGCACCATGGAAGCAGTGTGGGCGCATAAAAAGCTATCAGAGGAAGAAAGCCAAGCTCTAGTAGAACAAGAACTTGCTACAGGAGGCTTTGAAGAAGCCTACATTCAAGGATTCAGAGAACTAGTCAAGTCAGTAGGAACGGAGGAAGCACTACACTATTTGCAAAGAAAACCACTACCACAATTTGACCCATGTCGCATACGCTTGTTATCAAAACCAAGTCAATACATTCGTGTACCGACAGATGCTCAGTCATCCCAATAGGCCAGGGAAGCACGTCTTATTCCTGAAGGTTCTTTGGCAGAAGAAACGATTTCCATCGATTCCCCACCCCATACTTCTACTATACATACCACAACTGTTATTGACGTAACCATCACCCCAACCGCTCCTCTGTCGGGTCCCTGAACTACTGTCGCCTCTGTGCTCCGATGAGCTCCCCAAGTTTTTTTGTCATGTCCCAGATTCGTACGCGCACACGGAGATCGAGATAACTTTTGCCACCCAGCCTCGTACCCCCCTCTTGACTTATTACTCCTTAATAGGAGTAGGTACTGTGGCATCTCACATGAGTGCCACATGGCACTCATGTGTGTGCCCTTCTAATGGAGCCTAAGAGATGGTTCACACCATCTCTTCCATAGGGACTCCCTTCATAACATTTCCTTCCCCTTAACTCCATTTTTGTCCTCAAAAATGGTATTGGAAGGTCAAGAAATCAAGAGGGTGGTACTCCCACTATATCCCCATGTATAAAAATACATGGTCTTGTCTCCGTGTTGTTTCCCCATATCCTTCTCCTTAAGAAAACTCTTGGGAAGGTAATATAAAACTGGGAAACCGTCTCTGAAGGGTGCTAACCCGCTCCAATGTGGCACTATCTTCTGAACTATCTTTCCACTTTACTAGACACTCTTTATACAAGTGACTTCTCGTCCGTTTCTCTCGAGTGCGTAGTATGCTCTCATGCTCATGTGGAATAGATTGAACAGAATAGGCTCTACTACCTCACTGTCTGGAATGAGCTTGTCAGATTCACCCAGCCTTTTCTTAAGCCGGCTAACATGAAAAACTGGATGGATTTGACTATTCTCTGGAAGTTGGAGCTGATAAGCCATCTTTCCTATTCTCTTAAGTATTTGGAAAGGTCCACAATACCTAGGAGATAGTTTTGGACAAGGTCTCGTCTTCATGGTTTCAGACCTAGATGGAACTCTAAGATAGACCTGCTCTCCTACCTCAAAGTTGATATCTCTCCTTTGAGGGTCAGCATAGGCTCTAGCTCTATCCTGAGCTTTCCTAATGCTGTCCTTAGCAAGCCTAAGCTATCGTTCATCTCTTCCAAGAAGTCCTTTGCAGCTTGAACTTTTTCATTCTGCAAGCCTACTGCATAAGGAGCTCTTGGCTGAAACCCATACATAAGCATAAATGGACTATGCCCAGTGGAAGAGTGCTTGGCACTATTATATGCAAACTCTACTATAGGTAAGTACTCTTCCCAATTAGTTTGCCTTTCATTTACATATGCTCGAAGCATATCCTCTAGGATTTGGTTAACCCTCTCTGTTTGCCCATTTGACTGTGGATGCTTGGCCGTACTCATGCTAAGTTTTGTATCCAACCTTTTGAAGACCGCTCTCCAAAAGTGGCTAGTAAACTTTCTATCCCAATCAGAAACTATGTCTAAAGGAAGACCATATAATCGGTATAGGTTCTCTACAAAGAGTCTAGCCAACTCTGGTGTCTTCACTGTAGTACGTGTCGGAATAAACCTAGCCATTTTGGTTAACCTATCCACAATTACCCAGACTGAGTCGTGCCCTCTCTGTGTCTTAGGTAATCCGACTATAAAGTCCATGGAGATACTCTCCCACTTCCCATTAGGAATATCCAATGGGTGGAGTAGTCCTCCATTCCTCAACCTCTCAGCTTTGTTGACCTGGCATTTATTGCACTTAAGCACATACTCTAGGACGTCCTTATGAAGTCCAGGCCAATAAAACTGCCTCTTAACAAGATCATAAGTCTTGTTAACTCCTGGGTGTCCCGCACTAGGTGTGTCATGACACTCATACAAAATATGACGTCTCATCTCGGTATCTCTAAGGACACACACCTTACCTTTGTATAACAGATATCCATCATGGACACTGTAATTCTTCCACTTGAATCCTTCTTGAGTACCTGTCGATACTCCATGCTCACTGGAAACCCGTATATCATGATCCCCATTCTCTATGGCTTCCCAAATCTTGGAATATGCAGGATCAAGCCTACATTTTCCTCTAAGGGACTCAAGTAGCTCGCTAGTGATCTGAGTAAAACTCAGTCCATTGAGCATAGGCATGTGGCTAAGTGAATCAGCCACTACATTAAACTTTCCCTTCCTATACCTAAGCTCATAATCAAACTCCTGAAGGGTCTCTACCCATCGGGCCTTACGACCTTTAAGGTCTGTTTGATTAGAGAGCCACTTAATGCTCTCTTGATCAAACATTATCGTAACTTTGGCACCATATAAATAATGACGCCACTTCTTCAAAGCATGGACTATTGCATACAACTCCTTCTCATAGACGGAGTAATTCTTCTGAGCTGGTTCTAGTTTCTTGCTCTCAAAAGCTACTTGTCGACCATCCTGTACTAAAACCGCTCCTATAGCAAAATCACTCGCGTCCGTCTCAACCACAAAAGGTTTGTTGGGATCTGCTATGTGTAAAAGTGGAGCTGTAGCAATTGCTACTTTCAACTTTTCCATACTTTGCTTTTGTTCGTCTCCCCAATGAAAGGCTTTCCCTTTCCCTTTAAGCTGTTCCGTCATCGGGACAGCAATCTTGGCATAGTTCTTAATGAATCTTTGATAGAAACCTGATAAACCTAGGAAGATCTACAGCTCTTCCAGGTTCCGTGGATGTGGCCATTCCATAATAGCCCTTACTTTTTCAGGATCCATCTGGATTCCATCTTGGGAGACTATATGCCCAAGGTATCTAACATCTGTCTTGAAAAATTCACACTTTGATTCCTTAGCAAAGAGTGAATTTTCCCTTAGCACTTGAAATACCTTCCTCAAATGTTCCAAGTGCTCCTCTTCTGATGTACTATAGATCAGAATGTCATCCAGGAAATCTACTACAAAATGTCCTAGATAAGGTCGTAAAACACTATTCATGAGTTTCATGAAAGTGGCAGGAGCATTGGTGAGACCAAAAGGCATCACCAAAAACTCATAGTGCCCATATCTAGTTCTAAATGCAGTCTTAGGGACATCCTCTGCCCTAATCCTGATTTGGTGATATCCTGATCTAAGATCAAGCTTGGTAAAATACCTAGCTTGATGTAACTGATCAAATAGATCTTCCAACCTAGGCATTGGAAATCTATTTTTGATAGTTACCTTATTAAGTGCTCTATAGTCTATACATAATCTCATAGAGCCATCTTTCTTTTTAACTAGGAGCATTGGCGATGCCCATGGTGAGTTACTAGGTTTGATGAAGTCCTTATCTAGATAATCTTGCAATTGCTTCTCAACCTCCTCATGCTGAGAAACACTAAGCCTATAAGGTGGTCTGCAAATAGGATTAGTGTTAGTAACAACCTCTATGGCATGGTCAATGTCCCCTCTCTCAGGTGGTAGCCCTCTAGGTAAGTCAGTGGGAAAAACATCTCTGTACTCAAACAGAAGATCCTTAAAACTTTTAACCACACACTCTTGCAAAAAAGAATAATAGAAAGTCCTGTTCATATTTACATTCATTGCATGAAAATATACATCAGATGAGCTGTCTGTACAATGCTCCATATCATGACTATACAATAAAAACATGTCCTGTACATGCTGAGAATAACAGAGACTATACAACTCTAGTGATGAAATGAGAGGTGCACTAGGTACATCTCTCTCCCTGAATACAAACTTTACTTCCATTCTTTTCAAATTCGAGTGTGTTATTTTGATAGCTACGTTTAAGTGTATCTCCCAACCCCCATAGCCACTCTCTTCCTAAGACTAGATCTGTCCTCTCCATGTTCATAATTTGGAAGTCCGTATAATCTGTATAGTCCTGCATCTTGACTTCCAAATTGGATATCATAGTATCCCATATTCTTTTATCTTGCCCTTGCATCATAGATACAATGTATTTATGTGCACTCGGCTGCTGGGGAATCTTTAATTTCTTGACCAAAGCATAGTTAATAAAATTATGAGTAGCAGAGTCATCTATCATGAGCCGCACCCTGGTCCCGTATACACTACCATGTAGTTTAACTAAGTCATGTGGTCCAAACTGTGGTGACCACAATGATTGAGTCAAACAACAGGTGTGCTCTATATCCTCGTGCATCACCTCCACTCCCTTGCAGCTAGAGCTGCCATGAATAGGAAGGTTCTGCACTAGGTAGACTGCCTTTTTGCCCTTTTTGGGGGCCATACTAGACCCTTTTTCTTTTCTTCCCCCTTCTTGAGTGGACAGTTCCACTGTGAATGGCTAGGAGATAGGCACCTAAAACACAGGTTCTCCCTTTTGGCCTTCTCAAACTGATCTGTGGATAGCCTAGGCCCTTGTGATCTTTGTTTTTTAATAAAAACTTTGTTTTTCCCAAAAGGCAACTTCTTCTTGAATTTAGTCGTACTAAGAGGCTTGAGGGGCTGATCCGTCTCCATAGGAGTATACTGAGGACGGTTATGGTCCTCATATATCTGTGCATATTTGATCGCCTCCTCAAACGTCTTAGGCGCATTCCTTCTGACTTCCCTCTTTATGGCTTTGTCTAAGCCCCTAACCAACCCTCTAGTCTTCTGAAAATCATCTAAGCCCTTAAGTTTCAAAATGATCTCTCTATAGTGGGATAGGTAGACCGAAAGAGGCCTACCTCTCTGTGTAATCCTATCCCACTCATCCCAATTCCTCTCCTCCTCATTCTCAGGAAGAAACTCTTTTAGAAAAAGAGTCTCAAACTGAGTCCAGTCAGTAGGGATAGAGTTCGCCTCCTTAAGACTCATCCACCACTTATAAGCATGCGGGCCGAGGGAGAGACTCGCCTCTAGCACACGATACTCAGGTGGGGTGCCCTTCAATTGATGCAAATCATGCCACTTTTGTATAAAAATGTAGATTGCATCCTTGTTCCTGTCTCGGTCATCCCCCATAAAGGTAGGTGGCTTTAAGTCTTTCAGGAGGGGATCTTCCCTAGAGGTCTCTCCTTTATGCTTAGTAGGAAGAGAGGTATCTTTTCTAGTGAGTTCCAAAGGCATAGGAGGAGTCTCTCTTTCCTTCCTAGCTAGGAAAGAGGTGACATTAGTCTCAAGTGAGATCATTTGAGACTTAAGCTGCTGTATAAGAGATGTGATGCTACCAAGATCTTTCTCTAATTTAAGGGTTTGCTCTTTCAAGTCAATGAATTGGTCACGAGTGACAAATTCATCTATAAGTTCTTCATAAGTGTATTCTTCCTGTGAAGGCTCTTTCTCTTCTAAGTTCTCTTCTATTTCTTGCCTTAATTCTACTTCTTCCATTCTAGCATCAGGATCCTCTAGTTGCTCTTTAGGTGGAGAAGTGGTTTCAACTACTTGTTTACCTTTAGTTTCCATGTTTAAGTTCCCTTCCCCCGTTTGCTAACTAGAGTGTATGAAAATGAATGGAAGTAAAGCTCAAATATGCAAGAAGAAGAGAAATATATCACAAGAGCACTTCCCTGTTACAAAGTAGAGCTTCGGAAGCGAAATCCAAGTGGTGATTGATGCTTTAAGTCGTTGATTTCGAATCCTCGCCAGGCCCAAATAAAAATTGGAAATGTTCGGTTGGTCCGGGGAGGTTCTAAACACCATAAACCATCCAAAATAACACGAAAAGCACGTGGGAATAGCCCCAATCGGGCAAACTGAGTGAAACTGAACAATTTTAGAGATTCGACAATCCTCGCCAGTCCAAGAATGGCTGCCCAACACCTGTTACTTCCAGAATTTGAGACTATCCCAAGTGAAAAAAGTGGATTTGGAGCCCGGATGAAGAAAAACTAGGCTCGGAAGTGGCCGCCTAGTTCCTGCTGAAGCACTGCAGAGAGATTTTGGTGGGGAAAATCTCATCCAAATCCAACATCAATGGTTTTTCAGCGAAGCTTAGGAGTATAGCTTCGAAACATGACCAAGATTTCTAAAATCCGATATCGTATGAGGAAGCTATGGTGCGGAGAGCCCGGGTAGGTTAAGGGTAGGAAGTAAAGGAACTCATTTTCATGGATGGATGACTTTGTGAAGCTCAAAACTGAGGAAACAAAGCTTTTTTAAAACCACCCAAAGCCCATACCCCATAACCACAGCCCATATTACATAGGTGCATCATAATTTTCCCCAAAAAATTGGCTCATAGCATCACTTTTCCATTGCAAGATTCCAAAAAAATTTCGAAATATATACCTGCTTGCTTAGCTTGAGTTCACTGTCACAAGAAAAATGTTTGAACTGTCAATGGAGGAGGACTTTATCCCACATAGGGGCGCAACAGGCGATTAGAGGCCTACATAAACAATTGCTTCTTTCATCCTGGAGTGGGGAAGGAGGAGCAATAAGGGCTGGCGGCGCCTTCGAGCTATCGCTCTATCATATGCTCCCGGACGTCAATCCTCTTGACTATTTGACCACGCGTTGGTTATTCTCTGCCCGCCCGTCGCCTGGGCTCTGGTACCAATGTCGGGTCCCTGAACTACTGTCGCCTCTGTGCTCCGATGAGCTCCCCAAGTTTTTTTGTCATCTCCCAGATTCGTACGTGCACACGCAAATCGAGATAACTTTTGCCGCCCAGCCTCATACCCCCCTCTTGACTTATTACTCCTTAATAGGAGTAGGTACTGTGGCATCTCACATGAGTGCCACATGGCACTCATGTGTGTGCCCTTCTAATGGAGCCTAAGAGATGGTTCACACCATCTCTTCTATAGGGACTCCCTTCATAACATCCTCTTTCACCTCCCATCCCCCCAGTCTCTCATGTACACCCTTCCTCTCTAAGACCATCCACATCCTTCGATAGTGCAGTAGCAGAAGCCTTTGTTGCTTCAATTCCTCTCACCCTACGCAACCTAGCTTACCTCCTCGAACATCCACCTTTCTATCCAGTCCATTTCTCCATCCATCCTTCCCTTCCTTCCCCACACCTCCAAGACCCCTATTTCCATTTCCACCTCCATTGAATTTCTCCCTAGTCTCACCTCCTCGACCAACCGCATTTCCTCTTTCTCCTCTCCACCAAGCAGTACAAGAGACCCCCTCTGTAAATTATTCTACCACTTTTGTAAACCTTGTATTTACACCCACGCACGCACCCACTATCACTCCACTATTCACAGTCACGGCACTCGACACCACATCCAGTGACATGGACATATCACCACCCACTGCGCCACCACTCACCTCACCTATTGCACAATCACATTTAGGCACAACACAATTTTCCAAGTCACCACTGCATCCACATTCCCATCCCTATTTCCCCTTGCATCAACACCCACACCCACAGCACTTGCACCACACCATTGATCTTATCACCCACCATCGACACCGCATTTTGTCAGATGTTCGCATGCATGACACAAGTAAGAGATGAATTCGCATCTCTTGGAACTAGTTACCAGACGCTGCAGCAGACAACGAACGATTTACAGTCACAGCTCAATTCATTATGAATCGAGAATGCATCCCTTAACACATGCTACCAAGAGCTACGCCAAGCCTACCACAAACTGGAACTCAAAAGTGAACAAAAGACAAAAGAGGCCATCACTGATATTGATAACTTGTTGGGGGCTCAGACTATTCGCAATGCGATGCTTACTAGAAACATGGGACTGCTTAGACGCCACTTAGCAGCAGCTAAAGAAGAGAACCAACGTCTACAGGAACAGAACAGAGAGAACTTGGAAGCTACTTTAGATCAACTCGACCAACCCTTGAGTCCGAGTTATTTCAAAGTTGTTCCTTTCTAATCTATGAAGATGTTATTAGAAGATCATGTCAGATTACTAGATGAATATGAGAACATGAACGAGGCCTACCAGAAGCTTAAAGAAGACCACAAACTACTCCAATTAAGAGCACCTGTACAACCAGAACCACTATCTCCTGCAGACATGTCTCCTAAAATCATTGAGGAACTCAACGCTCTAAGGGCCCAGGTAGTAACTCTCCAAACACAAATCATAGCATACGAAGCACCCCCTAGGCCAGATTCCTCGTCACAACTACCAGCGGATGAAGAAACAGTGACTATTCTGGTGGAGGACACTTTTGAAGAAGCATATGAACCCCAACCCATCCCAGGCGGATGCGTCACGACAGAAGGCCAGATGACTTTTGAACTTCCTACTCCCGCATGGATGAAGACAGTTGAAGAACTTGGAAGGACCCACTCTGCACGGGTGGAAGCACAGTTACATGCAATGGCCATGATAGAAGAACGAATTTTACAATCCCCGTATTTTGCTCACTTGGCCCCTCGCCGATATATATATGGGCATGAGCTACAATATAAGCCATATTTTATGTTAATGGCAGAATATCAGCTGGCCATCGAAAAAGAAACAAGCAAGAAACCTTATCACGCAACTCAGTTCGAGCCTGACAATTTACCACCATACGCGCAGAGAGGAGAAATATATCAACCAACTTGGCGCCATGACTTATTACAAGAATATCCTGAAATGATGAGCACATGGGTCAAGGCACCACTCCATTTGAAGTATAACCCATGTTGGGGACCCATGCCACGATGCCACTCCTGGAAGGCCTTTGCAATCAAAGTACAAAATAACAAGCAATGCCAGGACTAGCACAATTACCCATATTTTGTGCCACCCATCGGACCACCAACAGTAGGCTATATGATGGCAACGATTTGCCACTGGCTCCCTCGCTTACAACGAATGGATGATTCAACTTGCATAAGGTTGATGGACAAATGATGATGCAAACATCCCAAATCTAACATATCAAACTTGACATGCAAATCAGCTTTAAATTTAGCAATATGGTTCTTGTTAGGACTAGTGGCCATCATATCATCAACATATATGTTGGGGGATTCTTGGACAAGAAGGGATTTGAGTGTTTGCAGGAGAAAAGGGAAAGAAAAGAAGAAAGATACACACTGGAAGCCTCTGTCGATTGATTATAATGAGACAGATACAATGGTGATGCACAATACAATCCAATGCTTCTGTGCAAAATCCCACAGAGTGCTCAATTACAAAACACCAAATACCCAAGGTCTTGTTGATGCCGGCCTCCTCTGAACCAGACCTCCACCTTCTCCAAGCCTGCACTTGTGCACACCTTGCACCAAGCTTCCAATAAGGGGGAGGGATGGACACCTTCTGTCGGCACGCGCACACTACAATGAGACCTTCGGATCCTTGGGGAACTAGCTTAGCACTTCTCTGCACACTTCCTTAGTCACTCTTCATGCACACCTTGCACTTCACTTCTCTGTGTCGCACACTGTGTGTCTCTTGCACTTCTCTCTCTTGCTAACTTAGACTATGCTCACCTTGCTTAGTCTTGCTTACACAATGATCTACATCATCATTTGAAGTCTATAAGGGCTGCGAATTACCTCATTAGAAGTTGCATTTGACTATTCACCTATAAAAAGAGGAAGCAAAGTGTCATACACATCTCTTGAGTGGACTGGTGTATCCTTGGTACATGAAAGTAAGGGTTGAATTGCATCTTCCACAAAAACAACACTATGGCTTACCAAAATTTCTTTATTCTATGGATGATATAGACAAAAGCATTTGCTTTCGAAATTGTACCTAATGAAAATACATTTCACAACCTTATTATCTAGTTTTCTATGTTTTCTTTCAAGCACTAATGCATATGTTAGACAACCAAAAACATGCAAATGAGCAGCACATGGCTTGCAACCATGCCAAGCCCCATATGGAGTGATAGAAAACAATGTTTTGATGGAAACCTATTAATAGCCTCAAGGTATAAGATGCTATGCCAATTGGTGTACATACTCAAAATGACCACAAGTATGCTCACCAATCTTTGCGCAATTTTGAGACTACGATCAGAATGGTGTCAATGATGCCTTGAAGAAAGCAATATCCTTCTCTGATACCGATTGTTAGAGTTTGAAGATTGTGGAAGCATGTGACAACCACAAGGAAGAAGAGGATTTGAGCACAATAGTAGTGTGTATTACCAAGTGAATGTACAAAGATAAGTAGCCCATTAGGGCTATATGCATATATACAAGTCGCATGGAAAAAACTTCCTAAAGAGGAAAAAAGTGCCTCGGTCTTCCTTATTGTGTTCAAACACATCACTAAAAAAATATATCATCAGCGTTTAGGTTAAATACCCATAAGTATGTATGTATGTCTTTGTGCATGTATTATTTATTTATTTATATATGTATGTATGCATGTGCATATGTCTCTTGGTCTTTTTCTATATGCATTAATGTATGTATGTATGTATGTATGTATGTATGTATGTATGTATGTATGTATGTATGTATGTATGTATGTATGTATGTATGTATGTATGTATGTATGTATGTATGTATGTATGTATGTATGTATGTATGTATGTATGTATGTATGTATGTATGTATGTATGTATGTATGTATGTATGTATGTATGTATTTATTTATGCATGCATGCATGCATGTACGTGCGTATGTATGTATGTTGTGAGAAGAGATGTTGGATACCTCCAAAGATGAGCTTGGTTTTACAAAAACCTACTCTAAACCTGCCAAGATGACTTTAGGGATAGTAAGTAGACATCTTGAGCTTGCTAAGGATGCATATAAACTACCTTAGTTCTTTAAAAGAACATTCTCAAATTGATACATCAAAACAGATAACTTAATTCAAAATAGATCACTCAAAACTTGCTCTTTTGGGATGAGGTGCACTCTAGAATTTCACTCAAATCTCACAACCTACTGAAAATTGTCTAGAGATATTTTTCACACTTTAAATTAGATATATGATAAATCAAAAGCAACAAATTTGATGATTTTTTATGAACCATACTGAGAGAATTTAATTTAGGAACATTGGGGTGTCACCACGACATTTCAAGAAATATCTGCCTATATACATAGGTAACTTAAAATAAAAGTAGCTTATAGAACATTGAACCAATTATTATTAAAAATGATATAATGAAAATAGACTTATCACTTTAACTATAAAAATTTAAATCTCATCAAAAGACTAAGTATACACAGAGAAATCAATGATCAAAGTTGACTGAGAATATGAAAATTGACCTGCATCAGTAGATGAAGAAAACTTCCAAGATGTGTCTTGCAAATCAATCTGTATTGCACATATGATACATGAATTGATTGGAGATGAGGCTTGGGAAGGAGGAGCATAGTGTGTGCTTCAATAATAGCATAATAATTGGTCATAACCTCTTCTAAATGTAGCACAAAAGTCTGCTCTACACCGTGACTAATTTTGGGTGTATATATAGAGAAAATTAAATTCAAAGCTTGGAGGGATTTCACCTAAAATCTTCCACAAGTTAAGGGAATATTTGGTTGATCAATTTCTCCTAACTACACTCGTGATATGTGCCAAGCTAGGCCTTGATATTCTCAAGGATTTTACCTTTTGATGTGATTACTTTTCAAGTAATGACTTTTACAAGAGTTAGTTTTTATGGCTTCTCTCATTGAGAGTATACATAACAAATGATGAGTGATGAAGATCTAGGCTTGGATAAAAATGCACCAACAAGTCCCCCTCAAGCCTGGCATTCTTGATTCTCCATTCTTCCTTGATTTCTAGCATTCCAATCATTCCTTTGAATCTGCTTAGCTTGATACCATCCAAAGGTTTTGTCAACGTGTCTAGACATTGAAGATTTGTAGACACTTAGGACAATTGAGTGTCCTTGCTCAATAACTTCTCTCTTACATAGTGATAATGGACCTCAATATGCTTGGTTCTAGCATGGTAGACAGGATTAGCTGCTAAGTGGAGTGAGCTTGTATTGTCACCAAAGATATGAGGAGTTGGAGTATGTAATCCCAAATCTGAGTATGGACATTTCAACCACATTGCTTCTTGTGTTGGATTGGCCAAACCTATATCAGCCTCAGTAGATGATAGAGCAATAGTTGGTTGTTGTTTCTTTGAAGACCATGAGATGAGCTTTGAACGTGAAAAAGACAAATAACATGATGTACTCTTCCTATCATCCTTTGATCAAGCCCAGTCTAAATCTAAGCAGAGTTTGAGATTGATTTATGAAGTAAAGTGGCAAAAAATCCCTTCATTGATGGTGCCCTTCAAGTATTTGAGCACTCTCTTGGCTGCTTCCATGCGTGGCTTCCTTGTCTTGTGCATGAATTGATTGAGTATGCTAACACTATAGCATATATCTACCCTTGTGAGAGTTGCATAGTTCAAGCTTCCTACCAAGCTTTGATAGTTTGTGATATCTTCAATGGGTTCTCATTCATAAGCACTAAGCTTATGATTCAATTCCATGGGTGTACTTGCACACTTAGTGTTTTCCATTTTACATTTAGAAAGTATGTCATGTACATACTTCCTGTGAGTAATGTAGATGTCAGAGTTTGTATAGACAATTCAAGTCTAAGAAAGTAAGCGAGTGGTCCAAGATCACTGATCTTGAATTCATCCTTCATTCGAGCCTTTACATGTTTGATTCCATTGATGTCATTCCCTATTATTTTAGTGTCATCGACATATACACAGAGATAAATAACTTCTGATCCATTCTTCTTGATGAATAAGGATGTATCTGATTTGCTAGCCTTGAATCCCTGATCCTGCAAGTAGGTCACTAGTCTATGATTCCACGCTATTGGATCTTGCTTCAAACCATACAAAGCCTTTTTCAATTTGCACACATAATTTGGATGATGTGCATCTTCATAACCTAGTGGTTCTGCCATATGAACTTCTTCTGAAATCCACCCATTGAAAAATGCATTTTTTAAATCTAATTGGTATAGCTTCCAATTCCTAGATGCAACAATGCTAACAAGTACTCTAATGGTAGGCATTTTAGCTACAAGTGAGAAGGTCTCTTCATAGTCTATCCCATGGGTTTGAGTGAACCCCTTGGCTACTAATCTTGCCTTGTGTCTATTAATACTACCATCTAGATTTCTTTTAACTTTATAAATTCACCTTGATCAAATTACCTTCATTCATGGTTTGTGTGGAACAAGTTCCCATGTGTCATTGTCCATAAGAGCTTCCATTTCTTCATCAATTGCTTATCTCCACTCCTTGCTTTGAGCTTCTTCATAAGATGTTGGTTCTTCACTGTTGGAGTCCTTAGTCATGTAGATTGAGTGCTTTGTGACTAGAGAAGTATCAAATCCATATCTTTCTGGTTTCTTCTTTTCTCTCATTGACCTTTTGATTGGTTGAAGAGAGCTTTCTGAGCCTTGAGCTAGGTCTTGTACCTTAGCTTTCCCTTTGTTCTTTCGTATCTTCAATTTCTCTAACTCTGTCAAGTCATCTTCAGAATCACTATCTTGAAGATGCTTTGATTCCTTAGTTGGAAGAGATAGAAAGTCTCCTTCCAAGTCAGGGTAGCTTCACTTTCCTGTCATCATCAAACCAAGATTTCTTTTCATCAAAGACTACATCCCTACTAGCTAAGAAACCTTTGTTAGTGGGATTATACAATCTGTATCCTTTTTTATTTTGATCATAACCAATAAAGACACACTTCTCTACCTTGGGATCCAATTTCCCTCTTACTTGAGAAGGAATATGAGCATAAGCTAGACATCCAAAGATTTTGCAATGCTCTAAGCTGGGTCTTCTTCCATTCCACATTTCATAAAGATTCATACCTTCTAAAGACTTTGATGGAAGTCTATTTACAAGGTATGTGGCTGTTGATACAGCCTCTGCCCAAAGATAATTAGATAGAACTTTTTCATTTAGCATAGATCTAGCTGCGTCTATAGGAAAGCATCAAATCCATTTGAGAAATATTCTCCACCACCATCTCATATGAGACTTTTGAGACATCTACCTATTTGATTCTCCATAAGTGCAAGATACCTTTTGAAAGAATTGAAGACTTCATCTTTATGTTTCATAAAGTACAAAATTATCCACCCACTGCAATCATTAATAAAAGATACATAATATCTTGAACCTGAAATGGAAGATTCTTTGATTCGACCCCACACATCTATTGATATGTTTAGGTAGTGATGTGAGTGAACACACTAGGACCGCTAAGGCACTTTTTTCCCTCTTTAGGAGGTTTTTTTTCCCTCGGCTTGTATATACGCCTATAGCCCTAACAGGTTACTTATCTTTGTACATTCTAGTGGTAATACATTCACTATTGTGTGTTTGCTCCAAGATTCTTCTTCTTCCTTGTGTTGTTTGTGTGCTTCTACAAACATCTAACTCCAATAGTTGGTATCAGAGCAGGTCGTCGCTTCATCTAGGGTGCCATCGACACCCCTTTGGTCACAGTCTCAAAATCGCACGAAATTTGGTACACATACTCAGGGTCATTAGGAGATCAAAACAGCTTTGTTGTGTGGTGCTGAAATCGCGATCTGAGTTCATTTTGGCCTTCAAATACACTATTGCAGTGCTTATGTAGGATATTTTGTCTTTTTGTGCCAAAGATATATACCAGTTCCGATCCGCCAATATAAGCATCTCAAAGTCTGCTATAGGTTGAGTAGAACTTGTCAGGGTACTTCTGTTCAACTTTTTCAGATACAATCATTTTTTTGCATCAAGGTATTTTAGTCAATGGCCATGGCTGAAAACAGTGATGTATTCCATTTGTTGGTTGTTGAGGATAAGTTGGACGGTACCAATTACCCATTGTGGGCTTATATGATGCGACATGTATTGGTTGCAAAAGGACTATGGAACATTGTGTAGGGTGTTGAAAAACGTCCTATTACACCTGCAAATACAGGTATTGAAGCTTATGCAGATGGCATTGAAGATGTTGATATTCTTCAGATTCTTGTTCATGCTACGACTTCTATTGCACCTACTCCAAAGCAGATTTGTTGAGATGGCAGAGATGCTCAAGCACATGCATTGATAGCCTTGCTTGTCAAATGTGCCATTATTCCTCACATTCGTTCTTGCAAAAAAGCTAAGGATGCTTGGGATACACTTACCACATTCTACCAAGCTAGAAATGAGGCTTGTGTTGCTTACCTCCGAAAGCAGTTGGAGAGTGAGCATATGAATGAAGGTGATTCTATGGACAGTTTTCTGACAAAGATCAAGGATTTGAAGGAACGGTTGATTTTTGTTAATGAAGTTATACCAGATAGCTCACTTGTGCATACCGTTCTGAATGGTCTTTCTGACTCATATAAGAGTTTTTCTTCTACTCTTTGTTTGATGATTAAAGGCAATCCAAATGCCCTATCGTTTGAAGAGTTAGTTTCTATTCTCTTGTAGGAAGATCATTCTAGGTAGATCAGGTCCATTATGCAAAGTTCTGCAATGTTCTTCTGTGTGAGCATGGAACATAGGGTTCCTCACAACTACCAATGCGCTCTGACTATCAGTGAAGATGGTGGTGGCAGAAGACTGACCAACACCCAAATCAGCCATAAGGCATCTGAGCCACACACACTCAGCAGTCGCTGTGAAAACTGCCCTTTACTCAGCCTCACAATTGGAAGTGGCCATAGTAGGCTGCTTCTTGCTCAGCCAAGATATGCATGAGCTACCAATCATGAAGCAAAAACTGAAGTAATTCAATGGAGATACAGCATGGTGCATTCTCCTTCTCGAGAGCTCCACGATGATATCCTTGGAGTAGAAAACTAAGCTCCTAAGACTTCACACAGTACTCTGCAAAGAGGCTGCAGAATACACAGAAAAACACCGTACATAGGGAGCATGAAGACAGACTTCTTAGGTCTTACAAATGCGTTCAATCTGACAGTCTGTGATTGACCAGACCACTATATGTTTTATTAAAGAACATATACGAAGACGTGTCCAGTGGCCATTTGGCCTTTCACATGGACACTAACCGTAATAATCTCCCACCAAAGGCCAATATGGCCAAAGTAACTATGGGAGCAAAAATAAAGAATGATAAAGAATACCTGAGTGTAATATACAAACTATACCTTCCACCTGATGGGCATGTTACACAATATACAAGTGACTGTGTAAGATCATGAATCAAGTAACCCTCATCAAGTGAAAATAGTGTTGAAAGCTATCATGTGGTAGAGCTTTAGTCAAAGCATCTGCAGCAATATCTCGAGTGTGAACCTTCTCAAGAATAATGCGCTGAGTGGCAAAACAATCTCTAATGAAGTGATACCTCACCTCAATGTGCTTGGTCTTTGCATGATAGACCCGATTCTTAGCAAAACAAATAGCACTTTGACTCTCACTTAGCAAACAAGCTACATGCTGAGGTAAACCCATATCACAAGCAAAATGAGAAAGCCATAATGCTTCCTTACGTGCCTCACTCACTTCAACATACTCTGCTTCTGTGGTGGAAACAACTGTACATTCTTGAAGACGAGATCTCCAAGAGATAACACCTCCGACAAAATAAAAAATGTACCCTGATGTAGACTTACGATCGTCTACACAACCAGCATAGTGCGAATCTGTGTAACCAATAATGGATGATTTCCCTCTACCTAAGCATAGACACTTGTCCTTAGTGCCACTCAAATATCTCAAAATCATCTTGACCGCTTCCCAATGTTTCTTGCCAGGATTAGACATATATCTGCTCACAACTCCCACTACAAATGTAATGTCTAGTCTCGTAGCTACCATAGCATACATGAGACTACCAATAGCAGATTGATAGGGAATTTTGGTCATGAATTCCTTTTCCTCATATGATTTGGTGCAATCATCCTTGCTCAATTTCACATGTGGGAAAAGGTGTACTCTATGCCTTTCCACCCTGTATATTGAACCTGTGAAGTACTTTGGATATATACTCACTTTGAGACAAGTATATGCATTTTTTACTCCTATCACGAGTAATGCGCATGCCAAGAATATGTTTGGCATCCCCCAAATCCTTCATATCAAATGTCTGACTCAACTTCTTTTTCAGAATTGACAAGTCATAAGAGGACTTCCCAGCAATCAACATATCATCAACATAAAGTATCAAGCATATCTAGCTGCCATCTGAGCATCTTTTTGTGTAGATACAATGATCCTCATTGCTTCGAGAATAGCCTTGAGACTTCATAAAAGCATCAAACTTTTAGTACCATTGTCTAGGGGAGTGCTTAAGTCCATACAAGCTCTTCTTGAGCTTACAAACTAGACGTTCCTTGCCAAGAACTACATAACCCTTTGGTTATTCCATATAGATCTCATCTGTAAGATCTCCATGCAAGAAAGCAGTTTTCACATCCATTTGGACTAGCTCTAAGTCCTCCATTGCAATGAATCCAAGCAACATGCACAAGGTAGTCATCTTGACCATTGGAGAGAAGATTTCCTCGAAATCAACACCATGTTGTTGCTTAAAACCCTTTGCAACAAGTCATGATTTATACTTTGGAGAAGCACTATCTGATGTGAATTTTAGCTTATATACCCATTTACATGGTAAAGCTTTCCTTCCATTTGGCAAAGGTACTAAATCCCAAGTACAATTCTTGTAAATAGATTCCAACTCACTCTTCATGGCATGCTCCCACTTGACATGATCCTTTGTCTGCATAGCCTCTTTGTAGCAAGAGGGCTCACCGACATCTGTTAGCATAACAAAATCTAAACCTAGAACATATCTTTCGGGTGGATGTGAGACACGTGTAGAGCGTCTCAATGGTTGCTAAACAAGAACATGTGTAGACTGATTCGATCGGACATTCTCTTGAATGTCGCTATGCGCAGCATTTTTATGCATGCTAACTGGAGGACTAGTATCCTCAAACACCACTCTTGTCACTTCAACCTCCTTAATGGGTTGTTTATGCATCTTAGACTCATTGAACATGACACCACTACTTCTGATCATTGACCATGTTTTAGGATCCGGTAAGCGATATCCAAATTTTCCTTCTCGACCATATCCAAGAAAAATGCATTCTTTGACTTATGGTTCAAATTTTGTCTAAGACTCTTGGGGATATGAACATATGCTTCACACCCTAAAACTCAAAGATGATCATAATATGGTGGCTTCCCTGTCCATAACTCTTGTGCCACTTTTAGAACTTTGGTAATACTAGGTGAAAGGTTAATCACGTGAATTGCATTCAATACTGCTTCTACCCAAAAGCCTTGTGAGAGGTTTGCATGATGCAACATAGAAACAACTCTATCTTGAATATTTCTGTTCATCCTTTCAACTACACCATTCTGTACTAGGGCATAAGGAGATGTAAACTCTCTACAAATCCCTCTAGACTGACAAAAAAGGCTAAATTCATGTGAGGTATACTCACCCCCATTATCTGAACATAAAGCCTTAAGCTTAGTCCCTTTTTCAGTTTCAACTGAAGCAAGCCATTTTTTGAAAGTAGGGAATACCTCATCCTTCGATTTCATAGGATATACCCAAACTTTTCTAGTAGCATCATCTATGGAAGTGACAAAGTAAAGAGAACCACCTAAGGACCTAGTGGGCATAAGACCATACACATGTGTGAACAAGATCTAAAGGCTGAATTGAAGAGTCAATGTGCATTCTATGCACATTTTTGGTTTGCTTTCCATATTGACAATGCTCACAAAATGAAAAATCAGAGAAAGATAACACAGGTAAGTAGCCAAAACGAGAAAGATTTTCCACTCCACTATGAGATATATGGCCCAAACGACCATGCCAAATAACAGTAGTCATTCGGCAAGTCGCTGCAAAGGTTTCGTCAAAATCAATGCCTCTTTCCTGTGCATAACCCTTTGCAACAAGCCTAGCCTTGTACCTATCAATTGTTCCAGTAGGTTTGTGCTTCAGTTTGTATACCCACTTAAAGCCAATGGCCTTCTTGCTAGGAGGCAAGTCACATAAAGACCAATCACCTATCCAATGCTTCCCAATTGATCAGAAATCTCCTTCAATTTGGTGACATAATTAGTCACACTTTTCTTGGGATGTTTCTTCAAGGTAGTGAACTCCATCCATATCTAGCTCTTCCTAGCCCTAGTATTTGAAGAGAAGAGGGCAGTAAGTGCATTCCAAGTCTCTCTTGAGGTCTTGCATCCTTTCACATGAGGTAAGAGAAAATCAGAAATTGATTTTAGAATATAGGATCTACCTAGTGCATCCTTTGAACACCAAGTTGTAAGCCTCCCTTGCTCTTCATGTGATGGTTGCCCTTTGCTTCTCATTGTTGGCATGACTTCATCTTCATATATGTATCCAAATAGATTTCTTCCTTGAAGGTAGGCCTCCATCCTCAGATACCAAGTTGGGTAGTTGTTTCTATCCAATTTTCCAATGCTAGAAGGAAAACCATCTCCCATGTTGATTCAACTATGCTCAGATACCATTGTCAAAAGAGATGGTGGATACCTCCAAAGATGAGCCTAGTGTTACAAAAACCTGCTCTACACCTGCCAAGATAACTTCAGGGATAGTAAGTAGACA
>CM035407.1:185435733-185493233 GCA_020310875.1 Ceratopteris richardii
GCATGTATGTATGTATGTATGTATGTATGGATGTATGTATGTATGTATTTATGTATGTATGTATGTATGTATGTATGTATGTATGTATGTATGTATGTATGTATGTATGTATGTATGTATGTATGTATGTATGTATGTATGTATGTACGCATGCATGTAGGTAGGTAGCTAGGTAGGTAGGTAAGTGTGTACAGAACCCCCAAGAACGATGTGATACAACATCAACTTTTGTTTTGAAGTCAACACTTTTCAAATAATCTCAACATCATATAACAACCTAGAGAATTTGAAATCACATAATTTAAAATTATCATGAAACAAAGAATCAAAAGAGTAATAGGAAGCAAAATAGGAGCAAAATGTTTAACGTCAATCTGATAAACACACAATAAGGAATCCTGAGAAAGTAGCAATATACCACAAGGGGTCTATTGAAAAACGGGCACTACACCGCAAAATAGATTTTATTAATACAAAACGTTCAAACTAGAGGCCACCATGGACACAATGTGCATCCATCTTCAATGAACAAATTAGGTAGCTACTTGCAACCTTCCAAGACAAAAGACATGTTAAAAAATATGCCTAATAATTGGAATGTGGGTGGGTATCAACCCCTGAACCCTCCGTTTCTACTTTTTGAAAAGCAGATATTGAGTATGCGATGGCACTAGAAAAAATCGACTTGAATTCCTTCACTATACAAGGCATTCCCCAAAAGAAAATTTAGAATCCTTGTACTAATCTATGAGTTCATTATTTTCATATGAGAATAATTCTTCAAATATATTAAGAGAATAAACGAAATTATTTCTCCAAACGCTAAATTATGTTTAATTCCTCCATAAATTTTAAACTAATGTTAAATTGTCCTTTTGATTCATGAATTTCCATGTCTTATCCAACTAATGTTAAATTATTATCTTTCACATGAAGATGAGAACATTTTGATCAAACAATGGGAAATAAAATATTCATAAAAAGGAGAGATGCATCAGTAATTCATGTCCATAGTTTCTCAAAAGACATGGTGCAAAAACATTATGTCGACATCTTGATGCCTAATTTTATAGAGATATTACAATATCTTGATTTATACATTAGGGAAAAAGTGAACCTTGCATGGGCCTTGTAAGGATCCCTAATTTTTAGGGATTAAATTTAATCTTGTGGTATGTTAAGGGGACACAATAAACCACTAGTGGTATTCCTAAATAAAATAATATTGCATACATTTCCCTTTTTTAATGGAGAAGAAAGAGAAACTCTAGCCATTGGATCTTCTTGATCGATGACAGCAATGAATTCATGTGGGCATGGGGACACTAATTGTATGTGGGTGTGTGACACTTTTTTCCAAAAACCATGGCCATACGATGCATCTTGAATCCAATGGAGAACCGCAAATGGGGCTGATTCTTGCTCTGCAAAAAGACTAACCATTGGGTGATGGCTCCATCCGATGGAGTATATTGAAAGGTGCCCTTGGCCTTTTGGGGAAGTACTCTCAACATTAGGATTATGGGCAAGATCCAATGGCTCAAAAACAAAGTTGCCAAATTCAAACGGGTGTCTATATTATCCATACGATTAGAAGACAAGCCAATGGTCCATATTCTTGCATGCATTCATCCAAAAACTTTGTTTGTGAGCCACATGATTGATGGGCAATCCAAGGGCCAATATTCATTCCTGCCTTGACTTTGGCAAATATACATGAACCCTTGGATCTTTGAGGACATCTAAGGGTTAAAATTGATTTGCTAGCTATTTTGAAGGATTTGACCACTAAGAAACAAGGGAAGCCTAGGCCTAGCCTATGTGATTGAGGGACTAGATTGTTGGCACCACCCTCTTCTTTTTGGTCCATCACTAATGACTCTTTAATCTAAAAGGCCCATGCAGGGTTCACCTTTTCCCCTAATGATTTACCACTTTCACTCCAAGTAGCCATTAAAAAACCAAGATTTTCCTCACATCAACTCAAAATTCAAAGAGGGATAAACATTTTAGACAGAGGAGAGGAATGTGGATTGTGTTTATATAGGTAGGGTATGAAGATCATTTCACATGTAGATACCCATAATAAGTAGAGATAAATAAATATACATCCTAAACATTTGAATAACTCAACCGATACTACTTGAGCTCAAAGTATATAGAGTGAGGATATTGCACAAAAGACATGGACAAAGGGGAATTATGCAATAGCCTATGTTTATCCATCTCTAGAAAATTCAAAAGAAGATATCAATAGATCTAGGCAGAGAGTTAG
Source organism: Ceratopteris richardii (assembly GCA_020310875.1). Taxonomy (NCBI): domain Eukaryota; kingdom Viridiplantae; phylum Streptophyta; class Polypodiopsida; order Polypodiales; family Pteridaceae; genus Ceratopteris; species Ceratopteris richardii. The sequence continues at coordinate 185,438,009 of CM035407.1, forward strand.
CACTCATTCTAGAAAGTGCAAAGAAACAAAAATCTATAATGAAAATCTAAAGTGATTAGCTTCAAAGTTGTCACACTACACAAGGTATTTTTCTCAAAGAATGACACTGCATTATATGCAGCTCACAAATATTTAAAACATTAACCCAATTTGGAGGATCTATAGTGAATTACCCATATATTACTTGTGGAGATATGTCTCTTGCATCTTTCATGCTTTTATGCCTTATAAATCATATATTCCACTATTTGTTCATCTCAAAACTGCATTTCCCAAGGGATCATCAGGTGTTCAAACTATATGCATCAACTATCACATACTTAACTTTCAATTTAAGCTCCTCACCTTCTTTATTGGGTGATTAACATCGGTGACATCAAGGTTTTGATCTTTCATGCATGTATAAGACTTAAGGAAGATTACAATCATGATACTAGGAGGCTACATTGGGATTGACTCATATGTTTACTTGGGGGTTACCTTTTACAAATGCTAAAAGATTACTAATGCCATAATCCATCAAAGATGAAGTACCATGAGGATATGTCTCTCTTTTTCTCCCAATACTAGAGAGAGAATGCCACCAATATTTTTTTTAGAATCTAAGGGGAAACCGTAGAGTACTCAAACAATAAAGGAATTGTATTGATGAGAGATAAGAGAATGAGCACCTAAAATGTAGATGTCCAACATGTGTAGATATTGTTAAATAGAACATTAAAGAAAAGCAAATGAAAAGTAATAAGATTTATGGACTAGAGATGGAACTTGGATTCCAATCAATTATTTTCAAAGAGATTGTCATTTCTTATCAATAAAGTCCCTTGTTCTATGTATAATAAGCATTGTAAAAGCACTAGAGAAGACCTCAAAGTGCATCCCCCATAACATTGTAGATATCTAGTTTTTCATAGTTCACTAAATTTGAGCCTTTAATCTTGTTTGGCTTCAAGTATGAATAAACATGAGTTTAGGGCATTAATATACAAGTGAACTGAACTAATTTTGTAAGTGAGACTTTGTTTTTTTTATCAATTTAAATTAGAAGAGCTCTTGAAACAATACAGTCATGTAACTTGCTTTTCTTGCTCCATTTTATTCTTTTTCATGAGCTTGAGCACGAGAAATATGGTGTGGAAATAGTGTCAAGTTCAATTATATATTCCATTTCCCTTCTTTTATAAGCATTAGCTACATGTACACATTGTAGGAAGTAAAACTCCAAGCAGAGGACAATTGTGATATTTTGTGTTTATGCCATAATTTTTGTGACAAGTCTATGAATGAGATCAAAATACTTTCATTAATGTGTTTTGTTGAGAAATCTTGGTATTGATATACTTTGGACAAATGACTAGCAATATACTTGTGTTTTAGTATTGATTATTGTTTATGGTTGAAAAGAGTAAGATGCTTGATTAAAGTAGGATGTGAATATCTCATTACTTCTCCTATGCATTTTTTTCTTATTTTTTCACTAATCATCACACAAGCACATGTTTTCATGCACTTGGCTAGGTCGAATCTTGGTTTGACAATTTAAGTGTGTTGAATCAAGTTGCCACTTGATCACACTCTTCATCATGAGATTCCTAATTGAGATGTTTGCTTAAGAGTGCTACACATTCTTTTGAATCATTTTCAAAAATATTGATTGCCTAAGACAAGGTGCCTGAGAAATGGTTGTAGCGCTAGTGTGGAGAGAATGCACATGACAAGTATGTGGATGTGCATATTAGTAAGGTATGCACTTGTATTGCACTAATCCCTTAAGATACATTTATTGTAAGTTTTTAGGTAAATTTTAGGTTGTCTTACAGATTTAGGAGAAGAGTTGAGGAAGTAGAATAGTGATTTTGGATTTGTGCATATGTAGTATATCCATCCCAAGCAAGAAAAATAATTAAATTTGAGAACATATGCCCCTTGGAGGATTGCACTTCATTTGTGTTGCGTAGTTGAGAGGGAGATCAAAAGAGAGAGTGTGATTCCCAGACAAATTGGAGAAAATTATGCAAATCATTTGTGTTATTCATGTGGAGTTGCAACTTTTGCAAGACAAGTAGGTGATTCTAACCAAAGCATTTTAGCTTTGTCTCTGTTTGGATGATCACAAATGCATGAAATCTTTTAAAAGTAGCAAAGGCTTCATCCTTTGATTTTATCAAATAAACCCAAAGCACCATGGATTAGTCATCAACAAAAGAAACAATGTAAATATTACTCCTATAGATTAGGTGGGCATGCTACAAAATCAAAGTGAACAAGATCAAGCACATAGAATTATGACAGACACAAAAGTAGAAAAAACCCTTTACTTTGTCATTCATTAATAATTCAATTTTAATCTAAGACAATGCAATAAACTAGTCCAACAAGGCTTTCCATGCAAGCAGTAAAGTATACCTTTCCTCTTACCCTTGAAAATCTTCCTTAAGACTTTAATGATCTTTTGCTAAACTTTTTCAAAGAGGCTACTATGTTCATGCATATTCATTTATTCAATGGATTCTTACTGCACATAAACATTTAGATGAATCTTCTAGTCATCCATATAATCTTCAAGTACTTTGTCTTTAACTTTATCTCCATATTGTGATCTTAATTCATCAAAGAACACATGCCTTGAGACTCTTAGTTGCTTGATATTGGGATTATAACATTTATAGATCCTTTTTCTCCAAATAATAGCCAATAAACATGCATTTTTTGTTATCTAAGATCCATCTTACCTCTTGTGCTATGTACACATAGCATATGCATCCGAACACCTTGAGGTGTTGTGGATCAGGTTTCTTACCAAAATAGACTTCAAGAGGGTTCAATTCATGTACTCCACTATTGGAACCCTATTGATAAGGTACATGATTGTATTTGCTGCCTCAACCCAATAAAATAATGGCATATTCATATACAATTAGCTACCTTTATAATCTACCTATTCACTGTTTCAGCTATCCCATTTTGTTGTGGTGTGTACCTGCATGTAAATTATTTTTTGGATGCCATTATCCATAAGTACTCAGAGAATTCCTTTGAAAAGTACTCTGTTCCACCATTGGGTTTTAGTGCTTTCATTCTTTGACCCATTTGCTTCTCAACTTCTGATCTAAAATTTTGGAATATGTTGAACACATTTGATTTTTCTTTCATGCAATAGATCTAGAATTTTCTTGAAGGATCATCAATAAAAGTTATAAAATTCTTGGATCCACCTATGGAGGCTTTCTTAGAGAGTCCCCACACATCATTATGTATCAAATCCAAGACAATCACGGCTCTGTATACACTCCTTTCGAATGGCTTCCTAGTTTTCTTTCCAAGTTGGCAAGCTTCACAAAACCCGTGTAGATCATTTTCTTCAAATATTTTTAAGTCTCTGAACAATTTAAGATTGCTCATATTCTTAAAATTGGGTACATTGACATTCCCTATCCTCTTATTCCATTGATCAATCTCATCAATCTTCTGATTTCCAACCATAACATACATTACCTTGCTTTTCTAAGCTGAGATGTCCAAGGTAAACAATCTTCCTTCTCTTCTTCTTGAGGTACCATCTTGTTGCCTTCATCTGGTCTAATGAAGAATATTTTCTCATTGAAGGTGATATCCAATCCCTTCTCTACCATCTGATCTACTGAAATCAAAATCTTTGTGGTCAAAGGATTATGCAATCCCTCTGATAGCACATTGGTTGCATTTTCACCCCCAATCTAAGATTTCTCACATGTGCAATGGGATGTCCATTGTTCTCACCTGATTCAACATATTTTTTACCTTTAGGAACATATAATTTGGTGAATGCTTGATCTTGAAAAGACCTTTGATTTTGAAAACCTAAATCTATATACCACTTTGTGTCAATCTCCTCTCTTTTGGTATGGCCATATCTCATTGCTAGCATTTGTTCATTCCTATTTCAGCATATCTTTTACCTTTGGGAACATGCAATTTGGTGAATGCGTGCTCTTGAAAAGACATTTGATTGTAACAACCTTAATCTATATATCACTTTGTGTCAATATCCTCTCCTTTAGTATGGCCATGTCTCACTGCTTGTTCATTGCTTCCATTTGTTGTGGATCCATAGTTTTTTCACTTTTTATTATTAGATTTATCACTCCTATACCACTAGTCAGAGGCTATGTGATCAAGTTTTCCACAATTATAACAAATCATACCTTTATGGTTGTTGTTTCCTCCTCAGTCTCTTCCTTTGCATTTACCTCTACCTCTTTGTTGAGTGTTACCTTCACTTGATTCTTCACTTTGATCTTCCTTGGCTTGATGATTGCCCTGTTTGTTTTAGCTCCTTCTCTACCTCTTTTACCTTCTCTTTCTTTGCCCCTATGTGTGAACAACATTTGATAATGTTGGCCTTTGACATTGAGCTATCTCCATGTCATAGACATTCTCCAAAGCCTCCCAAAATTCCTTTGCTTTTTCCAGCATTTGTATGTATCCTATCATTCTGGTGGTGATGACTTGTGATATGAGAAACGTCACTCTTCTATTCCTTTCCTCTCATTCCTTCGATTGACTCCTCTGTTGATCGATGGTGCTTGGACCTTGGAGATCTACATGTGGGTGTGGCTCTTCTCCACTAACTATTCACCAAAGGCCTTCCCCCATAAGTTAGTTGGTCACTCTAAACTTCCAAGATTCATAGTTGTCCTTGTCTAGCTACTCTTATTTTTTAGGCAAATCTCCCATCTCAAACGATGAGGGTTTGTTAAGTTACCTCTTCGTCTACAACCCTTGTTGATAATGCTCCCCCTTGAAGTAGCACAACTTCTTTTGGCCTTACCTTTCTCCTTTGCTGAAGTATTGGTCATGTAGCATCTCTCCTTCAGCTCTATATCAAATGTGGAGAATTTGAATCCAATATGTGCAATGGAAGTTAGTGAACCTCTTCCAATTAGACACTTGTTTACTAAAACCCCATTCGATCACAACTGAGATATTGAATAATTCTAAAATTTTGTCCACAAAAAGTATATAAGATTTCTAACACGTTGTGGAAATAAGGGCTCAAATGGTCAGACAACTAAATTCCTAAAGAAAAATACCTATTAGCTAAAGTAAAGTAGAAAAAAGAGGTTCAGAAGAATTGTTTCAAGTAACAATTGGAGAAAACTTTAGTACATATATGTCAATCACAGGGAAAAACATGCATGGAATCTTGTGAACATTCATTTATCCTTGCATCTTTTCTCTCCTCATGACCTTTCACTTCTTGTCCTACAAGATTTTACAAAACAAATGGTTCTGTAAAATAAATGGGTCTACAAAACAAAAAGGGATTCATATGGAAGCTTTGGAATGTACAAGGAAAGGTTAGTAGCAAAAGGTTTCACTCAAACACATGGTGTAGATTATGAAGAAACCTTTACTCCCACGGCAAATAAGGTTACCATTTGGACTTTTTTGGTTATTTATGCTTCCAAAAGATGGCTTGATTATTAGCTTGACATCAAAAATGCTTTCTTAATGGTGAATTTCAATAAGATGTGTATATGAGCCAACCAACAAGATGAGGATGGAAAGCATCCTAATTTTGTGTGTAGGTTGAAGGACTTGTACGGCCTTAAGCAAGTCCCAAGGGTTTGAAATTAAAAGTTAATGGATAGCTTGAGCAAGTGTGGATAACATCTAAGTGTTGCAAATCCATCTTTGTACATGAAGAAAGAAGGAAAAGAGGTTGTCCTCATATGCATCTATGAAGATGACTGAATCATAACAGAGAATGATATTGCAAGTATAAAACATATCAAATGAAAGCTTGTAAAGGAGTTCAAAATCTCATATTTAAGAGAGCTAAAGTACTTCCTTGGCAGTGATGTATTTTGTATGTTGGTTGTTGAAGATAATTTGGATGGTACCAACTACCCGTTATGGGCTTATATAATACAACATGTATTGGTTGCAAAAGGACTATGGAACATTGTGCAGGGTGTTGAAAAACGTCATATCACACCTGCAACTTTTACAACTGCAAGTACTGAAGCTGATGCAAAAGGTGTCGAAGATGGTGATATTCTGCAAATTCCTGTTCGTGTTGCAGTTTCAACTACACCTACTGCAAAGCAAATTTGTTGGGATGGCAGAGATGCCCAAGCACATGCATTCATAGCTTTGTCTGTCAAACATGAAATTATTCCTCACATTCGCTCTTGCAGAACAGCTAAGGATGCTTTGGATACACTTACCACATTGTACCAAGCTAGGAACGAGGCTCTTATTGCTTACCTCCAAAAATAGTTGGAGAGTGAGCACATGAATGAAGGTGATTCTATGGATAGTTTTTTGAAAAAAGATCAAGGATTTGAAGGAACAATTGATTTCTGCTAATGAAGTCCTTCCTGACAGTTCACTTGTGCAGACTGTTCTGAATGGTCTTCATGACTCATATCAGAGTCTTGCTTCTACTCTTTGTTTGATGATTCAAGGCAATCCAAATGCCTTGACATTTGAAGAGTTGGTTTCTGTTCTCTTGTAGGAAGATCTATTTTTTAGCAGTTCAACTATCATTTGAACCCCGATTAGAGCTATAGCTTGTTAGAAAGCTCATTGTATCTACTTTATATGAACAAAATCTCGGAGTCATTGGGTATCCAAGTTGTGACTAAATCAAGTTTTAGTAAGCAGATGTTTGATAGGAAAATTTCTGAAATGGGTTCGCTAACTTTCTTTGCACAAATTGGAGGGAACCTTAGAAAAATGATGAACACAATGCAAGACTCCACTACGAGCACGCCTATGCACGCACACATAAGAATAAGAAAACCAGGTTAGGGATAAATGTGTGAGATTGAGCAGGCTAAGGCATTATTCGTGAAGGGAAAACCTTGAAGAGATGATATCACTACTTTCTTCTATGCAAGGCGACATAGACTTGCTTCTGGCACCATAAAAATGAGGCTGCATCACAAGACTAAGCAAAAACAAATCAGCTAGCATCACCACAACTAAAAACATGAAAGAATAAGCTAAGAAGAATGATCTGGATGGATCCCTTTGCATGATTAGAATACCTGGATGAGTTAGTGGCCTTCACTCATAATGATGAATAATGACAAATAAAGAACCATGTTTGCTGTAGAGGCTTCTTATCTTCTGGCCAACAACAATATCCCTTCGGAAATAAATCATCACTAATCAATCTCTTGGATAACAAATCATTACTCATCAATAAGTGAAGAGTGCAAAATTACATTGATTGAACAAAAGAGTTGCACTTTTTTAAGTCAGGTTGTCTTTACTTCATCTTAATTATGCATCAATATGCTGGACTAAAAGTAGATTACAACACGCGCAGCACAGCAAGTATAAAACAGAAGTATCTGAACTAGCAAGTGCTGTAATCTGGTAAATAAGCTATTGCAAAGTCCAGCATAATTGTTTGAAATTTATATACTGCCTTATTCCACCTTCTAGGCTTCTTGCAAACATAGTACTAATGTAGGAAAAATCAGTCCCAAACTAGTTTGTCCTTGCAGCTCATTAGAAATGTGTTCCTGGACTATGGAATCAAGGTATCTAATTCAGAAGATAATAACTACTAGCAGATTTGCACTTGAAAGTCAGAGTTCCACATGAGTTTTACTTCTTGCCACTTTTAACTACGTGAAGAATTTCTGCACAATCATTACACCTTAATTTATGCAATGGATTAGCAATTTAACTGTCCATAAAAGCAGACGAAGTTTGAGCCCTTATACTGCCCCCATCCTTCTGTCACCTATTCGCTATTTGCTTTTTCTGGTCATGTGTGTCATTCTACATGTATTTATGACAAAGCATTTTGTTTCTAAGGTAAATGCATAGTTTATACAGGGTGCACCATTTGTAACAGTTCAAAAAACTACTTTAACTATTAAACCCCATCCAAATGAAATGTGATCATGACAACAAAAACAGAAAACAAAAAACAAAAAAAAAGAAAGAAAAAAAAACTAAAAATTCTGGCATACATGAAATTTCACAATTTTTCATGGCTTTGGTTGAAAGTTTGTTCCTTAAAAACTTTACAACATTATCTAATATTTTGTACTAGTCAGTCCAGCTAAGACTATCAAAAAATGTTCTTTGACCACGTTCATTTGGATACCTTCCCTTAGAGTCCACAGAGTATAACACTACATCTGGAATATGGTCGGAAACAGACAAGTAGAACTGTCCCTTAGGCAGTGCTGTTAAAATAACATACAAAAATACTTTAATTACAAAGACCCAAAAAGTGTACGGAGAAGATACATTTGTAAAAAGGTACTAGACCTGAGAAACGTCAGCTAGACAAGTTACTGTCACCACCAAAACTCAACAAATGGTAGCAAGATAAACTACTGTCATGACCAGAAACTCAAGAAATGTCATGAAGGCATATCTTTACATATATACAAAAAAGAAGACTCGTAGAGATTACAAGGTTCCAACCATCACTCAAGATCATCTGGATATTCAAACCTAACATCAAGAGTTCTCATATGCCCCAATGTATCCCCATACTTCATATTCCTCAGGTCATGACTGTACACTTGGTACTCTGGCCTCACACGGCGCACTGGCACAATAACAGAATAAACGGTACCAAGATCAGGATCTGCAGATACATTTAATTGCACTTTCTCCTCAGCTTCTATCTCCACAAAATTTGATAGTGCTCCTACCACATTGTCCACAATCCTTCTCTTTGCCTCATCACTGATTGCACATCTATCAGATATCAAAATCATCTTGAGCCTCTGCTTCGCAATTGCAGCATTTGAAACAGTTTTTGGCTTTGGAGGAAAGAGAACATGCCAGGCTTGAACTAGACGCTCAAAAAAATTTGATCCTTCATTGTTCTGTCCATATTCGTAAAAATTCACACTGGAGACATTCCCACCATTAGAACGAGCCCGACATTCAACTAATCCCATCTGTTGGGAACTAGGGCGAACTGAAGATAGTGTTATACCACATCCAGCTCCCAAGTGCTGCAAAGAACACATGGTGTTAAAGAAATCTAGTTTAAAAGTTAATTTCAAAGTTGGGAAGAGGTCTCTCCTTGGGTAACCTTCACTACAAGGTTAAAAACAGCTAGTGTAAGTAGATGATTTCATGAACAAAAAGGGTTAAAAACTATAATGAGATTTATAAAACATTAAATAGCCATACATGCAAAATTTCATGCTTCTTCAGCTAATTGTGAAGGTACCCAGCTTCTCTTGTCTGCTCCTTTCTCACCCTATATTAGCCCATAATCAGTATCTATCTCAGCCATATTCAGTCTACAGTAGTCCTCAGGCTTCTGCAACAACTTTCAAGTTTTCACTCTTGATTTCCAGCTCTCACCTTCATCAAGAAGGCCTGCTGCACTACCTTCATCATGACAACTTAGCAAGATTTTGCAGCCATATCCTTTGTTCCTGCATTGTTCTTCACTTGGAATTCTGAAGATTCATGCTATATTGAAGATCCTACAGTTGTTGGTCATATTTAATCAACATAGAGGAAATAAGCAGCACATGTACTGCTGTATTGGTACAGAAATTTTCAGCCCCAGATCAATTAAACCTAAATTTTTGAAATTGATTCATTAATTCAAGCTTATGTTCATTTATGTATTGACTCAAGCTCGTGTCTATTTACATACATTTCATATTCTTCCTATGTTTCATATTCTTCCGGGGCTCTATATCAAGTTTATAATCCATTTGTCTTCTCTTACTTCATTCATAATAAGATCTTAGGATGGTGAATTCAACCAAATAGAATGTTTCATAAATCCATTTTTCTTCTCTTGCTTCGTTATCACTAAGATCTTAAGACGGTGAATTCCAACAAATAGAATGCTTCAGTTCAACCTAAATTTTTGAGATTGATTCATTAATTCAAGCTTACGTTCATTTATGTATTGACTCAAGTTCGTATTTATTTATGTATGTTTCATATTCTTCCAAGGCTCATTATCAAGTTCATAATCCATTTGTCTTCTCTTGCTTCATTCATATTAAGATCTTAGGATGGCGAATCCCAACAAATGGAATGCTTCAGTTCAACCTAAATTTCTGAAATTCATTCATTAATTCAAGTTTATGTTCATTTATGTATTGACTCAAGCTTGTGTTTAATTATGTATGTTTCAAATTCTTCCGAGGCTCTTTATCAAGTTCATAATCCATTTGTCTTCGCTTGCTTCATTTATACTAAGACCTTAGGATGGTGCTCTCTCTCTCTCTCTCTCTCTCTCTCTCTCTCTCTCTCTCTCTCTCTCTCTCTCTCTCTCTCTCTCTCTCTCTCTCTCTCTCTCTCTCTCTCTCTCTCTCTCTCTCTCTCTCTCTCTTTCTTATAGATCTTCCTGAGTCTCTATCAACTGCCTAATCAAAATCTGAAAATCCTTAAAGATAAGATATGGTGACTTAGGAAAAACCATAGCATAATTCTTTGTTTCATTCAAACATCTAAAAATTTGCTTAACTAATTTTTCAATGAATTTTAAGAGTCTTGTGCATGAACCTTGAGACTTGAAAAATAGGAAATTGAATGTACGAACATGTATTACAAAGATAAATCAAGCAACTCATTGCTTTAGTATATATAGTAGCATCAAAAGAATATGACTCAACCTCTGTTTGTGAAGACATATTAACATCCAAAGGAATTTGCTTAGGCTTTCAATCTAGCATTTGAAAGCTTTCTTGAAGTTTCTCAATGTATTTCTGTTATGTCATATAAATATAATTAACTTTGTGAATGAATTCAATGCCAAAATAATAATGTGGAGAACCAAGATCATTAGCATGGAGTACATCCTTAAGTTCTGACTTAAAACACGATAAATCTAATTCTCTAGGACCTATCATGATCAAATCATCAACATAAATGATGCTTATAATCAGCTCATCTCGCTTTGACTTAACATAGAGTAGGAGAAGCTTACTGAGATTTTATAACGGATAGAAATAAGATATAAATGAATCTTCTCTACGAAGCTCTTGGTGCTTGATCAAAACAATAAAGAGCTTTGATTAGTTTGCAAATAAGATGTTCTTTATTTTAGCACCTTATGGTTGTTGAATGTAGACATCCTCATGTAGATCATTTATTCTTATGAATAGAATCAATCTCCTCTTGCATTGCTTTCTTCCATCCAAGGTTATATAATGCATCTTGAACACTCGCAAGCAGGGAAGACCTGGTTTGTGCATCGTAAGAAATGGTGCCTCCTACTACCTAGTAAGTGAAGTATGTTCCATACGTACCGAAAAATCCGATGCTCTTCCCTGTCGAATTCTTTTTGAATTCCGGATCAAGTAGGCTTCAAAACAGCTGAATGTTTTCACCTATCTTGGCTTCCTTGCACAAGTGTTTTGGACCCTTGGTGACTGCTCCCTTGCTCCACAAGTTACAACACACACTCCTACTCCCTTGAGGCTTGCTCCCTAAGCTCCCTTGCTCCCTTCAACCTTGCTCCCTAAGCTCCCTTGCTCCCTTCAACCTTGCTCCCTAAGCTCCCTTGCTCCACTTCCCCTTGTGGTCCACACACCTTGTTTCACAAGTCCCTTAGTTCAAACTTCACACATCACTTCCCTTTCTCCTTGCTCCTTGCTTCTTCCTCCATTATGCCTCATATTATCTCCCACCTTTGGGTAGGTATATGTTTTGAGCTTTTTGTGCAATGTGTTTACAACTTTACGGATATGATTTGATTTACATTATATAAATTGATATTAATTTTAGGACCGTTCAGAGAGCCCATGGGCGCATAATTGGAGTGCATTCTCATTGGTGCACAATAAATTACGTAATTGTCTTAGTGTGGCACAACTACAGCGTGTGATATACTGCAAAGCCAATCTTCGGCTTTTGCGATCATTATGGACTCCTAAGGATCAAAGACAGGTATTATGTAAACAATAGTATGTACATTGATGATTGCACAAAATGGATATTTTTTGGATCTTTTCGAAGCTTGAAGCTAAAATTTATCATTTTGATCAATTTTGTAGGTTTCTCCTATTACATTTGAGTAGAGATGCATATGCATAGGAGGAGGAGATTTATCGCATGCTCCATATATATTATAGAACTCGAGGTGATCAATCGGAGGGTTACTAGTGCATGCTCACGAGCTTTACAACAGAGGCGAACCGATCAGCCTTCTACTAGTGAATCCACTTTCTTGCAAGGTTAGCAAGTTCTACCTTTGAATCTTCCTAAAAACTGGTGAAATCTCTCTAGAAGACTCTTAAGGTTCCTCTTCTATGGATTGAGAAGGAATGGAAGATGGCGAAGGTTATGATGATGGCATATAAAATTCAGTTTGTGTAGAAGTGGTTGTCTTTCTCTTTTCCTTCATCTTTACATACCTAAGCAAGGTTTTGAAAAGGTTCATCACCCCCTTGTATAGGTGAATACATAGATCTGAATTCCTTTCAGAAAATATATAATTATCTTGCTTAATAAACTTTGGAGCTTCTAAATTTTTCTCATAAGTAAGACTTTATCGGTTTATGGAACATAGAATCTATAACTCTCCAATTTGGAGTCCAAAAAATATAACAAAAATATATATGGAAAGTTTTGAGAGAGAGGTATCACTTGGAAGGGTCAAAAAATACAAAAAGAGAGTCGTTGGGGGCTGGGGCCTTTATCCCCAACAACCTCCCACTTAAAGACAACCTCCCACTTAATGGACCAAGGAGGCTCGTTTAAGCTAAGTAGCTCCAACCATCTGTATACATATTACATAGTTGATGTTGTGCCTTGGGTGGACACTTCGTGAGAGCTCTGCAAGATTCTATGAAGTATTGACCTTGATCAAAGTGATCAAGCCATCCTCTAACACCTCTTTGATGAAGTGATATCTCACATTAATATGCTTTGTGCAAGCAAGGAACATGGCATTTTTTGTCAAACATATGGCACTCTGGCTATCGCACTCAAAACAAGTGCCTTTTCAAACATTCCAAACTCATTGCACAAGCGCGTTAACCAAATGACTTCCTTGGAAGCCTCTGTGGCTAAGATATATTCAGCCTCTAGATTCCTCTGAAGTCTAGAGAACCATGTGGCATGCAATAGCACCGATTGCAAGGGTGTATGCATAGCCACTTGTGGACTTGCGAGTGTCCACATCATCTTCCATGTCTGAATCACAGAATCCTTTCAACTCCAATGGACACTTTCCATAACATAGGCACTTACCTTTGGTCCTTTTCAAATATCTTAAGACATATTTGATTCCCTCCCAATGAACTTCGCCACAATTAGCCATAAACCTACTAACTCCCACTACATGAGCAATGTCTCGCCGAGTGGCAACCATGGCATACATAAGGGAACCACAAGCTGATGCATATGGAACACTCTTCATGTAGTTGGCTGCATCATCATCTTTGGGACGCTCATCCTTGGAAAGCTTAACATGTGGCTGCAATGGCGCTCTAAGAGGCTTAGCATCAGCCAGATTAAATCTGTCCAACACTTTTTCAATGTACTTTTCTTGGGATAAATGTAGAGTATGCTGAAGCTATCCCTTTTTACTCGCATACCAAGTATATGCTCGTCTTCCCCAAGGTCATTCATCAAGAATGCAAAGTTCAGCTGGTATTTTAGAGCATTTAGAGCTCTTTTTCTTCCCAGCCTGTAGCATATCATCTACAAACAGCACAAGAATGATTGGGCTGTCATCTTCATCCTTTTTAGTGTACAAGCAATGGTCTGCATGGCTTATTTTGAGCCCATGTCTGAGCATCAAACTTCTTATACCATTGTTTAGGGGGCTTGTTTTAGCCCGTATAGACTCCTTTTCATCTTGCATACCATATACTCTTTTCAAGGAATCTCTTTGGCTATTTCATGTACAACTCTTCCTCTAAATCACCATGCAAAAAGGCTATTTTAACATCCATTTGGAATAACTCCAAATCCAAGGGAGCTCTGAGAGCAATGGTCTGCATGGCTTATTTTGAGCCCATGTCTGAGCACCAAACTTCTTATACCATTGTCTGGGGGGGCTTGTTTTAGCCCATATAGACTCCTTTTCATCTTGCATACCATATGCTCTTTTCAAGAAATCCCTTTGGCTATTTCATGTACAACTCTTCATCTAAATTACCATGCAAAAAGGCTGTTTTAACATCCATTTGGAATAACTCCAAATCTAAGGGAGTTGTGAGAGCAAATAACACCTGTATGTGGTCATTTTAACCATTGGAGAGAACACATTTTGGAAATCAATGCCTTTTCCATCCAAAGTCTTCATTTTGTATACCACTTGTTCATTATGGCCTTTCTACCTTTGGGCAACTCAACCCAAGTCCCAAGTATCATTTGCATGAAAGGCTTTTATTTCTTCTTGTATCGAAGCTCCCACTTCTTGTGCTCACATGACTTTGCCTCTTTGTAGGTAAGAGGTTCACCCTCATCCGATAGCATAACATAATGCAAAGAGGGATAATATCTCTGTACATTCCTCCTCGTACATGTAGACCTCCGTACCCAATGATCCAAATTTTCTGGCAATGGATCTACATCATGATGCATGTCAACACCACCATCAATGTTGTGCATCTTGGGGGAAAATTTCAGATTTTTCATGTGGTTGTACATGCTGAAAATTGACCATTTTAGTGTACAAGGCCAAGCAATGGTCTGCATGGCTTATTTTGAGCCCATGTATGAGCATCAAACTTCTTATACCATTGTCTGGGGGCCTTGTTTTAGCCCATATAGACTCCTTTTTGCATACCATATGCTCTTTTCAAGAAATCCCTTTGGCTATTTCATGTAACTCTTCGTCTAAATCACCATGCAAAAAGGCTGTTTTAACATCCATTTGGAATAACTCCAAATCTAAGGGAGCTTTGAGAGCAAGTAACACTTGTATGTGGTCATTTTAACCATTGGAGAGAACACATTTTGGAAATCAATGCCTTTTCCACCCACACTCTTCATTTTGTATACCACTTGTTAGTAATGGCCTTTCTACCTTTGGGCAACTCAACCCAAGTCCCAAGTATCATTTGCATGAAAGGCTTTTATTTCTTCTTGTATCGAAGCTCCAACTTCTTTTGCTCACATGACTTTGCCTCTTTGTAGGTAAGAGGTTCACCCTCATCCGATAGCATAACATAATGCAAAGAGGGATAATATCTCTGGAGTCTGTACATTCCTCCTCGTACATGTAGACCTCCGTGCTCAATGATCCATATTTTTTATCAATGGATCTACATCATGAGGCATGTCAACACCACCATCAATGTTGTGCATCTTGGGGGAAATTTTCAGATTTTTCATGTGGTTGTACATGCTGAAAATTGACCTTTTCAATTATTTTAAGCATCCTTGCCTCATTATATACAATGTCCCAATTGCGTATTACCTTCTTAAGCCGAGGTAACCAACTTCTATAACTCATTTCACCCTCATCACTATACCCCATGAAGGTGCCTTTATGGATTTTGAAGCTAATTTGTTCCTCAACTCAGGTCTTACATGCACAAAAGCATCACAACCAAAGATGTGTAGATGGTCATATGAAGCAAGTTTGCCGGACCAGACCTCTTCAGGGTTGCCACCTTTTAGAAACACGAGGGGATCGATTGCAAATGTGTACTATAGTTTTCAAAGCCTCTCCCCAAAATCCACGAGGGATATTAGCTCTGGATAGCATGCATCTCACCCTCTCACATACAGTCTTGTTATACCTTTCAACCACACCGTTAGAAGAGGGCATGTATGGGACTGTTAGCTCCCTCTTAATACCAAGATTTTCACAAATTCTATTGAATTAAGAGCTTGCGCACCCACCTCCATTATCAGTATGTAAGCACTTCAGGTTCCTATTTGTTTGGGTGGTCACCAATGCAAGAAATTCTTAAATGCAGCAAAGGCTTTCTTTAAATTTTAGCAAATAAACCCAAAGCTTCCTAGAGTAGTCATCAACAAAAGAAACAAAGTAAAGAGCACCCCCCATAGATTTGGTGGCATCCTATAAAAATCATAGTGAACAAGATCAAGCACATTAGACTTACAGGAGACACCATAGAAGTAGGAATTCTTTACTTACCATATTGACATTCATTACAAAAGTCAAATTTTGAGCCTTTAGCATCAAATTTGTCAAGATTACATAAGTTGGCATGGCTTTTTGGCTCATGTGATCGAGCTTTTCATGTCATAACTCCATATATGAATGGATTTCAGCCAAAGCAATAAACTTACTTTACCGTGCAAGCAATAAAGAGTCCTTTTCTTTGTACCTTTAACAATCAGCCCAGAGCTTTTGATAAGCTTCTAAGATCCCTTCTCAAAGAGGGTACTATATCCATGCATATCCATTTGCCCAATAGACAAAAGGTTTTTCTTGATGTTTGGTACATACCTTACATCATGCAAAACCAGCTCATTAGTCCCATATGCAATGAGATGCTTTGTGCCAATACCTTCAATAGAGCAAGCATGATTATTCCCAAGATATACATGCCCATGGCTCCTTGCATGAAAAGTAATAAAACACTCCTTAATAGAAGTAAAATGGAATGATGCATCTGAATCCACAATCCATATTTGTGACAAAGCATCATTCACAATAAGTAAGGCATCAATCAAATCGCTCTTGGTGATTTGCATATCTTGAGCATGAATATTAACTGACGCACCATTAACTTTGGCATGACCTTCTTCCATAGTAGCACAAAGAATATCTTTTGCATCTAACAACTAAAGGCCACATTGGCCTTCTCTACCTTTGTCCTTTGAGTTGTCCTCTGCTTCATTCTTGGTGCCTTTTTTCTTCTTGTCACTTGTGTTCTTCGTTCTTTCTAGTTCAGCTTTGTAGTATCTCCAATCATGCTTCTTCTGATATTTCCTACCACATTGGCAATAAGTCACTTCAGCCTTTCCTTTGTTTTCGCCCCTATTCCTCTATGCATTTTCACTTTTCTTTTCACATTGGCTGAACCACTACCCTCTCCACTCACGTTCCTCCTAATTTCCTGATTCAGAATAGAACCCCTTACACCATCAAAGGTAAAAGCGGGTTTATTCCAAAGAAACAACCAATGTTTAAGAAACTTCAAAGTTCCTAGGCAGCACCAAGGAAACATTAAGTGGATCAAAGCATGTGATACACACAACTCAAAGCTTGAAGGTGAGCACATAGGTTAGACATTTATAGAGGACATGTTGTTTGCGCACTTCCGGCTCATGATTTTACAAAATAGAGAGAGAGAGAGAGAGAGATCTTCATTTATTTCTTGTACTCTTTGTAAGGCATAGGCTGGGTTCACAATGGGTGGCTGCAAGCTTTTGCTAATGCTTTTATCCAATGAACTATAAACATTCGTTATCTCCTGTTCAGAACGGGAGGAGGCACAATCAGTTTTTCTTTCCACATCACAGTACTGAAAGAAAAATTATCCCCCCCTGGCCCCTTGAGTGTACCGGATGCCAGATAAGATTAAAAACCTATATTTTATTTATTTCATAATTCCCGTTGAAATATATCTTTACTATTTTCTGTTGTAACTTGTTTTACTGTTGACATACGGCGGCTGTTTAGAATAAGGCTTCTACATTTGCACTCTCTTATGTGAATACCCAGGAGGTGGCATCATTGGTTTATGCACTCTTCTGCCAGGAACATAGTTAAAATGCTTGGATGTTCCACCAGCTCTGAGTGAATTCATCCATAGTCCCTCAATCCATCTTTGGAAAACCACAACCTATGGGGACTTTGCAATTTTACAAGTTAAACCACACGCATACGCACGCACGCCTTCGTCATTATTTCTCATATTCACTTCCCTTCATTTTCGTTGTTGAGGATTGGAAATACACCCTAGTAATAGAAAGATCTCTCTCTCTCTCTCTCTCTCTCTCTCTCTCTCTCTCTCTCTCTCTCTCTCTCTCTCTCTCTCTCTCTCTCTCTCTCTCTCTCTCTCTCTCTCTCTCTCTCTGCGCGTTCGTGACATTCACATTAATTATGTTACATTTGAGAACCATCTGGGACTATTGCTTAGACCTCAAAATTATACAATGGGACCACATGAACGGGTGCAATTTGTGTTTAAAAGCCTCTCCGAGGGCGAATGTGTTCGTAAAATTGCATCATTCTGTTTTTAAGAAGGAGATACATACAGAAAGAGAGGGACAATGAGAATTTCATACCTCCCTGGATCGACTAGACGAAAGCCCAAAACCATGGCGGGGAGAGAACACAGTGGCTGCAATGGAAGCCATAGCAGAGAGCTATTGAGAAGATTAAATGGGACTCTAGAGCTCACATCCCGCATGAACAGGGCACGCAAGTGAGCAGCGAGAATGTGGAGAGCAACCCGGTGCTCACTGGATCGTTCCTCAAAATTTCACCGTGGCAAGAGACTAGAGTAGCCCTCACCTCACCGAGGAAACGCCCCTGATATTTTAGATCGTCACATGATGTCCAGACGTTGAGGCAAACATCAAGACCTCATCAAAGACCATATGACGATGTGAGACCTCCAAATGTTCCACAAAGGCACATCAAGACCTCATCAAAGACCATATGATCTGAGACCTCCAAATGTTCCACAAAGGCACACATCAAGACCTCCGCAAAGACCAGTCAGAAATCCTTAAAAGTTGAGAGGAAGCAGATGTAGGGATTTACAAGGTTTGTATGGTGACATCAAATCATAGGTGTTCAATATCTTCATCCCTATTGCATCTAGGAGATAAAGGTATGCTATTGTTGTAGCATCTAAGGTTGTATCTTTCCAAGTTTATAAGTCTATTAAAGAGATCATTAAGAAATCCCTCTATCATTTAGTACTAGATCGTATCTCATGCTCAAGAAGTTATCCACCTACAAGAATGCTACTTTAACGCTTTATTCCCTTCTTATAGCACTTGTGAGCTCTTATATCTCAATGATGTTTGTTGAGAAAGCTCAACCAAACAATCCATATAATTTTTTGATGGGGAGAAGAATATGTAATTGTAAAAAGTCCCCTCCCTTCAAACACCATAGGATCTTCATCATGGAAAACAACAAAATCAAAAGTTTATGGATCACGCATAAAAGCAATGAATAGCTCATTTGCTTTCTTTGTAATTCTCTCTAAATCTTAAGTTTTCTACCTTCTCTTCACCGTTTTTTGTCCTACCCCGACGTTGTGGAATACAAGGGTCCCATGAGTACTATGCCCCTTCACTGTATCAGTATGTTTTTTATTAGTTTAAACAAGGGAGATTAGGCCTCGTTTGAACTTCTTCTTTATGAAAAAATTAACAAAAAATCTATATAGATTCCTACAAAAGAAAATGCATAATAACTATTGTGCCTTTGGGAGTATACACTTTTCTACTATCACATTTGGCTATACCAATTGGATCCATTTCTCTAGGGGAAGTAATTGTGTCTTATCATTTTTACATATATCTTGAACACGCATATTCTTCCATTGCACCTTTTTTTTTTTTTAAGTGTGAGTACTTTTTCCTAAAAGATGATGAGCACTTCTCAAGATCCATTTAGCATCATTCTTTAAGCATCAATTGGATGTCGTATACATCAAGACATCCAATTGGATGTCGTATACATCAATTGGATGCTTCATAATACAAAAAGTTTCCCGTGCCACTTTGCTTTAAGGGTATCGTTTGGATACTAGAAAAAATGTGTCCATTAAGTAATCCTCAAATGTGTCCACTACTTAATCCTCACTAGAGTTGGCTCGTTGATCAAACATTCGTTTAAGAATGGCAATTTTCATAAGACCTCTCCAATTTCAATGGACAAGACTTATGTTTTTTTCTTTTAAGGGAAGTTCCATCTTATGATCTACATCTCCCAAAGTTTGATTCAATTGGAAGTATGATAGTACAAGGCATAGCATCCATGGAACCCCAAGCCCTCCCCTCCCAATCCAACACAAGCAAGGATAGAATACCTGGCACTTCCTAGCCTTATACTTGTGAATTCTTCCATCATGCTTGTGTTTCAACTTGTATACCCATTTAGTGTCAATGGCTTTTAAATCACATGAATACCAAGTATCATTCTTCATAATAGCATCATATTTTGATTGCATAACAACCATCCAATTTTCTAAATTTTTTGCTTCATCAAACAAAAGAGGCTCATTCTCATCATAGAGACTAGAGACAACCATTGCATAACAATCTGCTACAAAGGAAACACTATGGGAACCTCAAAAAGTGTGATATGACAAAGGTGCATCTAATTTGTTATCTCTCAAAGTCTACACTAGCCATTTAGGCATAGTTTTTGCCTCTTATATGTCATCCCTCTCATCTATAGGTGCATCATATAAATCTACATCATTATTGGAATGTTTGGCATCATCATTTGAAACCTGTAAAGTCTGCCTCATTTGGATTAGCACTTGACTATTCACCTATAAAAAGAGGCAGTAAAGTGTCATACACATCCTTTGAGCTAATTGATGTCTCCTTGGTACATGAAAGTAAGGGATAATTTACATCTTCCACAAAAACAACATCATGGATAACCAAAATACATTTAGTCTATGGATGACAAAGACGATACCCTTTGCTTTCATAATTGTACCCAACAAAATAGATTTTACTAATTTATAATCCAATTTTCTGTGTCGTTCTTCAATCACTAATGCATATACCAGACAACCAAAGACACGCAGATGAGCAACATATGGCTTACAGCCATACCAAGCCTCATATGGAGTGATTGATTGTAGAGCTTCAGTAGGACATTTGTTAAGTATGTATGTTGCACAAATAAAAAACTCGAGCCAGAAGCTATGTGGTAAAGCTTGACTTTTGACCATATGCCTCACCATTTCCTTGAGAGAATTGTTCTCTTTCAACAACTCCATTTTTGTTGAGGTGTATCTGGCATTGTACACTGATGTTTTATCCCATGCTTAGTCAAAAATGCATCAAGCTCAAAAGGCATCTATTCACCCCCTCAATCAGAATAGAGGTTGCCCATTTTACATGTTCACAGACTTTCAAGCATGAACAAGAAATGTTTAAAGAACATGAACACTTTGGACTTTTCTTTCAATGGATAAACCCATGCATGCCTTGAGAGTTCATTTTTGAAAGTCACGAAGTATAGGTAGTTCCCAAATGAAGGTGTCTGCATGGGACCATAGATATCACTATAAACAAGCTTCAATCTATGAGCATCTCTAACTGTACCATCTTTTATGAAGGAGGGATGCTTCATTTTGCCTGAAATACGACATTCACAAACAAGTTTAGAAGGTTCCTCAAGTTCGGATTGAGAGGACACCATTTCAGATTTCTGCATGTGGCGAAAACTAGCCAAATTCATATGACCGAAGTGTACATGCCACACCTTTTCATGTGAGATAGCCTAAGAATCATGAACTAAACATGTTGAATCATTCATAGATTTTGCATAGTCTATGAGCTTATGCATCCTATGACATAAAATGTCAGAATCAATAATAACATCACCATTCGAAAGATCATGAATTTGAAGGGCTTTGGTGTGCTAAACAGGAGGATCAAGGAAGAGATGGAGGGATAGAGAGGAAAGGAGAGATGTGCACACATGCGTAGGAGCCTCGAAACCCACATAATGATCTCCATGAGGCAATTTCTCTATAAATTATATGTGTATATGATTATAGGGGTAAAGTCACATGACCCTTACTGCAAGAAAACTACAATTACGACCACCACTTGCTAGAGGGATGACTCTCCTCCCAACCATATGCCTCCATATATAGCTCTCTCCAAGGGTTTGCCTTCTTGGGCAGGTGGATTCTAATCATCCAAGTGTCAACCATGTAACTACATGTGTGCCAAGTGTCCAAGTTAACCAGAGTTAACTCAAGTGGATGCTTCTAGAAGGTTCTAAAGCTCTTTGAGCAAAACACTCTCCCCATGTACCCCATGGGGGTTGAACCCAAGACCTCCTCCTTCACATCCTTGAGTCTTAACCACGAGGATAAGTGGATCACTTGGTTACAAGAGTAAATGACCTTCTAGTAAGTCTAGACTCCATATCTTTTGTCATATACATGGGTGACCAAACGGCATGCGATTTCAAATACGTCTGAACTGGTAGGACCCTTAGATCATAGACTTACTTTATTACATTTGTTCTTCCTCAGAAAATATTTTTGTCCTCGAAAATTAGAGCTATATATACTATAGGCAACCCCCGAGCCTCATGTTCTAAAACCGGAAGAACATGGTCATGTTCTAGAACTGGAAGAACATGTCTCATCTCTGTGGTGACATCCCTGCCCAAATTATTCAAAACACTGTCTCGCTTTGCACTTTGATAAATTGGTCAAAGTACAAGGTAGTGAATGAATAATAAGGGTGGATCTAGAAAACATCCCTAGCCAATTCATGGTCTTTACTAGGTGCAATCTAAGCACAAACATGTGAACTGGGTGGATTCAAATTACTAGTCCATTTCTGGGCATCACTCATGCATGAACATAATATATAGCTGGTGGGATTCTTATCCTTCACAAGACTTTGAGAAATCTTGATTCTCTTGAATTTGATTTGAAAAGCTTGAAGTTTGATTGACCCAAACATCTAACTTGGATGTATATACAATGGTTTACTCCCAACCAACAATTACTTGATTTTCTCACCGGACTATAGGACTACTTTGTCCTAATGAGTTTAAAATCCTATGTAAACTGCAAGAGAAAGTTTACCATTTACTTTGAGTCAACCATACTATAACTTGAACAATTCAAATTCAAAGTAAAAATTATCCAATTGAGGACTATACTCAAAGTCTTTATCTTTAAGTTCTTTGGAGTTGTCAAGCTGATGACGAATTCCTAACTTCTCTATTCTAGAGTATATTGGACTCTAGAAAATCATGAGAGTTATGCTAGTAATTGGAAGCATACCCAAATGAATAAGTCAACCTTGGACTTATCATCTTTTAAAGATTGAATAAGTTCTTATACAGAACATATGTCTAGGATGTTTAATTTAGTTATCTAGTTCCAATCGGCTAACCCTAAACTTTTGCAAAAAGAATAAGATACCATATCTGAGTCAATTCCAAAAGATTTGGAAAGCGAAAGGAAATAACTAAAACTCGATATAACTAATTCAAACTTCTAAGATAAAAACTTGCTATGAGTCAAATACTTGATGACCCAAGACTTTAACTTCTTAATGACCTGTTTCAACAAGGTATTGAAGCATTTATTTTTTCTATCTTTAAGAGAAGTAAACTTGATTTTCAAAAAGATGCATAGCGTAAATCTAAACATCGTCCAACCATAAGATACTAGTGTGGCAACCAATATCAGTGTGTCGACCCACTGAGGTTCTATTGATGAGTTTTTACTCAAGTAATTCTTCACTTGAGACTAAGCTCATGCCTACATTCAATATTTATGACTCCTTATTGGGAATGCAATTCTTGTGCATTTCTTCAAGTCAAAGGATCCAATTTACCAAGTTACAATGGGAGCTATTTGCTTAACTTAGTCAGTTTATTCTTTAGTTGAAAGGTTTAGTTCAAAGTCAAAGTCTTACTCTTTCAAAAATTTATCAAATATTTCTGAATCATCAACACTTTAGCTTGAAGTGTTTCAAGAAGATTTTGGAAGTTACTTACTTCATATCTTCTTACGAACTTGATCTTCAAGTATCTTGAGATCATACTTTTATCCTCCTTGAATTAAAACTTATCCTTGGAAGTTTTAATTCCCTTGAAGATCAAATTGAACTTCAAGATTTATTCTATGACTAAAAGATAATTATCATCCCATGGTCCGATGTCCCATACCATCTTTCCTACATCAATCTGAGTATAAAATTTGGTGTCCCATACCACCCTATTTTATATTCACATTAATGTGTGGGTGATACTTATCCTAAAGTCTAAACATCTCTTGGTAGAGTACCTTCTTGCTTCAATTCTTTGAAAGAATTTTGAAGTTTCAGGCATTACCTCTAGCTAGATTTTCTAGGTTTTGATCCCTTCACATTATCGTTTCACGATCTTGTGCTTTCCTTTGGGAACTTGAAAACCTTTTTGATGGAACATTCATCCTTCTTATCTGGGGTTTTCAAAAAGAAAACCAATTATCATTCCAAGTTCTTGAATTTCTCAAATTCAAGTCTAATTTGTTATGTTGGACCAATTTGTAGCAACAAGAGTGGTTTACTACTTATCTTCAGATTCCTTTCTAACAAAAGCTTTTAAGTAGCTACCTCGGGGACTTTACAGGAATCTCTCTATTGCTTAAGTTTAAGCATCCACTCATGCTTTTGGATTTCATCTTTATGAAATCCCAAGGATAAGTAAACTTTATGTTATACCTTCCATATACTTAGTTATTGTTATCATAGTTGCAAACTACATACTTGGAACTTTACTCTGCTGAAACTTGGAACAACTTACTTTTTCGATTGCCAATACTTGGACAAACATCAAATTAGTTCCAATCCCAAATTCTTGGACAACCACGGCCAAGATTGATCAAGTCTTGTTGATCATGCGATAAAAATAAAGACTTAGTCTATATCTTTAAGACTCTTTGAACTATCAAAAGCTTCTTTGCTTATCCGTGGTCTTTTACATATCTTTTCCCTACTCAAGTCGAAGCATATACTAATGCCTTTCAGATTCTAAAGCTAAGAATCTTTGATACACTTCCAAGTGATATCAACCATTTGGACTTTAAGTACCACTTTTGGTGGTTTGGGACTTCTAGGGAACTACTTATTGTCTAAAGAGTATGAAGAATTTCATTCTCACTACTTGGGAGAATGTTATTTTTCAAGGTCTTGAGATTCATTCTAGGGAATCGAGTAACATGCAAATATTCATCTTGGAATCTTTTGCAATGCCGAAAGGATTCTTTCAAACAATATCCAAAAACTTTATTGATTCAGTTGTGCTCATTTCTTGAGTATCAAGCTAGAGAATAAATATCACCTTTTGGATATGGTTTCCCATTCCACTATGAAAGTTTGTCTTGAACTTTCATTTATGTGATATTGATTCTTGTTCTTGAGTTTGATAAAATATTTATTATTATTGGTCAATATTTGGATGTTACTAGAGTACTTTAAAAATATTTTGGCAATCAAAATTGTGTTTAAAGTCCAATTGATGATTGATCCAATAGTAATGCTACTATGAACACATAACTTTGAACTTTATAACTTGTTTAGGAAAAGCTAATGGATTGGAGATCCATATCTTGAAACTTTATATTCCTAAATGAAAAGTTTGCAGTTCAATTCATTTCTTTAGGAATTTGCTCATTTCCTAAAGATCAATTGATAATGTTTCCTCTTGAAGCTTCACTTCCCTTAAATGAAACTAAAACCTAAATCTCTAAAAGAGTTCTTTCAAGTTTTCATGATTACTTAGCAAGTTGCATCGTTACCAGAGATGCAATCATCATGGAACCTAACATCCTCCTATTGAATGTCAAAGTTCAATTGATGTTAAGGTTCAACCTTTGATTTCCATCACTCCTTGGGATAGAATTCAAAGTGGAAACTTCAAAAACTCTATGGTTTTTACAAATCTGGAACATATCAACTATCCTTTGAACTTGAAAGTTCAATTGATTTTAGTTCCATTTGATTTTATTTGATTCTTATCATACCTTGGGATAGAATCAGATAAAACTTCCAAAGGAAACTTCATCAACCTACTTGAATGCATGATTTCTTAAATCCAAGCTAACGACTACGTCTAAGCTTGTTATTAGGATTCTCTAAGTTTTCTCCTAAACTTAGAGTCATTAAGGAAATTTTTCAAGCAGTCCTATTTTCTTGCCATTCCAATGAGCAAGAAGATTGTACACTTGACTTTCGAAGGGCCTACTTTTCCTAATCAAGACTTCTAATTTGTTGGTTCTTGACTGGCCCACGTACTAGCTTTGGTAAAAATTCTCTGTTGTTCTCGAATGCCAGGCTCAAAAATCTCAAGACCCAATTGTAACTTCTTGCCAGACTGTGTTTGAATTGCTACCGCTTGGGTATCTACTGTTGAAATATATACCATATTCGCCATTGGATGTTGTCGTTCTTATCTTTGTTTATCATACTCGGATGCCTCTTTGCAATATCTGTGGATATGTCCAATCTCGCCACAGAAATGGCATCTTGGTGGTGGAAGAGCTTCACTTGATTGGCCAGAGTTCCACTGGGTCTGTCCGAAATTGTTTGCTTGTGGTCCCCTGTAGGTTTTGTAACTTTAGTAAGAAGTATTTCTCAAATACGGTGGTACATAGTGGGTAGCCTATTGTCCCTGCTCCTGTATTATGCCATTTACGATTGGTCTAGTCTGTACTTTGGACACGTTTTGGTAGAATGACTCGCCATATTACAAATAGTGCAGTACATTTGGTTTAATGCACATGCGGAAGTAGTGTGTCCCGGGTTCTTACATTTTTTGCAGTACACCTATTTCAATGGATCCTCGCTCATGCTCTTGGATGCCTTTAACCAATCCAAATCTTCAATGAAGCTGCCAACTTTATGCTTCACTTGTAATGCCATGGCTATTACCGCATCTAAGGTCATACCACCCACACATCGTATAACCATAACTTGTTTAAGCTGAGGGTTTAATCCAGTAATAAACCACTGACAATATGCATCATTCGGTAGGTTAGCATGCATCGATAGCAGTTGCCGTAGATGAGTACGGAATAAAGTTGCATACTCTTGCACATTTTGATGTGGTTTCTGTCTATTGTTTTGCAAATAGTCAAAGATCTCAACCGCATTTTTCTTTAATCGAAAACGTTGTAAGAAGGCATCCTTAACATCATCATATTGACCAAAATGATTAATGTCATATTCGGTTAACCATAGGGCAGCCTCATTAACCAGAGTAGATTGGGACACTATAGCCTTATATGCCGGATCCGTTGGATAGTTGAGTACAACATAATTGATTTCAAAAGTATGCACATGGGCATCAAGATCATCACTGGGAAATCCTCCAAATTTTGTATACGTAACTCCAGCAGGTATCGATCGTGGTGGTATAATTTGTTGTTGCTGTTGTTGCTGGTGGTGTTGCTGTTGTTGCTGGTGATGTTGTTGTTGCTGTTGTGAACCATTCATGTTGTTTAAATCAAGAGGAAGTATCACTATCGAATGATTTGAACAAGTTAAGCCTAATTGCTGCTGTGTCATCTCGCCACCTTGCAAATTCTCCGATAATCTGATATCGTTAAGTGGATCACACACACCTACACCCAACTGCCATTCCTTGTAGTTGGCTTCTAAGGTAAACTTTTCACCAAAACTTTCAACCAACAATACACTAGTTTCTTCGAAATCGAAACCCAAAGTAGAGCTATCATTGAAATTTTGCAAGCCGACCCCGGGATTGTCTAAGCTACCATCTTTATTCCACAAACTGCTACTCGAATTTTCCACACTGTCACCAGAACCCGTGATTACTTCCCCAACCGTACTTTTCACGGATGGGGTTGGTTGCACTTCTAGTATACCCTGTAGTCTGTGCACAAGGAAATGCTGAGGTGGCACTCCACTAGCCCATATTTCTGGCTTTCCTTTCGACGATTATTCGTCACCACTCCCACCAGGAGGCATTCCCAACGTGCTAGGAACTTTCCGGGGATGTTGATCCCTTCTGTACTTTGGGTACAATTCTCCGGAACGCGTTACAGGCATATATCATAGGATTCTTTCTCAAATCCTAATCTGTTCGCAGACTGGCTACTCCATTCCCCATGGCCGACGCCAATGTTAATTTGGTAACTTGTCGGATTAATTATAACTTATGTTCCGATTGCACATGGGTTCTTGGGATGGTCAAGGGTCTGTAATACAGAGGCCCTTTATGTATTTTCCCAATCACTTCATTACTTTTCTGACAATTCCAACAGAATTAACTACTAATCTCCAGCACATAACAACATATAACAACCACCACACCTGAATATGCAGAAACTTACTATTGCTCACTTATCCTCACCACTATACTTGCAATTCATAAATAACTCAATCGAACATTAACACAGTACCACGGTTATTCAATACCGAACAATGACAACACAGACGATACAACAATGTAAGAACTGTGTCAGAATCAAACTCCAGACACATCGCCAAGATGCATAGTCCGGCCACGCCCCTATTGCTCGTTTCTAATCACTTCTTCTATTATCCAAAAAGAGTTACAACGTTTGCGCGACATCCTTTCGGTGTGCGTCTGTTCCTAATTACAATTTCTACTAAATATAATGATATTCCTTTCCGACGGCCTAACAAGAGGCACAAACTTCTTCACATGCTCATTGGTTATAAAACTGGAGTGGGAGCACGTCCTAAACAAGGAGAGAAAGAGGTAAGAGCTCCCAATAGTCAGATCTAGTCATATTGTCATTTTGTCTTCCCTTAGACTCCTTCCAGCCGCATGTCATTTTGTACAAAGCTCTGTTATGAAGCTCATATCTCAGTGTATATGTAACCATTTCTTGCATTTCAACACTCATTGGAAAGCTTATCTCGTGACTTTCTTCAACTCAAATATCTCCTTCAAATCTTATATATTCTGTGAGATATCAATGAAAGAGTGAAGTCTGTTTTTTAGCATACCTGTGTAAACACGTAGTCTATTTTGGTCGGTTAAGTTTCCCAACCAAAACATATCCAAATTGCTTGATTTTTGGCTTGGTTGGAAAGCTTTGTGCATTTACTTTCCCTTTCCCAAATATATTATTCAAAGAATTTATATTCTGTGAGATATCTATCAGAGAGTGAAGCCTAGTGTTTTAGTATACATATGTGTGCAGGTGGTCTATTTTGGTCAGTTCAATTTCCTGACCAAGACTGATCCAAATTACTTGCTTTTTAGCTTCTTGGAAATCTATTTGTGTCTGCTTTCTCTGTACCAGATATCTTTTTCAAAAGATATATATTCAGGGAGTTATCATTCCGAGAGTGAAGTTCAATTCTTTAGCATACTTGTATGGACAGGTAGTTCATCTTTGTCAGTTGTGATTCCTAATCAAAACTTATCCAAATTAAGTTATTTATAGCTTGTTAGGAAGCTCTCTTTGTCTACTTTTATTGACTAAAGGCACAAGTCCATTTGGGTTTTGTATTGAGAGCAACAAGCTATCTAATGTGCAACTGTTTGTCCAAGTGCTGGACATACAAGGGTTCACTACACATTTCCGTTGCGCATAGGAGAACTCATTCTCCACAATTTGCATCACCTTCAATCATTGTATTTGTAGATTTAGTAGGAGGTTTTCCAACACCTTGCACAATATTCCACATCCATTTTGCTCCCAATACATGATGCATCATGTATGCCCGCAATGGGTAACAAGTACCATCCAACTTATCCTCAACAACCAACATACGAAATACATCATTGCTTTCAATTATGGCTAGTGACTAAATACCTCGATGAAAAAAATTGTTTGTACCTCAAAAAGATTAACAAAAACACCTCATTGAGATCTACTAGAAATGTAGAAGACTTTTGAGGTGCTTGTACTAGTGAACCAAATCTATATATATGATAGCCACAAAGGAGAATATTGCCTACACAATTGTTGTGATAGTGCATTTGGGGACTAAAAAGAGCTGAAATAAAAATTTTGATACTACAAAGAAAATTTATTTTGAACTCCTAAGCACCTTGAGTATGTATCACTAAATTTTGTGTGATTTTGAGATTGTGACCAAAGGGGTGTGTGTCAATGATACCTTAGAGAAGGTGAAGATCTTCTCTGATACCAATTCTTAGAGTTCTAGGTCTATAGAAGCACACAAACAACACAAGGAAGAAGAAGAAGAAGAAGAAGGAGCTTGAAGAAAAAAATACTAAAGGTATTACCAAGTGAATGTACAAAGATAAGTGACATGTTAAGGTTATATGAGTATATACAAGCCAAGGGAAAAAAGACCCTCCTAAGGAGGGAAAAAAGTGGTTTGATGATTCTAAGTTTGTTCACACACATCATTATTGAAATATACCAACATATCCAACATAAAAATAGACCTAGAATGGATAACTTCTACATTTGATAGTTTTCTAATTAGAGACCTCAAATATTAATGCTTTATCTTGAAAATTTTGGTCTTGCTCAACTTTGGAAATCCTTGGATCAAAATCCTAATTGCATTCCCATCCATGTGATCCATTGTACGTATTGGATGCACCAAAGTGTCCAATCTAGTTGACACAATTGATATGAATCCGTATTTGCTTATTAATCATCTGAAGAACTAATTAACTATGTACAATACATGTGATCATCTTACCATCGTAAAGGGCAATTGATGTGATCGGAAATATGCATTAAAAGCTTCGTTACACACAACTGATATGAATCCTTAATCACTTATTAATCACCTTAAGAACCAATTAACTATGTACAAGAAATGTGATTATCTTACCTTTGTAAAGGGCAATTCATATGGTCGGACACATGCATTACAAGCTTCAAAACTTTGCATTGTTGCACCATGATGGAGAACTATTTTTCTTCTCTCCTCTCTCTTATGCCTAGACAATATAAAGGACAAAAATTAATTTTTTTCTCCTTGCCCAACAGGAAGCATAGTATTCACACATAGGTCAATCATTTCCTCATCATTGTTGTATTCTCATTATTACCCATGATGAAATCCCAAATCTCATGCAATGATAATGTGCGATATTTCCTTAGAAAATGTGCTTGCCTTCTTCCTCCAAAAATGGCATCCAGTTTTTTATATGCAAGATTTTTTTGGGGATCTTATTGCAATTCATGTATTTTTTATTCTCATGATAATTCTAACTCTCCATGTAGTTTGATTCCATTATCACTAACTTAATAAATGTAGTGATTGAAGTCCATGCCCTCATCTTACTTCCTAACCATAATTAGAAGCTTGTTGTCGATCAACAAAGAGACTTCCTCTTTATGAAGTTATCCTCTCATAGGTGACTATTATATTTGCTATGCTTAAGTTTTCGCATATCATGATTATTGCTATAATTGTGCTTTATCACCTTATGATCATGGTTAGGACCCTATGATGTTTATATTTATGTTTATGATGTTGTAAGTAATGGTTATCATTGTGTAGGTTTTGGGTATATTTATGATTACGATGATCATGTATTACAACTTCATAATAATGTGTTCTTGGCCTGTCTAATACTCAAAAGTGTCATGTTCAGGTTATGGTTATGGTTAAGATCTTACAGATGACGTCCATGATGTTCTACATCATGATTATGGTCATGGCTATCATTTTGAAGGTTTAAAATACATTTATGGTTATTTACTTTCCATTATACCTTTGCAATGTCTTTATTATAATGTGCACTGAGAAGTCTCATGCTATTAATATGGTGAAAATAGAGATAATTAGTTGAATAATGACAAGTTCATAGTCTTTTTTAGTTTACATAAATACTTTCTATGGGGGCATAAAAAGAGCACATAAAATTTGATCCTTTTTCTCGCTTGCAAATCCCATAGTCAAAGACATATCGATTGAATTGTATCTGGCTATTGTAACATGGATTTGAATGGACGTACCGATGGACATTTAGAAGACTATAAAGACAGCTATTTCTATGGAATTTGCGATAGATTTTGTATCCATTTTCACGTTACATACTTCAATGCCTCTATAGCAACGAGCACCCAATGATAAAACCCATGAATGTTGGCAGAAAAACCAAGATATATCCATGATATGTATGTTTCATACATACATCTGAGATGTTTGTGATTTGGGTACACTAACATATATATGTGTGTGTATACACATAGCATATATATGTATGGGTATGCACAAAATTTGATGTAGCCCAAGTGTGAGCACCACCTCCTTTACTTGTCAATTTGCGGAGATGTGAGGAGGATATGAAGATCGTGAGCAATTGTGGCGAGCAAATGTGAGTGACAAGCACATACATGCACACACACACACACAAGGAAAGCAAAGATAGGAACATTGGAAGCTTTGATTCTCAATAACTCGATTACACTCTTCAAGAAGCTCTTTCTCTATTTTGCTAACCCCAAAAATGAGCTTTCTAGCTCTTTTTATAGTTTTTCACTACCTTTAGCCATGTCCAGACCTAGTTAAAAATTAGGTTCCATGCTTATTTAAGGGCTCAAACGGAGTCTAAAAATCATGAAAATCGGTATGTAGATACTTATAATACTCTTCAAGACTGAGGACTCCTTGGCTTGAACAAACTGGAGTTATGAAAATGTGTAATGATATTTACAATGGTTTTTAGTGATAAAAATCACTATTTTTATTGTGGTTACTTATGAAAATTTGACATATACTTCTTGCATCTCCCTACATGCTCCCTCTTCTTGTGTGTCCACTTTTTTGATGCATTCCTACACCTTTTTTTTTACCTTGAGTGCCAACACTTCCCCCCTCTCAAGTCTAGCATCCATGACAGACTCTTGTCGGAGTGGGTGTTCCATGTACTTTGAGAGATAGTGTCCATCATGTATCAACAAGAGCAATTTGTCTTCAAAATGTAGCAGGGTCAATTGTCCTATTCTTCACTTTGTCACTGCTAGCCTTTGCAAGTTTTAGTCCATTTGTGTGTACTTCTTCCTTGGATTCCAACATGATGGTGTATTTGTGAGTTTTCAAAAATTACTAGCTACTCAAAAGAGGTCGTCAATGTTAATTTTGAGTAGTTGTCGACTGTGAATTTCTTCATAGGTACTGATGTTGTAACCTTGATGTCCTCCGGATCTTTCAAACATGAGTTTCATAGTTATCAGGCCAATTACTCATGACCCATAATGAATGATGGATAAGTGTATTAGTGCATGGGTTGAAGAAAATATGTGCCTTGTGCACGACCTTGTAATGTGCCCCTATGCATGCTTACTTAGGGAATGCATTGTAAGAAGTATGGTGCAGAAAATTGGGTCTTGAGCTAAGTGCTCAAGGGTATGCTGACGAAAAGGTTTCCTAGTCTATCATTGTTGTAGTGTTGCCAAATTAGGGGATTCTTACCATGGTGAAAGGTTGATTGATGTTCATCTCTTCGTGTTGTACTCCCATCACGGTGATTGACCATTGGCTTGTCTTTCATTGTTGATGGATGTCCTTGTTGATGGCTCATTGATGAGATTCTTTGAGTGCATGGTCCTCTCCCTTCTTTTTTTTAGAGATAGGAATACTTTCACAAAACAAGAAGAAAGAGGTTAGTATCAATAAAATACTTTACATATGTCAAATGTGTCTCATGTTCTTGGGATTCTCAACTATGTCTATGCATGGCCTTGTAATTTGGCCCTATATTAATGCATGCTATGGAAATGCGTGACCTGAATAGTGCAAAAGATTGGGTTATGCAAAAGGCACATGGTTTTCACACGTAGAAGCTTTCGATGTTACTTGCAGACATTGATGCAATCTTTGATTCGAGGTATCCATTGGATCTCAAAAAGGATGCAATCAATCAATGGTTGAATGACAACTAATCATTCCTCCTTATAGGGATCCATTTTAGAACAACATTCGGCCACATACAGATCACTTTTGGCCTCTTCATGTTTGGATGGTTTTTGAAATTTTGTACCACTCATGATTGGCTCTTTGGATCTATGGGCACTATTGGTGCTTTTGCCTTCCAAGCCCATACCTTTGTTGATTGTCTTATTACTATTTCCAAAGAGGTGATTTGATCTTCTTTTGATCTTTGTGTTTGTTTTCAACTTTTTCTCTCCTTGGCTTCTTTGTTGAGACTTTTCTCGTGAGGGAAAGCATATAATTTTGTGTATGTAAGAGTCCCTTGGGTATCCACAATGTAATCACCCTTGTTGAGCTGCAACTAATTCTTTAGAAACCCAAATTTGTCGGATACTTTGTGGTTGAGATTGTCCTAATTGCTTCCTTCTTCTTTTGGCATGATTGGCTTGCCTGGATGGGAATTATTGGGGCAAGTCTAGTGGTTGCTTGCCTTTCATCACTCATATTTGTTTAGTCTTGAAACTTGGTTCAAGTTTTGTCCTTGTACACGAGGAGTGAGGTTCTATAGTAGCTTTTCTCATTGAGGTGGCCTCCTTCTTGCCATATGGTTGCAGTTTTCCTCCTCCACTCTGCGAAATTGATTGTTCCAATCGTGATGTTGATACTTTTGGAAGAGAATGGGGTTCTAGCACTTGCATGACTCCCATCAATAGGTGAGGAATGGCGCAAATTAGAATCTATAGTGCTTGCAAAGTGCAAAGCACTCAAATCAAAAGGGCCCCTGCAATTCAACTATTAGGCATTGCTTGTTAACCCAAACCTAAAGCGATCGTTGCCACAGGTTTAAGTCAATTCCATGATCATACAACCAATCCTGTCCTAATATCATATGTTCTGTGATGTCCTCATCATGGAAAACTAGCAACTGTACTCTCAAAGGGACATTCTTTAGGAGGATAGGAATGTCCACCTTGTCGATACAAGCGGTTTCCATGCCTCTTAAGCCCACTAAATAAGCTTCTAATGGCTTAACTTCCATGCCCAATCCTTTACAGTATGAGTACCTGATTGCACTAGTGGAAGCTCCAAAATCGATTAGAGCTTTGATTGTCTTACTTGCAGCATCGTGTCCTAGATCAATCATGATGATTGTTCATCTATCTATAATGTTAGGATGTGTACTCTTTTTGGTGCACATAGCCACGTGATATCTTGGGGCATTGGGATTGACATCTAGGCCTTGTGGCTTTAGCTTATTTTGCCTAATGTGCCCTCTATTATCGTTAGTGTCCATGTGAAAGGCCAAATGGTTGTTGGACACTTTTTGTATATGTCCTTTAATAAAACATATAGTGGCCTATTTAGCCATAGAATCTAGGTTTGACCGCATTTGTATGACCTAAGAAATTTGTGTTCATGGTCTGTATATTGTGTGTTTTCTATATATTCTACAACCCTTGTGTGGAGTACTATGTGTGGCATCGGAGGTCGCATTTCTTTAACAAGGGCATGGTTGTGGAGCTCTCTAGAAGTAGTGTCTACCATCATGCATCACCATAGAAATACTTCAATGGTATCAGAGCAATTCAATGCAAAAGCTTTGTTTCTTTTGTGTGAGTGAAGCGAGCACCCACCCACCCACACAAGGTTTTCTCCAAGGCTCATGACTAAGGCGACAATCAAGGCATAGAACTTGGCATACCTTGCCATCCGAGTCACTATTGGTGCTGTTGGTTATGCACAAAGGAGGACCTCAACGATCAAGGAAGATAAAGGTTCTCGATACTTCTTGGGAGGTCACCCATCCCAGTACTGTTCCCCCCCTTGAAGCTTGCTTAATTGACAATTCCTTGCCACTAAGCTACACTCTTGTGGTGTTTGAAGAAGGGGAAACGCTAAGGTTAACATTAGCTTGAGCATGTTTTGGGCCCTAAAAGCTTCATTATTTGCTTTCAAAGCCTGTTTTGAAGCATTTTTGGGGTGATTCTTAAAGCCATTTTGGAGTACTTTCGTGCATAGTTCTTTTTCACAAGTTCAAGAGCATCAAGAAGAGTGCTTTTTGTACTGGTTTGACAACAAATGTCCATCTTTTGGGGCTATATTTTTAGCCATACTAGTAAATCTACAGGTTTCTTGAAAGGTTTTATTTGTGGTGGGAACAACCACCACAAGTCTATGCAGGTTTTTGAGCCTAAAGAACAAAGTTGACAGACACTTGTAAGTGTTGTCGGACAGTGTTTGGGCTGTGAATTCAGCCTTTTCGTGCCATTTTACTACATATATTGAGCACATACACACTATGTACGCTTTTGTGGATACCACTTATGTACGTCCATGTGATCATTGATAAAGCGGTTATGTTTTTGCATAAAGCCTTTTACGTTTGATAAAGAGGGTCATGGTGTGATTTTCTTAACTAGGAGATACCCAGATGTCAGGATCTCTTTCGTGATGCAAGTGGAACACTTACCCAGTCTCGCCATAGGAGATGTATGATAGTTGTTCATAGGTGAATGATAAGCCTAATCGGCTTCTTTCAGGTAACTGATTATATGCAGTGGAGTTAGTGATTCACTATGCAGGTTAACATGTTAGTACTTGCAATTTTATGAGATTTTGACATTGGTCATATGCTCATTTTGCAAAGGATACTTTGGCAAAATTTTTCTAGATTTTTTTATTTTGTCAACTACACAGTGGTTGATTTATTCCTTGATACACTTATTGATGTGAGCACATTTATTCTCACATAATCCTTCTAGTTGGTCATTATGGTTCATTATTTTTACCAGAATCAGACACGTGGTCATCCTTCTTTGAGCCTTAGTGGTGTTTGAACTCTTCTAGCTCCATTATCATTCTACTCACTTCTCTATCATCATGGCATCAAAGCTCTCAAGCATGTCTGGTGGATCAGGGTCTAGTGCCAGTGTTCTGAGGAGGATCTATAATCTGCAGGGCAAAGACCATTTTGATATCCAAAAATTTGATGGCACAAACTTTTTTCTATGGAAGAATTAGATTAAAGATGTGCTTATTCAAAGGAGGCAATGGAAGCTAGTAAATGGAATCTCAAAGAAGCCTGTTGACATGGATGAAAATGATTGGGATGTGTTAGATGAAATGACTAAGTCTACCATTCGACTCCACCTAGGAGATATGTTTACTTTATAGTATTATATTGTGAAAGTGCAGAGGAGCTTTCAAAGAAGCTATGCAATACATATGAAAAAGAAACGGCATCAAATAAAGTGTATATGATGAGAAAGCTATATGACCTTCACATGAAGGACACAAATAGTGTTGCTATTGATCTAAATGAATTTGATGTTATATTCTCCTAGTTATAGGCTCTGGTGAGTTGAATTTCCTGACTAAAAATCATCCAAATTACTTGATTTTTAGCTTGTTGGAAAGCTATTTGTGTGTAATTTCTTTGTCTCAATTATCTTTCTCAAAGGTTATATATTCAGTGATTTATTAGTCCAAGATGGAAGTTCAATTCTTCAGCATACTTGTGTGGATAGGTAGTTCATCTTCGTCAGTTTCATTTCCTAATCAAGATTGTCCAAATTAAGTTATTTATAACTTATTAGAAATCTCTATTTGTATACTTTTATTGAATAAAGGCACAGGTCCATTTGAGTTTTGTGTTGAGAGGAACAAGATATCTAAGGTGCAGCTGTTTGTCCAAGTGCTGTACATACAAGGGTTCACTACATGTTTTCGTTGCGCATAAGAGAACTCATCCTCCACAGGCTTGGCCGCAGCCATCGTGGGAATTGTATGAGAGAATATTTTAGGATCTAACCCTTAAAGTCTCTATAGGTCCATGCAAACACATCCCTATATTCCCTTAATAAAGCTACACGCTCTACTTCTTCTTCTGCACTTAGGTCTTCTCCTATGTACCTACATCGCTCTTGATTCTCTACAATGGTTACTATATTTTTTTTGGTCTTTTCTTTATTATCATATGCTCCTCCTATGATGGCCTCTCTAATAGGCATTTGTACCAAAAATTTCTAGTCCTCAACTTCATATTTGTTAAAATTCTCTTGTACTTTGAGCAATGATTCCTCCTATGCTTCTTTCACTGCTTTTCTTTTCTTTTTCTTTTGACTACCTTCACTTTTCTCCATTGAATTTATAGTTTTAATGCTTGTGAGAGGTTCTTATTTATTTTAGGTAAATACTCCTACATTTTCTAGATAGTCTCATCTGAGTCAAAGCAACCATCCATCACAATGGAATGTAGATCATCACTATCCTCTTCTTCTTATTCTATGACCTCATTAGAGTCACACTCTTCTAGCAAGGGTTCACACTCTTCTAGCAAGGGTTCACACTCGAACAAAGAGATATCATAACCCTCCTCATCACAATGAGGCATCCATTGTTCTTCATTGATAGTGATGTCCATGGTGGCTAAGATTTCTGCCCAACCATGAGGCTCAAATTCCTCATTTGGAAAGATCATCAGCGTGTAGGATTGGTCTCTAACCATTCTGGCTCCTTGAGAAGTTCCTTCTTATCTCTTTTTTAGGCATATTTCCTCTTCCTCTACAAAATTGCACATCCACAAGTGAGTATCTTCATGCATCAAGGATGGATAAGAACAACTTACAGAATGCACAGAGATTAAATCTTCTTGCACCTTGTGGATAGGATTCCACTGTAGGGGTGGTACATCTATGAAGGTATAATCCTTCACATTGACCTTGGTTGTGATCCCTAAGTGCTACAGGTATGAGGATGCTTCCCCAATCTTTTAGTATTTTTAGTTGCTATAGGAAGGGTCTTCTTAGGATCATTTCATAGATGTTATTTTTGCCAAAGTCACATATGGCAAAGCTGTGTTCAAACTCTACACCACAAGTGGTAAGAGTTATCCCTTCTAGCACAAGGAGGTCTTTCAATATGGTCGTCAAACATTTGAAGCTTCATTCTAGTTGGTCTTAATGTGGGTTTGCCTTATTGCTTCCACAAGGAGGTGGTCACAATTGCAACACCAAAACCTGAATCTAAGATAGCTTTGGTTGTGTGACATTGATAGGTGATTGGAAGATAAGTATTACCTTCTTCACCATCAATCATGTCTCCTATTTTGTCTAGAGGTATCTCTAGGACTTTTTGCTTAGAGCCTACTTTTGACATACTAGGACCAAGTTCTGGAACTTGATTCACCACATCTTTCTAGAGCTTAGCTTTTACTTTGATCAACTCTTCTAAGGTGAGATGACACTACACATTAATGTTCTTCACAAATTCAATGTTTCTTGGAACCATTGAGTCTTCATTTCTTATTAGTATTGTGGGAGCTATGATCTAAAGAGATTTTGATTCCCATGGGCCTGTGAATTGTGGCAATTGTTGCAAAGAATTAGGTTCAAAATCTAATCTTTCATTTTGTTGTTGCTTTGCTTGGTCTTCAAAATAGATGGAATGTCTTGGGGAAATCGATCATGAAGATCATCAATTTCAGGAATAGGAGGGGCATTACCCTTCTCCTTGGCCCATTCCTTTTCTTGTTTTCCCCACAAGAACTCTTGAGAGTACTGTTCAATTGAAAGATGTGATCCAACATCCATGGAATCAAGAACATAAACTTTCATTGATGGTGAGCTTTCTCTTTCAACAATTTGTTGAGCCTATGGAGGTAAAGAAACTTGCGGCTTGTTTACCAACTGCTCTAGTCTTTCTAATAAGCCCTAGAAATGCAAACCCATTTGACAAAATTTTTTTAATTGAACAATTGTTTGGCCACAAGCATAGCCTAAGCTAGTTCTACCATTTTCATGCAAAATTTTGTCTGTTCAATCTCTAAATCTTCTCTTGAGTGATGAGAAAATTATATAACCTTCGTATGAAGGACATAGATAGTGTTGCTGCTCATCTAAATGAGTTTGATGCTATATTCTCTCCATTATAGGCTCAAAAAATGGATATGGATAATGAAATGAAAGCAGTATTGTTGTTATGCACCTTGCCATCATCATGGGATACGTTTTGCACAGTTATTAGCAATAGTGCACCTGGTGGTAAACTCGTCTATGATGACATATGTGGAGCACTCTTGAGTGAGGAGATTCGCAGAAAATCTATGGTTGGCACTCAGAGTGGAGGTGCATATAATGTTCGCGATTCTTACTAAGGAAAGAATCAACAACGTGGCAGGAGCAAGAACAAGGAAAAGAATGGTCAATGGAATAAGAGTAGAAGGAAATCAAGGAAGAGAGATATCGAATGCCATTATTGTCATAAGAAAGGACACATGAAGAAAGATTGTTATGCATTAAATAATGCTAAAGGTAAAGGACATAATGTTGATGAGCATGTTAAACAGTTGCCTGCACCATCTACTTCGACTGTGAAGACTGAAGAAATTAATGCTATTTCTGATGATGCTGATGTGTTGACACTTGATGGTACTATGCCAACTGAGGCTTTAATGGCTGATTCTCTTTCCCACACTTGGCTGCTAGAGTCTGGTGCTTCCTTCCATGTGACACCACATAGAGAATGGTTCTCTAATTATGCAGCAAAGTCTCTTGGTACCGTGAGACTTGGTGACTCTTACCAATGTGATGTTGTGGGGATTGGAGATGTGGTTTTGCAATTCATTGATGGTTCAAAATATACTATGCATAATGTACGCCATGTACCTCAATTATCACGCAGTTTGATGTCAATTGGTCAACTTGATGACCTTCGTTATAAGGTGGTCTTCTATGCTCAGTCCTTTCACATATCAAAGGGCAATATGGTTATTGCAAAAGGAAGCAAAGTTGGCTCCCTTTATCCTTTATTTGTATCACAGAAAGAACACTTGTTAGCTGTTACTGAACAGCATATGGCTTGTATTTGGCTTGGTCATTTGGGCCATATATCACGTAGTGGAATGGAAAATCTTTCTCGTTCTGGCTACTTACCTGTGTTATCTTTCTCTGATTTTTCATTTTGTGAGCATTGTCAATATAACAAGCAAACCAGAAATGCGCATAGAATGCACATTGAATCTTCAATTCAACCTTTAGATCTCGTTCATACAGATGTGTGTGGTCCTATGCCCACTAGGTCCTTAGGTGGTTCTCTTTACTTTGTCACTTTCATAGATGATGCTACTAGAAAAGTTTGGGTATATTCTATCAAATCGAAGGATGAGGTATTTCCTACTTTCAAAAAATGGCTTCCTTCAGTTGCGACTAAAAAAGGAACTAAGCTTAAGGCTTTACATTTAGATAATGGGAGTGAGTATATCTCACATGAATTCAGCCTTTTCTGTCAGTCTAGAGGGATTCATAGAGAGTTTACAACTCCTTATACCCCAGTACAGAATGGTGTAGTTGAGAGGATGAATAAAACTATTCAAGATAGAGTAGTCTCTATGTTGCATCATGCAAACCTCTCACAAGGCTTTTGGGCAGAAGCAGTATTGACTGCAGTTCATGTGATTAACGTTTCACCTAGTACAACCAAAGCGTTGGTGCAAGGCAATCAACAATTGAAGTTTTGATGAAGGTTTGAAGTCAAGGACTGAAGAAAAGATCAAGATATGAAGCATGAAGAAAGTACATGTTCAGAGAATGAAGATGTGTATACAATGTACATTAATTTAGAGTTAGCTCACTTATACTTTTGTATGGTTATGAGCTTGTAAATATTTGCCTATATATACAAAGAAAAATGTCGGGCCAAATATGAGAGAGTGTGTGAGAACAAGAATTGAAGAGAATTAGAAGTCATTATACACTTGTGAAGTGTGTAGAATAGCACTCTCATCCATATGTAAAACTTTCAGTAATGAAGAAAAGTTCTCCCCGATTTTTCTGAGTGTTCTCCTTCTGTGCTTGATCATTTCAAGAATCCTTTTGTAAGTATCTAACTCCATAGTTAATGAGTCTATGGTTAAAGTTTGAGAGCCTAATTGTAAACATGCTATGAGAATTATGAGTAGGAACATTCATATGCGAAGAAGTGTTGAGTGTCTTCTGAAACAGGCGAAGTCTCGATGGTCAAAGAATTGATCATTTCTCAGTGCACAATGTAAAGTTTTACACAAATGAGGAGTCAAAATCTAAGTTGGAAGGTAAGCCATATATGGCTAAAAGCATTTGCATAAATGGGTTCTAGTTTGAGAGAACCAAGCTTTAGAAGTTGCAGGTGTCAAAGTCGACTGTAAAGAACTACAGTTTTAAACATAGGTGACTTGTTAAGATCATTTCTCAAGGTCTACTGAGTCTTTTGGAACGATTTAACTTGGAGGAGGTGCGCAAACTATAGTCAACACCTTGTGCAAAGTTTTATAAAAAACTTTACACATTTGATAAGTCAATGAGTGAGTAATGTGCAGCAGACTTTCTATGTAGTCACCTTCTTCACAGTTTGTTCAAGATTTTGGAAATTGAGTATTGATCCTCCAAATTGGTGAAGGTTTTAAGTTTTTCTTGATATAGAGGTGCTCTAACTTCAAGGATAACTTGTTATTTTGGAGATTAACACTCTCCATCAGTGGTATCAGAGCAGGAAGCATCAAAATTGAAGAAAGGAGGACCCCGATTGCTACAGTTATAAAGAAATCAACATTTGAAGATACAAAAGGTGAAAGCTTGAAAACAAAGCTTGAGAAGGAGGACAGAAGATATCAAGGAAGACAAAAGGAGTATCATTCGAAGCAAAGGCAACCTTATTCCTCATAAAGCTTGAAGGATTTAATACACAAGTGAAGAAAGGATGGGAGATTCTCTTCAGATAGAGAAACTGGATAGAGAGAACTATCCACCATGGTCAATGAGGATGGAAGCTCATCTTATGAGCAAAGACTTGATAGGTTATATTACAGGTGAAGAAGAAAAGCCTCAGTTCAGAGATCCTAGTGTTCCAAATAGGGATGAATTGTCAGATTTGAAGACTTGGATGAAGAGAGATGCTCAAGCTAGGAGCATTATCTATATGGGACTTAATGACTACTTGCTACCTCACATTAGAGGTCTTGAGAAGTGCAAGTGATATATGGAATGCTTTGGAGGAGCATTTCCAAAACACCACAAAGTCAAGGCATCCTTGTGGGCAGAGTTTACCACATTCAAGAAGAAGGCCTCTCAATCCATCTCAAATTATGTAACAAGGATGAAGGACATTGCTGATGCATTAGGAGCAGTTGATGAAGATATTGAGGAGGATAAATTGGTAAGGCAAATCCTTATAGGTTTGAGAGGTGATGACAAATGGAAGCCATTCATTTTGTCTACTGAATTGTCACTAGATCATTTTACTCCTGATTTAAATGAGTTGCTAGGACACATGCTAACCCTTGAGCAAGATGTCAAAGGTGAAGGTTATAAGAGTGCAGGTCAAGCAATGTATTCAAAGGATAAGAAGAAGAATAGCAAAGGGAAGCAAGAAGCAATGAAGATGAAGGTACAATTAGCCAAGCTAACTTCCTAAGAGGAAGAGGAGGTGGCAAAGGTAGAGGAAGAGGTAGAATTAATAAGATGGAGGCAAAGCTTGTTGGATTTGTGGTAAGACAAATCATTTAGCTAATGATTGTTCGTATAATAATCAGAATAATGGTGGATATAATCAGAAATTTAATTCAAGAGGAAGAGGTGGCAGAAATAAAAGAGGTAATTTTAGAGGTAGAGATAGTAGAGGCTACTTTGGAAGAAATGCAGGTAGAGGATTCCAAAGCCAACAATACAACAATACCTACTACAATTATGCTTCAGATTAGAAGGAGGATTCAACATTGATAATGAATGCAACTTGTGAAAGGCAAAGTGAAGATCAAAGAGTCTTCTACATTGACTCAGGGTGTAGCAATCACCTGAGTGGCAACATAGCTTTGATGACTGATTTGGAGAATAAGGTAACTAATCATGTAGTTCAAATAGATGACACTATAAAGCACAATGTGAAGTCAATTGGATCAATGAAGGCCAAGGATGGAAGTACTCTCTTGAGTAAGGTTTTGTATTTCTTACAATTCCAAAGACTTTGATAAGTGTAGGACAAATTGTTGAAAAAGGTTATGAAGTTAGATTACTAATGAAGGAGTTTTTGTGGAAGACCCTAGCAATGGGTATAAACAAATTGTTTCAGGGAAGAAAGAAGAAAGGTTGTTCACATTCAAGATTCAAGGTAACATTGGTCATGCCTTGTTCACCTATGGAGGACATAAGATCTCTGAGTTAGATCTTTGGCACAAAAGGCTTGGACATTTCAATGAAAGAGGTATCAAAGATATGATTAACAATGGTTGAGTACTTGGATTGCCTAATGTTGCAGGTCAACATATGACATACATATGTGAGGCATGTCAATTAGGTAAGGCTCATAAGCAATCTTATTCCAAGCATTGTTTTATGTATTCAGATAAGCTTGAATTGGTACACACAGTTGTGTGGGGACCATCAAAGGATTTTAGTATCAATGGTTCAAGGTATTATGTGATTTATGTTGATTATGCTACCAGATGGATCACTATCTATGTGATCAAAGATAAGTCAGAG
Source organism: Ceratopteris richardii (assembly GCA_020310875.1). NCBI lineage: Eukaryota > Viridiplantae > Streptophyta > Polypodiopsida > Polypodiales > Pteridaceae > Ceratopteris > Ceratopteris richardii. The sequence goes on from CM035407.1 coordinate 185,481,979, forward strand.
GTATTCAATACATTCAAACATTATCATGTGTATGAAGAGAGAATTACAGGTCAAAAGTTAAAGAGATTAAGGTCAGATGGAGGGGGAGAGTATTTCTCTAATGAGTTCAGTGGTTACTTGTGGAATGAAGGTATAAAAAGGGAAATTACTTGCAGGTACTCTCCTCAACAGAATGGTGTAGCAGAAAGGAGAAATAGAACTCTTGTTGAGTTTGCAAGATCCATGATGAAGGAGAAAAATTGCCCAAATTATTTGTGGGCTGAGGCTGTAAATACAGAAACATATTTGGTCAATAGATTACCATGTAAAGCTTTGTAGGGTATGACACCATATGAGGCATGGTGGGGTAAGAGACCTACTCTAGATCATTGCAAAGTATTCATATGCATATGTGCCATCTCAATTAAGGCACAAATTGGAACCTAAAGCTGAAAAGTATGTGTTCATTGGATATGATGATAAGCAGATGGGATGTAGGTTAAGGAGTCCATCCACAAAACAGTTTCTTGTGTCAAAAGATGTTACATTTGATGAGCAAGGTACTTGGTATGCAGGTACAATCAATATTTATGCAGGTGATGAAGAAGTTGTGAATCAAAAGAAAGGTAAATCAAAGGTTCAGATATTTGATGAAGAGGAGAACAATGAAGTACAGGTTGAAGTTGAAGAAGTGCCAAGGTTTGATCCAGAATGTGATGAACCAGAAACCTCAAGAAGTGGAGAACTCAGAAGGTCATCAAGACACAAATGGCAACCTACAAGGTATATGTTGGAGTTAGACGTCTACGGAAGCACGCGAACAACACAAGGAAGAAGAAGAAGCTTGGAGCACAACACACAAGACTGAATGTATTACTAGAGAATGTACAAAGATAAGTAGCCCATTAGGGCAATAGGCGTATATACAAGCCGGGGGAAAAAAACCTCCTAAAGAGGGAAAAAAGTGCCCCGGCGGTCCTAGAGTGTTCACACACATCACTACCTAAATATATCAACAAATCCCCCCTGGGAGTGATGCGATGAACAAGGAGCTGGCACTCATGTATAAGGAAGTGCCAAGCTCTGTGGAAATCACTCCACAAAAGGAAGTAAGCCCAAAGCTTTGCGGAAAGCTTCAAACTTCTCCCTAGGCAGAGACTTTGTGAAAAGGTCTGCAATGTTCTCTTGCGTGGGCACATAGGCCAAGCTGATCTCCCCAGCAGAGAACCTCTCCTTGACATAGTGATAATGCACCTCAATGTGCTTGGTACGAGCATGGAACACAGGGTTCCTCGCAACTGCCAATGCACTCTGACTGTCAGTGAAGATGCTGGTGGCAAAAGACTGGCCAACACCCAAATCAGCCATAAGGCATTTGAGCCACACACACTCAACAGTCGCTGTGAAAGCTGCCCTATACTCAGGAAGTGGCCACAGTAGGCTGCTTCTTGCTCAACCAAGATATACATGAGCTACCAAGCATGAAGCAAAAACCATTGGTGGACACACGAGTGTCATAGCAACCAGCCCAATCTGAGTCAAAAAAAGCATGCAAATCTGGCGATAGTGATCCCCCCTTGGGATAAAACAACCCAAGTAGCCGAGTACCACTCAAGTAGCGAAAGATGCACTTAACCGCCTTCCAATGCGTGACTCCTGGGCAATGCATAAACCTGCTCATCTATGAGACAGCAAACTGAATATCTGGCCGAGTAATGCATAAGTAAATCAAGCATCCAACAGCCTGCTGATAGAGAAGAGCATCAAATGCATCTCCAGCATCATGAAGACTCAATCGTAAACCTGTCTCCATAGGAGTGGCAATAGGCTTACAGTCTTCAAGGCCAAAACACCGCAATAATGTGTCAATATATTTCGTTTGACACAAAGCCATTCCACCATCAACTTGCATAAACTGAATGCCCAAATAGTGATGCAAATGCCCCAAATCAGACATCTCAAATGAGGCATGCAAATCAGCCTTGAAATCAGCAATATGCTTCTCAATAGGGCCAGTGAGAAGCATGTCGTCAACATATACAACAATGATCAGAAGCACATCATTAGCACGCTTAACATATAAGGTGCTTTTAGTTGGACTGTTCTCAAAACCATGTGCAATCAGATAGGCATGTATCTTCTCATACCAAGCACGTGGTGCTTGCTTTAAACCATATAATGCCTTCTTTAACCTGCACACCTGGTTTTCATGCCCTTTCTGCACAAAGCCACGGGGCTGAAAAACATACACTTCTTCATGCAAGTCACCACTCAGAAATGTTGTTTTAATGTCCAACTGATGTACATTCCAACCATGATGGGCTGCAGGTGCACAAATGCTCTGAACAGTAGTCATACGGCATGTAGGTGCAAAGGTCTCATCAAAATCAATGCCTCTTTCCTGCGCATAACCCTTTGCAACAAGCCTAGCTTTATACCTGTCAACTGTACCATCAGGTTTACGCTTCAGCTTGTATACCCACTTAGTGCGTATGGCCTTCTTGCCAGGAGGCAAGTCACATAAAGACCATGTACCATTCTTCATTATAGCATCATATTCAGATTGCATAGCAGCCATCCAATTTTCTGAATTCTGTGCTTTATCAAAAGAAATAGGCTCATTCTCATCACAGAGACTAGACGCAGCCATAGCATAGCAATCTGATGCAAAGGAGGCACTATGAGAGCCTGAACGAGTACGATATGACAAAGGTGCATCTAATTTGCTGTCACGCAAAGTCTGCACCAGCCATTTTGGCATAGTTTTTGCCTGCTCAATATCAACTCTCTCATCAACAAGTGCATCATGTAAATCTGCATCAGAAATAGAATGATCTGCATCAGCATATGAAACCTGCAAAGGCTGAGAAGTTGCCTCATTAGGACCAGCACTAGACTGTCCACCTATAAAAAGAGGCATCAACGTATCATACATGTCTTTGGAGCTAACAGATGTCTCCTTAGTACATGAAAGCAATGGCTGAATAGCATCTTCCACAAAGACAACATCACGGCTAACCAAAATGCGTTTGGTCTGTGGATGATACAGAGGATAGCCTTTACTTTCAGAACTGTACCCAACAAAAATACATTTTACTGCCTTATCATCCAATTTTCAGCGATGTTGTTCAGGCACTAATGCATATGCCAAACAACCAAAAACACGCAGATGAGCAACAGATGGCTTGCGGTCATGCCAAGCCTCATATGGAGTGATAGATTGCAGCGCTTTAGTGGGACACCTATTCAGTACATATGTTGCACACATGACAACCTCAAGCCAGAAAATATGTGGTAAAGCCTGACTCTTGACCATGCACCTCGCCATCTCCATGAGTGACCTGTTCTTTCATTCAGCAACTCCATTCTGTTGAGATGTAAACGGCACTGTACACTGGTGTTTTATTCCTCGTTCAGCCAGGCCAAAACCAAAAACTGTTTAAAGCACATGAACACTTCGGACTTTGCTTTGAGTGGATATACCCATGCATGCGTGGAAAAATCATCAATGAAAGTCATGAAGTAAAGGTAATTCCCAAAAGAGGGTGTCTACATAGGACCACAGACATCACTATGTACAAGCTACAATTTCTGCATAGCCTGAACTGAACCATCTTTTGGAAAGGAGGAATGTTGCATTTTTTGCCCAAAATACAACCTTCACATACATGTTTTCTAGGTGCCTCAAGCTTGGGAAAAGAGGACACCATTTCTGATTTCTGCAGGCGTAGCAAACTAGCAAAATTGATATGACCAAAGCGTGCATGCCAAAGCTTTGCATCTGACATAGCCTGAGAATCATGAACTGCACATGCAAAATCATTCACTGATCTTTCATAGTCTATGAGCTTATACAGCCCACGACATAAAATGCCAGAAGCAATAATCACATCGCCATTTGAGAGATCATGAACTGTACACCTGTCATCAACAAATTTCACGACCAAGCCAATCTTGGCTAATGCAGAAACTGATAACAGGTTCTTTTTTATCCTTGGCACAAATAAAGCATCTGACAAAGTGAAAGAACTACCATCTGCAGTAGTCAGAATGATCTTACCAACTCCCATAACAGGATAAGAGGAGTTGTTGGCGCATGTGACAGTATTTCCTGTAGGGGCAGGCTCGAGTGAAGAGAAGAAATTGTGCTGCGAGGTAATATGTTTGGTCTCCCCACTGTCAAAGTACCAAACATCTGAGTCTACTGCAGACATGCACTGCTCATGAGAAGATGGGTCAAAACTGCAAACAGTAGTAAACGCCCATTCTTCTTCCTGCACAAGATTAGTAGACTTTGTTTTTGGTGTAGAGGCTTCTGCAACAACCATTCCAGCCTCTTTCTTCTTTGCCTCTTTTGCAGCCAGTTTTGGACAGTTCTTTATGATATGATCATTTCCTTTACAGTACCTGCAAAACAATTTTTGCTTTTCTGATTTCTTCTCATCTTTATCCTGGTTCTTTGATTGTGCAGCATTTGCAGATTTCTGCTTACTAGTAGAAGAGCTCCATTTTCCTTTGCCCTTCTGACTAGCCAGGAAAGCTTGCACGCGAACAACACAAGGAAGAAGAAGAAGCTTGGAGCACAACACACAAGACTGAATGTATTACTAGAGAATGTACAAAGATAAGTAGCCCATTAGGGCAATAGGCATATATACAAGCCAGGGGAAAAAAACCTCCTAAAGAGGGAAAAAAGTGCCCTGGCGGTCCTAGTGTGTTCACACACATCACTACCTAAATATATCAACAGTATAGCTATGACACTTCTTTTTTGGCTACCAAAGATTATGCTTATATGATAAAGGCAGATGAATACCCTTCTACATATGAAGAGGCAAAAGGTAAGGAAAATTGGGAGAAAGCTATGCAGGAAGAGTATGATGCATTGATGGAGAATCAGACATGGGATTTGGTTCCTAAACCAAATAGTCAGAAGATCATTGGATATAAATGGGTCTACAAGACAAAGATGTTTGCAGATGGAAGTGTGTCTAGATATAAAGCTAGACTTGTTGTGAAAGGTTTTGCTCAGACATATGGTATAGATTATGATGAGACCTATAGTTCTGTGGCAAAGATGACAACCATCAGGACACTCATAGCTATTGCTGCATGTAAAGGTTGGAAATTATGTCAATTAGATGTGAAGAATGCTTTTCTAAATAGTTACATTTCAGATGATGTTTTTATGGAGCAACCACAAGGATTCAGAAATGAAAGGTATCCAGATCATGTATGTAAGCTCAAGAGAGCTTTGTATGGTTTGAAGCAGGCCCCAAGGGCATGGAATTATAGAGTTGTGAAGTTCTTGAAGGAACTTGGTTTTCAAGTATCTAAAGCAGATAGTAGCTTGCTTGTTAAAGCAAGTGATGATGGGTTCATTTACATGTGCATATATGTTGATGATATAATTCATACAAGCACAGATGAGAAAGGCATTCAAAGCCTAAAGAAGCAAATGGAGAAAAAGTTCAAGATTAGTGACTTGGGACTTGTCATATTTCTTGGGAATGGAGATCTCATACACTCAACATGGAGTGTATGTAACTCAAGAAAGGTATTTGAAAAACTTGTTGATCAAGTTTAAAATGGATGATTGCAGGGTAGCACCTACTCCAATGGAGGTGAATCACAAATTGAGCAGATATGGAGGAGAAGAATTCAAGGATATGAAGTTATATCAGAGTTTGGTTGGTAGTCTAATCTATGCTACATTAACTAGGCTTGACTTGTCATATGCAGTTGGAGTATTATCTCAACTCATGCATTGTCCTAGGAAAGAACATTGGGTTGCAGGACAAAGGGTGTTGAGGTACATTAAGGGTACACTCAAAGAAGGTTTGTATTATGGTTTTACATCAGATACAAACGTCAAGATCTATAGTGATACAGATTGGGGAGGTAATCTTGATGATAGGAGATCAACTTATGGATACTTGTATTATGTGGGAGATAAGTTAATTTCATGGTGTTCAAAGAAGAAACACACAGTTGCTTTATCATCTATAGAGGCTAAGTACAAAGGTATGGTTGAAGCTACAAAAGAAGTGATATGGCTTAAGACTCTTATGAAGAGTTTTGACATCATTCAGAGTACACTCACTATTCATGGAGATAAGAAGAGTTCATTGTATTTAGCCGCTAATCCTGTGTTTCATGGCAGGACTAAACACATTGAGATTCAGTATCATTTTCTAAGAGAGAAGGTGATGGATAAGGAGATTGAAGCTATACATACATCAACAAAAGATCAGATAGCTGATATGCTAACCAAAAGCTTGGATGGACCAAAGCTACAGAGATTCAAAGACATGGCACGTATAAAGAAGTTAAAGAAAACCTCAATTGATGATTGAGGGGGAGCTGTTGGTGCAAGGCAATCAACAATTGAAGTTTTGATGAAGGTTTGAAGTCAAGGACTGAAGAAAAGATCAAGATATGAAGCATGAAGAAAGTACATGTTCAGAGAATGAAGATGTGTATACATATGTACATTAATTTAGAGTTAGCTCACTTATACTTTTGTATGGTTATGAGCTTGTAAATATTTGCCTATATATACAAGGAAAAATGTCGGGGCAAATATGAAAGAGTGTGTGAGAACAAGAATTGAAGGGAATTAGAAGTCATTAGACACTTGTGAAGTGTGTAGAATAGCTCTATCATCCATATGTAAAACTTTTCAGTAATGAAGAAAAGTTCTCCCCGATTTTTCTGAGTGTTCTCCTTCTGTGCTTTTTCATGTCAAGAATCCTTTTTTAGGTATCTAATTCCATAGTTAATGAGTCTATGGTTAAAGTTTGAGAGCCTAATTGTAAACAGGCTGTGAGAATTATGAGTAGGAACATTCATATGTGAAGAAGTGTTGAGTGTCTTTGAAACAGGCGCAATCTCGATGGTCAAAGAATTGATCATTTCTCAATGCACAATGTAAAATTTTACACAAATGAGGAGTCAAAATCTAAGTTGGAAGGTAAGCCATCTATGGCTAAAAGCATTTGCATAAACGGGTTCTAATTTGAGAGAACCAAGCTTTAGAAGTTGCAGGTGTCAAAGTCGACTGTAAAGAACTACAATTTTAAACATAGGTGACTTGTTAAGATCATTTCTCAAGATCTACTGAGTCTTTTGGAATGATTTAACTTGGAGGAGGTGCGCAAACTATAGGCGAGGACACCTTATGCAAAGCTTTATCAAAAGCTTTACACATTTGATAAGTCAATGAGTGAGTAATGTGCAGCAGACTTTCTGTGTAGTCACCTTCTTCACAGTTTGTTCAAGATTTTGGAAATTGAGTATTGATCCTCCAAATTGGTGAAGGTTTTAAGTTATTCTTGATATAGAGGTGCTCTAACTTCAAGGATAAGTTGTTATTTTGGAGATTAACAGTCTCCATCACAAAGGTCTGAAGGTGGCACAAGAGCTGTGGACAGGGAACCCACCATATTATGATCATCTTCGAGTTTTTGGGTGTGAAGCATATGTTCATATATTCAAGAATCTTAGACAAAGTTGGACCATAAGTCAAAGAAATGCATTTTTCTTGGATATGGTCGAGAAGGAAAATTTGGATATCGCTTATGGGATCCTGAAACACGGACAGTGATCCGAAGTAGTGATGTCATTTTCAATGAGTCTAAGATGCATAAATAGCCCATTAAGGAGGTTGAAGTGAGAAGAGTGGTGTTTGAGGATACTAATCCTCTAGTTAGCATGCATAAAAATGTTGCAAATAGGGATGTTCAAGAGAATGTGTGTTGCAGAGCAAAGAAGCACAAAAGAGGAGCCCCAAAATTTTCAAATTAATGGGCACATTTTTCTTCTTCAAAGTCTTAGGAAATTCCCTCAAGCCATGTAAATGCACTAGAGAAGTCCTCTAGTTGCATAATCCCAAACTTGTTGTAAAATATTCTTTGTAAATTAGTAGGAATTTCACTTTTTAGTAATAAAGTGCCGGTCTCTTGTGTGAAAGGACCAAATTTAGGGCACATGTATATAAGTCACTTTGTGACTCTTTGTAGAGACTTTTTGCCATTGTGAAGAAGGAGAGCTCCTGATTTTCGAAATTGCTTCTTTCTTGCAGATTTTCATCTTCTCTTTGATCTTCTATGTGTGTGTAATGCTTGGAATGTGTGTGTAGGACTGTTGTCTATCCCTTCCCACTGTTTTTGAGCTACTATAGTGTGTGTGTGAGCTTGTAGAAGTTGTGGAGTGAGTGTGGGTGTTTCCCACCATTCACTATTTTGGTCATAACTTGAAGCATGGTTGTTAGAATCGAGTGGAGCCACTTCCAATAGATGCGTCTCATTGAGAGCTTCGAAACAAGTCCGCCATTGACTATATTCGGAGTTTGGAGCTAGGAGAAATCCTTGATTTATTGAAAACTGCTGTAAGTGGTATCGCGGCAGACACTTTCAGTATTTCAGTGAGTTTGAGAGGTGGATTAGTCTTTTCTCATGCATATAAGTTGAACCACTTCATTTCCCATCACGTGAGCACATGTCCTCATACACTGGGTTAGGTCGTTTGATCGGATTGATAAGTAAGCGTGTGTCAATTTCCCACTATACGCACTTGTGTGGCAAATGATGTTTAGTCTCTTTGGCACAAGTCCTTAAGTCTTCCTGACTTAGGTACACATGTTTTTGGTGCCGTTGCTGGGGAACACTCAGCCAAGGTGCCTTTGTGATGGTTATAGATCGAGTGTGATGAAATCGTACTTGTAGAAGTGAACCTATTCAGTGGCAAGTAGTCAATCACTTCAGCACTTGTTACTTCACATCCCGGAGGTGTGTGTAATGAGTTTCAAGGTTTAGGGTTAGTAGGAAGGGAGAGAAGGAAGAGTTAGGGTTAGGTTAGGAAAAGAGGAGGAGAGGAGTGAGGTTGGAGTAAGTTAAGATCACCAAGAAAAATCTCAAAAAAGTTGTCAAATTAGTTAGTTTAGCTTTAGCCACCAAAAAGTATAAAAGCCAAAAAATTCCAGTTCATTTCTCACTGTTCAGAGAGCAGTATCGTGAGAAAAGCAGTGATCAATATCGTGGGAGCGGTATCACGCATTTCAGGCTACCAAGAGTAGTTGTTGAGCTCAAAGTACAACCAAGACATCACTGAGGTAAGATTCCATAAGTGTTCACTGACCAAAACATGTTAAAAAAGCACAAAAACGTGAATACTTGCACATCTGGTATCGCGGGGAGGAACAGTGTATTTTTTTTAGTTTCTTTGCAAGAGACAGTAGGCTAGTAGGGAAGAGGGGTGAGAGAAGAGCAAGGGGGTGTAAAAATTTTTGCATTTGGAGGTATTTTAGCTTGAGTATCGCGATCGGTCGAGTTTCTGGTATCACGATACCAAAAATTCCCTTGTATCATGATACTCGCCGAAGTATCGTATCGTCGACTACCAAGCTTGGTATCGTATCGCTTGGTTGGTATCGCAATCTCACCTTACCAAAGTGGTATCGTATCATGGTCCACTTTTGGTATCGTATCGTACCGCCCAATTTAGGATCGCGATACCATACTAGTATTGTATCGTGCAATTCGGTGGTATCGTATCGCTGCTTGCATTGGTATCATATCGTGTGGATTTGCGGTATCATATCGCGTAACTACCAATATCGTATCTTTCCCCATTCAAGGATCATATCGTCAGAACATTTGGTATCGTATCATGCAAAGTCGGTAGTATCGTATCACCACTTGTAGCAGTATCGTATCGTGCGGCCCTTAAGTATCGTATCGTCTCTCATTCCGGTGTTGTATCGCTATACCACATTTGTATCGTATCGTCACTTGTTGTGGTATCGTATCAGGCCAAGATCCAATATCGTATCGTCTGGAATTTTAGTATCGTATCACGAGAGTACCAAGTATCGTATCGGCCAGAATATACGTATCGTATCGCCCAAGTTTCTGGTATCGTATCGTGGAACCCATAGATATCGTATTGTGATTAGGCCTGGTATCGTATCGTCTAGTATTCAAGTATCGTATCGCCAGGATAGCCAATATCGTATCGTGATCAACAGCGGTATCGTATCGCCTGTTTCTGCGGTATCGTATCGTGAGCTGGTGGATTATCGTATCGTGGCTAGTTTAGTATTGCCTGATTCAGTATCGCCTGAAGTGGTATTGTCCAGAGCTTTTGAAGCATTTAGAAGGGAAAACTTGAAGCATTTAAGGAGCCACTTAGGGAGAGCTTTAGAGACCTGGAGAGCTGCAAGAGGGTGAATGAACTTGAGGTCAGGGAGAGTGCTAAGTAGCTGAAGGAGTGTCATATCTTCTGTTGGAAGTGTTGCTCAGGTCAGTCACCGCTCTGTCTACTCAGATACCTCTAGTGACTCGGAGGAGGAGATACCCATGGCTTCAAAAGACATGCAGGGCCCTGCTCCAGGTAGAAACTTCATGACCGCTGTGGAGAGAGAATATCGTACCTCCTTACAATACGTTTCTACTAATGCCCAGGAGATTCCCATCTACTTGGATGGCTTAAACAGATCCGTGGCTAGAATGGTGACTACAAGAGAGGCAACGATTGTGCCCAGACCGGCTGTTAAGTATGGAGGAGGAGCATACATGGACAAGATAGGTCATATCTACATAGTAATCGAATTTCCCGATTTGATCAATGAGAGAGGAGAGTTAGAGGGACAAGAAAACTCAAGGAGACCAAACCCTGAGGAGTTAGTGACGACTCCTAGAGGCAGGTCCCAAGTGACGCGAGTCTTGAAAGGAGACTTGATACCTCAAGATGACCACCTAGGACCACGATTGGAATGTATTGAACATGAGGCAGACTATGGTATTTTTGAATATGCACCACCACTTGATCGACGTGCTAATGCTTGGGTATGTATTGATTCCATAGATTAATGTCATTATTTTATTTTAAAAACATATACAAAATAAAATTATACTAAATATACACAAATATTTACTCGATGATGGTGATGATTACTCTCCTACTAATCATGCTAATATTCTTTGTACACGTCATGGACATGCCATTTATCAATTACAAGTTGAGGTTTCTCAAAATCTTGTACCTCTTGGTTTATAGACTAAAATGATTGGAGATTATCCATTTCCAACTCGTGATCGTCCTCCAATACAAACATATGATAGAAAAACATATGGAAGATGGCATAGAGGATCACTTCCTTTAGATGGAGAGGTTTTTAACTTTTGGGGTAATTGCTAGTGTTGGTCATGGTCTCTTTATTGTAGAGGATTTGTATGTGCCTCCGAACTCTAAAGTCACTCTTATGTCATTTTATG
>CM035407.1:185495733-185560733 GCA_020310875.1 Ceratopteris richardii
TGAAGATGAAGGTGATGAGAATGTGAAGATTGGAGGTAAGGGAAAATTGTCACTAGTAGAGAATGTGTCGATATGGTATTCTTTGGAGGATTGCATAAAGTTAAAGATCTATCTGTTGGAGTTAGACGTCTGCGGAAGCACGCGAACACCACAAGGAAGAGGAAGAAGCTTGGAGCACAACACACAAGACTGAATGTATTACTAGAGAATGTACAAAGATAAGTAGCCCATTAGGGCAATAGGCGTATATACAATCCGGGGGAAAAAAACCTCCTAAAGAGGGAAAAAAGTGCCCCGGCGGTCCTAGAGTGTTCACACACATCACTACCTAAATATATCAACAAATCCCCCCTGGGAGTGATGCGGTGAACAAGGAGCTGGCACTCATGTATAAGGAAGTGCCGAACTATGTGGAAATCACTCCACAAAAGGAAGTAAGCCCAAAGCTTTGCGGAAAGCTTCAAACTTCTCCCTAGGCAGAGCCTTCGTGAAAAGGTCTGCAATGTTCTCCTGCGTGGGCACATATGCCAAGCTGATCTCCCCAGCAGAGAACCTCTCCCTGACATAGTGATAATGCACCTCAATGTGCTTAGTGCGAGCATGGAACACAGGGTTCCTCGCAACTGCCAATGCGCTCTGACTGTCAGTGAAGATGGTGGTGGCAGAAGACTGGCCAACACCCAAATCAGCCATAAGGCGTCTGAGCCACACACACTCAACAGTCGCTGTGAAAGCTGCCCTATACTCAGCCTCACAACTGGAAGTGGCCACAGTAGGCTGCTTCTTGCTCAACCAAGATATACATGAGCTACCAAGCATGAAGCAAAAACCACTGGTGGACACACGAGTGTCATAGCAACCAGCCCAATCTGAGTCAGAAAAAGCATGCAAATCTGGCGGTAGTGATCCCCCCTTGGGATAAAACAACCCAAGTAGCCGAGTACCACTCAAGTAGCGAAAGATGCGCTTAACCGCTTTCCAATGCGTGACTCCTGGGCAATGCATAAACCTGCTCATCTGTGAGACAGCAAACTGAATATCTGGCCGAGTAATGCATAAGTAAATCAAGCATCCAATAGCCTGCTGATAGAGAACAACATCAAATGCATCTCCAGCATCATGAAGACTCAATCGTAAACCTGTCTCCATAGGAGTGGCAATAGGCTTACAGTCTTCAAGGCCAAAACACTGCAATAATGTGTCAATATATTTCGTTTGACACAAAGCCATTCCACCATCAACTTGCATAAACTGAATGCCCAAATAGTGATGCAAATGCCCCAAATCAGACATCTCAAATGAGGCATGCAAATCAGCCTTGAAATCAGCAATATGCTTCTCAAGAGGACCAGTGAGCAGCATGTCGTCTACATAGACAACAATGATCAAAAGCACATCATTAGCACGCTTAACATATAAGGTGCTTTCAGTTGGACTGTTCTCAAAACCATGTGCAATCAGATAGGCATGTATTTTCTCATACCAAGCACGTGGTGCTTGCTTTAAACCATATAACGCCTTCTTTAACCTGCACACCTGGTTTTCATGCCCTTTCTGCACAAAGCCACGGGGCTGAAAAACATACACTTCTTCATGCAAGTCACCATTCAGAAATGCTGTTTTAATGTCCAACTCATGTACATTCCAACCATGATGGGCTGCAAGTGCACAAATGCTCCGAACAGTAGTCATACGGCATGTAGGTGCAAAGGTCTCATCAAAATCAATGCCTCTTTCCTGCGCATAACCCTTTGCAACAAGCCTAGCCTTATACCTGTCAACTGTACCATCAGGTTTACGCTTCAGCTTGTATACCCACTTAGTGCCAATGGCCTTCTTGCCAGGAGGCAAGTCACATAAAGACCATGTACCATTCTTCATTATAGCATCATATTCAGATTGCATAGCAGCCATCCAATTTTATGAATTTTGTGCTTCATCAAAAGAAACAGGCTCATTCTCATCACAGAGACTAGATGCAGCCATAGCATAGCAATCTGATGCAAAGGAGGTACTATGAGAGCCTGAACGAGTACGATATGACAAAGGTGCATCTAATTTGCTGTCACGCAAAGTCTGCACCAGCCATTTTGGCATAGTTTTTGCCTGTTCAATATCAGCTCTCTCATCAACAAGTGCATCATGTAAATCTGCATCAGAAATGGCATGATCTGCATCATCATATGAAACCTGCAAAGGCTGAGAAGTTGCCTCATTAGGACCAACGCTAGCCTGTCCACCTGTAAAAAGAGGCATCAAAGTATCATACATGTCTTTGGAGCTAAAAGATGTCTCCTTAGTACATGAAAGCAATGGCTGAATAGCATCTTCCACAAAGACAACATCACGGCTAACCAGAATGCGTTTAGTCTGTGGATGATACAGACGATAGCCTTTACTTTCAGAACTGTACCCAACAAAAATACATTTTACTGCCTTATCATCCAATTTTCTGCGATGTTGTTCAGGCACTAATGCATATGCCAAACAACCAAAAACACGCAGATGAGCAACAGATGGCTTGCGGTCACTAATTCCTCAAATGACAAGGCATTCGGATTGCCTTTCATCATCAATCGAAGAGTAGAGGCAAAACTCTGATATGAATCAGGAAGGCCATTCAGAACGGTCTGCACAAGTGAGCTATCTGGTATAACCTCATCAGCAGAAATCAATTGTTCCTTCAAGTCTTTGATCTTTGTAAGAAAATTGTCCATCGAATCACCTTCATTCATGTGCTCACTCTCCAACTGTTTTCGGAGGTAAGCAACACGAGCCTCATTCCTAGCCTGGTACAAAGTGGTAAGTGTATCCCAAGCATCCTTTGCTGTTCTGCAAGAGCGAATGTGAGGAATAATGGCACGTTTGACAGAGAAAGCTATCAATGCATGTGCCTGGGCATCTCTGCCATCCCAACAAATCTGCTCTGCAGTAGGTGCAACAGAAACAGCAGCACGAACAGGAATCTGCGGAATATCATCTTCGACACCATCTTCATCAGCTCCAACACCTGTATTTGCAGTACCTGTCGTTACAGGTGTAACAGGACGTCTTTCAACACCCTGCACAATGTTCCACAATCCTTTTGCAACCAGTACATGTCGCATCATATAAGCCCATAATGGGTAGTTGGTACCATCCAACTTATCCTCAACAGCCAACATACGAAATACATCACTGCTTTCAGCCATGGCCGGTGACTAAAATACCTTGATGCAAAAAATTGACTGTATCTCAAAAAGTTGAACAGAACTGCCCAGACGAGTTCTGCTAGACCTGTAGCAGACTTCGAGACGCTTAAACTGGCGAACAGAAACTGGTATATACCTTTGGCACAAAAGGACGAAATAGCCTGCACAAGCACTGCGATAATGCGTTCGGAGGCCGAAACGAGCTCAGATCGCGATTTCGGCACCACAAAGCAAAGCCGTTTTGATCTCAAAAACACCCTGAGTATACTCACCAAATTTTGTGCGAATCTGAGACTGCAAACGGAGGAGTGTCGACGGCACCCTAGAAGAATCAACGACCTGCTCTAATACCAATTGTTGGAGTTAGACGTATGCGGAAACACGCGAACAGCACAAGGAAGAGGAAGAAGCTTGGAGCACAACACACAAGACTGAATGTATTACTAGAGAATGTACAAAGATAAGTAGCCCATTAGGGCAATAGGCGTATATACAAGCCGGGGGAAAAAAACCTCCTAAAGAGGGAAAAAAGTGCCCCGGCGGTCCTAGAGTGTTCACACACATCACTACCTAAATATATCAACACTATCATCTTCTTGATCCTATGCATATATTCAAGAATGTTGGTTATTCATTATGGCAACATCTTATTGGATTAAAAGGTATAGTAGTATCAATAAATGATTTAAAGGATCAAAACTCAAAACCAATTTATGGCCAATTTTTTATAAAAATAAACAAGGAACAACTTATGAATATGCTCCTTGGATACTTATGATAAAGGAAATGCAAACTATCAACAATAAGATTCAATCGATTTGAACATCTATAGGATATGGAGCATCTTTCCAAAACATGTTTACTTTGGATGACATGAGCTTATTTGGGTTAAAGACACATGATTGGCATAACTTTTTGAAGCACATTCTACCTCTTGTTATTGATGGATGTGCAAAGAAAGGAGAGAGTACGAGACATGATCTATCATCTTGGATCTCTTATAAGGTAACCATCATACTTTTATGTTTAATATATAAGATTATTTGATTATTTTTTTTTTATGAATTAACCTCTTTATAATTTAATTTATGATTGATAATAGGTGGATTACATCAAAAGAGATTGACAAAACTCGATCCCACAAAAGAGATATGAATGTAGGGAGCTACTACGTGATGGAGCAAGAGCTTTCAACATCATTTTTTGATATTCAGGTTCATTTATTGATTCATCTTATGAATGAAATAGAAATTGCAGGAGTTTTAAACATGTGATGGATGTTTTGGGTCGAGCAAATTATGGGCATATTAAATGGTTATGTGTGTCAAAGGAATGCATGCTTTAGGACTGCATGTACTATGTTAGTGAATACCTTGAAAGAGTTGATGAAGAAGCTCCACATGCATGGACTAACGAGTCTTCTTCAAAATTGACAGATGAGGTATTATGAGGTAAGGCAGTTCCATTTCAATTTACACTGCAAGAAAAAAGTGGTATTTCTACTTTTATTGCATATAATAGCGAATGCATGCAAGCATTCTTTAATGATTATGAACGGGATATATACTTGCATGCAACGAGTCAATGCAAATGATGAATGAATCTTAGATGAGTAGAGGGAGTTAATGATAGGTTGTGAAACAAAGGTATTTTTTCGTACTAATATTCTATTCTTGCAATTATTATTTATTATTGCAAGCCCGAATGTTCACTAATATGTGGGCTTTAGGACAACAAGTCGGAATCAAAGTTACTGATTCTTTGTGTAAAATAAAGGATTCTAGCATTGTTGCTTCTTTCAAGCACTTATCACATGCTAATTCAAAAGATACGAACCTTATAGATAATGAACTTGTCTATGTAGGGATTGTTGTTTTATCTACAAAGTATTGTTTCGTATCTTCAGGTAGGTCAAAAAAATATATTTTTTTTGAAATATATTTATGATATACTTTATTATTCTTTTGAGAAAATAATAATGAAGTTATTTTTTGACAAGTTATTTTAAAGGTTGATTGGTTTCAAGCTGAATATAAAGCTAATAATTCCGCATTGAGAAGGGAACTATCTGGGTTTTGGACAATTGACTCTTTGAAAATAATGCGATTAACAAGAGAACCATATATTCTTCCTATGCATATTGAACAAGCATTTTTTTATAAAAACCTTGATGCTCATCCTTGGTGGCAAGTCATTCATGTTCAACCCAGAGGTCGGTCATTGTTTGAAAACTTTATTGTTTGAAAGATCAAAGAAATTCATGTCGACGGACGATTCATCATCAAATATTGATTTATGGACATCTCAAAGAGAAATTAGAATCCGTCTACATGACAATGATAATAATCTACTGGATGAAAATGATAATACTCTACATGTTGATTCTACATATGATGAAAAGCAACTACCAGAAGTCAATATCAGTTCATCAATAGATGATGCCATTTATGAGAACACAAATTTAACAACAGAATAAATAACGGAAATCAATAAAGATAATGAAGATGAGACTATATTGATGTCTTACCAAAATGATGGTAACAATGAAAAAACATGACTAGATGAGACAACAGATTCCCTATTCATTTGGAATACGAAATTAATCCCACCATAGAGATTAAATATATTCTTGTAGGTTAGAACATTATGCTTGGGGGTATGCCTAAAGTTTTGTATATAGCTTTATTTTCGAGGAAAGATCTTAAGTTTTACCAAGAGAGCTCTATAGCTTTCTAACTCGAGTGAACAATCATCAACTTGAATCATTTGGATGGTATCACACAATAAATTCCCCTTTATTCAAATGGAATACGAGGTGAATTCCACCATAGAGATGAAAACACGGTTTTTAAAATTAGAACACGAATCTCCGGGGTATGCCTACAATTTTGTATACAACTTTATTTTTTAGGATAAAAGAATCTCCCATGTATGTATGCATGTGTGTGATATATGGATGTGATGTGTGTGTATATATATATATATATACATATATATATATATATATATATATATATATATATATATATATATATATATATATATATATATATATATATATGCATGTGTATCTGAATTATGTGTATGTATTTATATATGTATTATGGTCCTCATTGATTCGAGTAGCTAATGATTTGTGTTCAATGTAAGTGTTGCATCTGCACTTGAAGATGATGTTATTGAAATCAATGTATACAATGATAAGAAGAGGATTAGATGTGTATACATGTATATGTGTGTGTGTGTATGTATGTATGTATATACAGACACATAAATGTAGCAAATAAAAGCAATGCACACCATGCATTATGGCGATGCTCTGACATAAGTATCCGCATCTCTTTCAAGAACCACTTATGAGACCACCCAATTAAGAAATTTGTCTCTAATGGACTTGTTACCATTAATGTCCATGTGAAAGGCCAAATGACCATCGAGCACTTTTGTATCTGTTCTTTAATAAAACATATATTGGCCTCGTTAGCCAGAGACTCAAAGTTCGACCACATTTGTAAAACCTAAGAAGTCTATATTCGTGCTCCCTGTGTACTATGTTTTTTTTGCATGTTTTTCAACCTCTGTGCAGAGTACCATGTGTGGCACTTGGAGCTCAGTTAGTTTTTACTCCAAGGATATCATCGTGGAGCTCTCAAGGAGCCATCAAAATACTTCACTAGTATTAGAGCATTTCGATGCAAAACCTTTGTTCCATTTGTACGAGCGAAGCGAGCACCCACCTGCTTACCAACCCACCCAAGGCTTATGACTAAGGCAGTGACCAAGGCGTAAACCTTGGCATTCCTTGTCATCCGAGTCACCGAATTCACTGTTGGCACTCTTGGCTGCACGTGAGGGAGGACTTCAACGATCAAGGAAGACGATGGTTCCCGGTACTTCTTGTTGATATATTTTGGTAGTGATGTGTGTGAATGCATTAAGACCACTGGGGCACTTTTTTTCCTCTTTAGGAGGTTTTTTTCCCCCGGCTTGTATATATGCCTATAGCCCTAATGGGTTACTTATCTTTGTACATTCTAGTGGTAATACATTCAGTATTGTGTGTTGTGCTCCAAGCTTCTTCTTCTTCTTCCTTGTGTTGTTCGTGTGCTTTCGTAGACCTCGAACTCCAACAATTGGTATCAGATCAGGTCGCCACTTCATCTAGGGCATCCTCGACACTCCTCTATTGCAGTCTTAGAATCACACGAAATTTGGTGTGCATAGTCAAGGTGAGCTCGTTTCGACCTTTGAATGCACTATCGAAGTGCTTGTGTAGGCTATTTCGTCTTTTTGTGCCAAGATATATACATGTTTCGGTTTGCCAGTATAAGCATCTCACAGTCTGCTATAGGTTTAGCAGAACTCGTCAGGGTAGTTCTGTTCAACTTTTTTAGATACACTCATTTTTCTGCATCAGGGTATTTTTAGTCAGTGGCCATGGCTGAAAGTAGTGATGTATTCCATATGTTGGTTGTTGAGGATAAGTTGGACGGTACCAATTACCCATTATGGGCTTATATGATGCGACATGTATTGCTTGCAAAAGGACTATGGAACATTGTGCAGGGTGTTGAAAAACGTCCTATTACACCTACAAATACACATATTGAAGCTGATATAGATGGCATTGAAGATATTGATATTCTTCAAATTCCTATTTGAGCTGCGGTTTCTACTGCACCTACTGTAGAGCGAATTCGTTGAGATGGCAAAGATGCTCAAGCACATGCATTGATAGCCTCATTTGTCAAACCTGCCATTATTCCTCACATTCGCTCTTACAGAACAGCTAAGGATGCTTGGGATACACTTACCACATTGTACCAGGCTAGGAAAGAGGCTTGTGTTGCTTACCTCCAAAAACAGTTGGAGAGTGAGCATATGAATGAAGGTGATTCTATGGACAATTTTCTAACAAAGATCAAAGACTTGAAGGAACATTTGATTTCTGCTGATGAAGTCTTGTGCAGACCGTTTTGAATGGTCTTCGTGATTCATATGAGAGTTTTGCTTCTACTCTTCATTTGATGATGAAGGGCAATCCAAATGCCTTGTCATTTGAGGAGTTAGTCTCTATTTTGTTGCAGGAAGATTAGTCTAGGCAGAACAGGTCCATTATGCATGTTGCAGATCAAGCTTTCTTGGCTAGTCAGAAGGGCAAAGGTAAATGGAGCTCATCTACTAGTAAGCAAAAATTTGGAAATCTTGCACATTCGAAGAAGAAAGACAAAGATGATAAGAGATAAGAAAATCAGAAATCCTTTTGTAAGTATTGTAAAGGAAAGGATCATCTCATAAAGGACTGTCCAAAACTAGCTGCAAAAGAGGGAAAGAAAAAAGAGGCTGGAATGGTTGTTGCAGAGGCCTCTACATTAAAAACAGAGTCTGCTAATCTTGTGCAGAATGAAGAATGGGCATTTACTAATGTTTGTAGTTTTGAACCATCTTCTCCTGAACAGTGTATGTTTGCAGTAGACTCAGATGTTTGGTACTTTGATAGTGGGGCAACCAAGCATATTACCTCGCAACACAGTTTCTTCCCTTCACTGGAACCTACCCCTACAAGGAATACTGTCACATGTTCCAACAACTCCTTTTATCCTATCATGGGATTTGGCACTACTAATGGTAGTTCTTTCACTTTGTCAGATGCTTTATCTGTTATCAGTTTCTACACTAGCCAAGATTGGCTTCGTTGTGAAATTTGTTGATGACAGATGTATAGTTCATGATCTGTCAAATGGCGACATGATTATTGCTTCTGGCATTTTATGTCGTGGGCTGGATAAGCTCATAGACTATGAAAAATCTATGAATGATTCAACATGTGCAGTACATGATTCTAAGGCTATGTCAGATGCAAAGCTTTGGCATGCATGCTTTGTTCATCTGAATTTTGCTAGTTTGCTATGCCTGCAGAAATCTAAAATGGTGCCCTCGTTTCCCAAACTTGAGGCACCCAGAAAACATTTCTCTGAAGGCTGTATTTTGGGCAAAATGCAGTGTTCCTCCTTTCCAAAAGATGGTTTAGTTCAAACTATTCAGAAATTGCAGCTTGTTCAGAGTGATGTCTATGGTCATATGTAGACACCCTCTTTTGGAAACTATCTTTACTTCGTGACTTTCATTGATGATTTTTCTAGGCATGCATGCGTATATCCATTGAAAGCAAAATCTGAAGTGTTCATGTGCTTCAAACAATTTTTGGTTTTGGCTGAAAATGTGTCACATTGTAAAATGGGCACCCTCCATTTTGATGGGGAGGGGGATATATGTCTTCTAATTTTAATGCATTTCTCGTTGAATGTGGGAAAAAACATCAATGTACATTGTTGTATACACCTCAACAGAATGGAGTTGCTGAATGGAAGAACAAGTCACTCATGGAGATGGCGAGGTGTATGGTCAAGAGTCAGGCTTTACCACATAGTTTTTGGTTTGAGGTTGTTATGTGTGCAACATATGTACTTAAGAGGTGTCCCACTAAAACACTGTAATCTATCACTCCATATGAGATTTGACATGGTTGCAAGCCATTTGTTGCTCATCTTCATGTTTTTGGTTATCTGGCATATGCATTAGTGTCTGAACAACATCACAGGAAATTGGATGATAAAGTAGTAAAATGTATTTTTGTTGGGTACAGTTCTAAAAGCAAAGGCTATCATCTATATCATCTACATACTAAATGCATTTTGGTTAGTTGTGATGTTTTTTTTGTGGCAGATGCTATTGAGCCTTTACTTTCATGTACGAAGGAGACATCTGTTAGCTCCAAAGACATGTATGATACTTTGCTGCCTCGATGTTCCCTATCAGCAGGCTATCAGATGCTTGATTTACTTATGCATTACTCGGCCAGATATTCAATTTGTTGTCTCACACATGAGCAGGTTTATGTATTGCCCAGGTGTCCAGCATTGGCAAGCAATTAAGCACATCTTTTGCTAATTGAGTGGTACCCGGATACTTGGGTTGTTTTATCCCAAGGGGGATCACTACCACCAAATTTGCATGCTTTTTTTTACTCTGACTAGGTTGGTTGTCTCGTAGCTACCATAGCATACATGAGACTACCAACAAAAGACTCATAGGGAATTTTGGTCATGAATTCCTTTTCCTCATCTGATTTTGGATATGTACTCACTTTGAGACAAGTATATGCATCTTTTACTCCTATCACAAGTAATGCGCATGCCAAGAATATGTTTGGCATCCCCCAAATCCTTCATATCAAATGTTTGACTCAACTTCTTTTTGCGAATTGACAAGTCATAAGAGGACTTCCGAGCAATCAACATATCATCGACATAAAGGATCAAACATATCAAGCTGTCATCTGAGCATCTCTTTGTGTAGAGACAATGATCCTCATTGCTTCGAGAATAGCCTTGAGACTTTATAAAAGCATCAAACTTTTGGTACCATTGTCTAGGCGACTGTTTAAGTCCATACAAGCTCTTCTTGAGCTTACAAACTAGAATTTCCTTGCCAGGAACTACATAACCCTCTGGTTGTTCCATATAGATCTCATCTCTCCATGCAAGAAAGCAGTTTTCACATCCATTTGGACTAACTCTAAGTCCTCCATTTCAACGAATCCAAGCAACATGCGCAGGGTAGTCATCTTGATCATTGGAGAGAAGATTTCCTCGAAATCAACACCATGTTGTTGCTTAAAACCCTTTGCAACAAGTCGTGCTTTATACTTTCGAGAAGCACTATGTGATGTGAATTTCAGCTTATATACCCATTTACATGGTAAAGCTTTCCTTCCATTTGGCAAAGGTAATAAATCCCAAGTACCATTCTTGTGAATAGAATCCAACTCACTCTTCATGGCACGCTCCCACTTGACATGATCCTTTGTCTGCATGGCCTCTTTGTAGCAAGAAGGTTCACTGGCATTTGTTAGCATAACAAAATCTAAACCTAGAACATATCTATCAGGTGGATGTGAGACACGTGCAGAACATCTCAATTGTTGCTGAACAGGAACATGTGCAGACTGATATGAATGGACATTGTGTACCTAAGTCAGGAAGACTTAAGGACGTGCCAAAGAGACTAAACCTCATTTGCCACACAAGTGCGTATAGTGGGAAATGGACACACGCTTACTTGTCAATCCGATCAAACAACCTAACCAAGTGTATGAGGACATGTGCTCACATGATGGGAAATGAAGTGGTTCAGCTTATATGCATGAGAAGAGACTAATCCACCTCTCAAACTCACTGAAATACTGAAAGTGTCTGCCGCGATACTACTTATAGTAGTTTTTAGTAAATTGAGGACTTCTCCCAGCTTCCAACTCCGAATATAGACAGTAGTGGACTCCTTTCAAAGCTCTCAACGAGACGTATCTATTGGAATCGTTTCACTCAATTCTGACAACCGTGCTTCAAGTTATGACCAAAATAGTGAATGGCAAGAAACACCCACAATCACTCCACAACTTCTACAAGCTCACACACACACTAGAGTAGCTCAAAAACAGTGGGAAGGGATAGACAACAGTCCTACACATACATTCCAAGCATTACACACACATAGAAGATCAAAGAGAAGATGAAAATCTGCAAGAAAGAAGCAATTTCGAAAATCAAGAGCTCTCCTTCTTCACAATGGCAAAAAGTCTCTACAAAGAGTCACAAAGTGACTTATATACATGTGCCCTAAATTTGGTCCTTTCACACAAGAGACCAGCACTTTATTACTAAAAAGTGAATTTCCTACTAATTTACAAGGAATATTTTACAACAAGTTGGGATTATGCAACTAGAGGACTCCTCTAGTGCATTTACATGGCTTGAGGGAATTCCCTAAGACTTTGAAGAAGAAAAATGTGCCCATTAATTTGAAAATTTTGGGGCTCCTCTTTTGTGCTTCTTTGCTCTGCAACACTCTCCCCCTCTTTGTCTATGTCGTCCCTTGACAGGCTTTTGCTTCTTGTTTGCTATCTGTCTAGGCTTTCTGAAGACACACACTCGGTGGTCGAAGAAGCGGTAAGGATTGTCAGAGAATTTGTTATTTTGTCCGAAGTATGTCCTTTGCTTCTGTTTGCCCCTTGGTATTCCTTATATCACATATCTGGGTTGCTGTATTCAGTTGGGCCGCCACACACACCATCAATGATTAAGAATGTGCTGTTCTTAGTCACCCTCTTCAACTTTTCAGCCTCTGCCTCTTTCTAGCTTTTGGTCTTTTGATTTGTCTTTGTCTTCACACGTCTGACCCTGTTGCATTGCTTTAAGCCTGTTCATTTTGTTGCCAATGCACGCTATCAACGGAAGGATTATTACCTGCCAAATATTGTCTTGCACTTCTTCATGTATAGTTCCTGGCCCTGGTCCATCCTTCCCATGAAATGTCCTGGTTCTGATTGTTCTTTAATTCCATTCCTCAGGACCTGGCTGTTTCGCGTTGTTGCCTGATACGTGCCCCTACGGGGCTTTGGGCAGAGGCTGGTTCTTTCACTTTATGATCTTCATTCTTTATTGAGCAGTTTTTGACTTTGATCTTCTTCTTCTTCTCTTCTTGCTTGATTCCCCTTCCACACGTCCCTCCTCCTGAACTCTGTCATCCCCGACAGGCTTTTTGTGGCAACTTGAGTACATCTGTATGGCTGCTTGCTCTCTTTGATTCAGCAAATTGGCGTGACAAATCATAAATTCCTTCCACTGTAAATTTATGAATCTATTTCGAAGAAGCCGGTGAAGAATGCTTCTTCAAACGTCTGCATGTACGTGCTTGACAAAAACATAAGTCGTGAATAATATGCCATAAGTGTTAAGCGACTCGGAATGGTGGAAAGATAAAAAACGAGCGCCTTGGATCCTTGCTTAATGGTGATGAAGTTCAAAAAAGTATATTTTGCATGCTGGAAGACTTTAATTACTGTAAGAAGCATGCTAAAAATCTTATTCGTCATTTTAACTGCTAAATCAGGTACCGTCGCATATCTTGCAATCCAAAATTCCATTGTTTTTACCATGTACTCTTACGTCGGTAGGTAGTTATGTGTTGGACTATGTAATAACGGATAATTTAGCCATTGATTATTAATGTTTCCCTGGCGCTCTCCTTCCCAAAATTGCGACCAGGATCGTCTGTGGGGTACGGGACAAAATGCTGGATTGACCTAAAGCACGTATGGTGATGCTTCCCATTGTACCCGCAGTGTGGGATTCTTTTCCAAAACTTTGCGCCTCCATATGGGATTTGCCTTCTCAAACTCCTCTTGAGTATAATTGAAAGTATTCTTGTCGAACTGGAGGTTGTTGTCAGGCTCTTTATTTGTCGTTGTCCTTATATATTGTCGCATTTGTTCTTTTAGAAGCCCGTATGGTACATTGAAAGGCTTCAAAATTTGATCCAAGTTTTTGCTTTCAATTTGTGCTTCCTTCATGACCTGGATTATCTGATCTTCGAATTCAGTAGTAAGCTGGGACACCAGTAGTTCCCTTTCGAGTCGGCTCAGCTCTGCAATGTCCCAATTATGATGTTCAATTTTGGTCTCCTGTTCCTCCCTTATTGGTGAATGGTATAAGGGGGGAGAGAGAGCACATACCTTAGTCTCCTCAGTAGCCTCTGCGGATTTTGTAACTACTGGTGTCCCCTTAATCGTCTTTTGCTCTAGCTGCTCTTGTAGTTGCTGAATCATCTCATCTTTTTGCTTGATTTCCTCATTAGCTTTAGCAATAGTATCCTTGTGTTTGAGAAGTTTGTGAGCAGCAATATCAAGATGATCAGTGTCTTCTTTACATTGCATTAAATATCGATTCTCTGCTTTTTTCCATTTTGTTCTAAGAGCTGCGGTATCATCCATGTACCTCTTTTGCCATTCAGCAATGGTTGCGTGCTCCTGCATGAGCTTATCTTCATACTTAACTACCTTTTCCTCGAGTTCCTTGATGTCTTTTTCTGGCTTTTCCTGAACATCTATGGGTTGATCGCTTAGAAGAGCTGTCATTAGTTCTTTATTCCTGCTCCTTAGGTTTTTGCTTCTTCCATACATACCTTTATTTGAGATTCTAAGAATTTTCTTCTTGCGTTCATCTGCGTCTTTTCAACCTCACTAGCTTCATATTTCTTCTTTAATTCTTGGAGTTGTTCTTTCAATTTTGCATTTTCCGTTGCCAAAGTTTGGTACTGATCTTTGATCTTTTGAACTTCATTTTCTTTCTGTAATATCTGCTCCTTTGCTATCTTTAACTCAACAGAAAGATTTTTACCAATTTCTTGAAGTTCATGCTTGTCCTGCATCGTCGTAGTCTTCATCAGCCTCAAGCATTAATTGTTGTGTATCCATTGCGGTTCTGATCATGTCTTGCACTACAAGCTTGAGCTGAGCGATGTCAACATTCAACCATGTTCTTGGTATGCTCAGAGCTTCTCCAGTTTGTACATCTTTTCCTTGCTCTATATGGATGGTTTCGTTGTGGGGTTGTCTGATTTGTAGTTGTATTTTTGGTTCTTTTCTTTCTTCATCCAAATCAATAACTTTTGTGGCACTCCCTTGAAAAGTGACATCCATGGGGGAGGGTTCTGCCACAACCCTTATCGGTGTGAAGGGTTCTGCTTCTTCGACTGTCGCTTCTTGAGGCTCTTTCTTTAGTATCTTGTTTGACACCTCTCTCGTAGGTGTTGTCTCCTTGATATGAATTGTGGAAGTCTCATTGAGTTTGATTTCATGTGTCCCTTCTTGGTCTACCTCCTTGCTTGCGTCGTCTTGAGTAGGGTGGACTGAGTTGTTATTTACCTTTGTGCCTTCGTCTGCTTCCTCGTAGTTGACTGCATTCAACTCCTCCCATTGTCCATCATCCTTTGATTCACTTTGAATATCCACATTCAACAAGGAAGTGTCGGATTCTTCTTGTGCACCAGAAGATGAGCTTGAGTTATCCAACCCTAATTCTTGGTAGCGGTGGACTTTGGTGAGTTTCTTTTTTGCTTCCATCTCTTGGTGGGTCTATTGGTAATGGTGTCCTTGCACTGGTAAATTGACTTGCCCTTCTATATATTGGTGTGTATCCTCCAAGGCTTTAGTTAAATCTTCTTCGGTAATAGGCCTTAGCTCTTCAATCCTTGTCTTTGGAAGTACGTGGGCTCTTTTCGTGGCTGGAACTTCCTCTTCGACTTGCTTTACTTCCCTTAGTCTCTTTGTGCCTCTCATTTTGGGTTGAGAGCTGGTTTCGGCTTCTTCAACAATTTTGACTCCTCTTTTCTTTTTTGGTATTGTCGCGACTTTGACATACTTAGCCATAGCAGTTGATGATGGCAGTTCTTGCAGGTGCTCTCTAATGCCTAAAGCATGGTAAATCAATGTTGTAAGAGCTACACTACCATTGAGGAACTTCTTGCTGTTCCATTTCTTCTTTGCCTCGAATAGCCGTTCCTGTATGTAAGCAGTCATATTAATCTGATTTCCAATCTGCTTGATGGCATGTGAGAGTAACTGGACAATAATCTTCTGTGGAGTCGTGTATCGATGCATATTTGGGAAGCAGAAGTGCTGATGAATGAGCCTGACTTCCTCTTGAATATCCACTCTGTTGATGTCAATGAATGTCCTTGTCTTTGCTCCATGGCTTTCGTCTTTCACTATCATGTTGCCATCCTTTTCCCATCCAAAAGCTTCCTTAATCAA
Organism: Ceratopteris richardii; assembly: GCA_020310875.1. Classification (NCBI taxonomy): domain Eukaryota; kingdom Viridiplantae; phylum Streptophyta; class Polypodiopsida; order Polypodiales; family Pteridaceae; genus Ceratopteris; species Ceratopteris richardii. The sequence goes on from CM035407.1 coordinate 185,511,577, forward strand.
GTCATGTGTGAACTGAATAACTACCCATTCACCTATTTTATCTGTAACTCTAGCCTTGGGCACCAATGGATCATGTAGTGCTGGCTGTAAGGTGTTCATGACTTGTGTGCACCTTTAAAAGTCGGGCTTATAGATTGGTAGTTCAAAATATGTGTATGCCCACTTTCTTCATGATGTCTATTGTAGACGGGAGTTCATGCACTACTCTGAAATCTTGGGACATGATCGGAAATTGATGATCTGTATCCATGATTTTGATAGTCGCCAGGAAGAGATATTCCCCAGCCGGTTGATCTTCTCTAAACCAATGTCCCTTTGCTTTGGTGATACTCTGGAGAGGAAATTCTAATACTTCCTCTTGAACTGTTGCTTCAGAATCTTCAGAAGCCATCTGCACTTGTAAGGAAAAGTGCATTAGCTTTAACAGAAAGCATAACAACTGTGTAGTGCATTGCAGTGATATGTTGTCATTCCGTCACTCTCATGAGTGCAATTGGAATCCTTGTTGTTGTGGTGGTTTATTCTTGCAGTTGCTTTGGCTTCCAAATCCACTTCGTGGTTATGTTGATTGCCCTTGTCTTCTCTCTGGTCCGTCGAACTTCATGTATTTCTTTTGATGTCCTAATAATTGAGTTTGTTCTCCTCATGTTTTTATGATGAGTCGGTCTTGGCTGCATTGTTTGAATGCCTCGATGTAATGCATCCGTTTGTTTCTTTATCTCTTGTTTGGCTGCTTGTCTGACCCTTTTGGGAATCCATATCTGTTGTCGTGCCTTTTGAGCTTGAATCAAAGGCTTCGGGAGCCATAGTTTCAAGAGTCGTTTTGTTTCAGATTTCAGTGATGCTGACTTCTTGTTCTCCTTTTTCTCCTCATGGGTTGGTGTTGGCGTTTCTGATTTCTGCACTTGATCCTTGCATACCCATTTGAATTTTTCCTTCCCTTGATGCGAGTATCTGAATATTGTCTTCCGCATTGGTGATCCTTCTGTCGTGTGAGAAACTCCATGAGAGTTGGTTTCCTTATTGTCTGGCGGTTCACCAATTGAATAGGATGATTTCACCTCTTCCTTGGACACATTAGGGGTTGAGCTTTCTGCTTCTTCTAGATTGGTTTCTGAGGTATTGGGACTGGAATCATGTTCCACTAGCTCTTCTTTGCGTTCTTCTTCACTCTCGCTGGCTTTTGATTGTTGTGAAGGCTTCTCCCCTAATAGACTAAAAATTTCCTTGTGCCTTATCTTGGCTGAAATATAGCCTCGAGCTAGGTTGATGCTTACTTCATTCTCAGTGATCCAATCCTGTCCTAGGATCAAATCTTCTATTAAGTCTTCATCTCTGCACACTAGGACTCGTTGTTCCATGGAAGAATTTCCTAGGTGGAGGGATACTATCGTTGCTCCAATGCATTGTATGATTTGACCTCTAATTCCTATCATCTGAGCTTTTGTGGGAGTCATAATCATTTGAAGATCTTTAATGACCGTATTATGTATGCAACTAAGTCTTGCTCCTGAGTCTATCACTGCATCTATCAATTTGTACTCTGTCTTGCCAATCCCTAGGTTTAGGTAAGGTTGTGACCTGTAAGCACTAGTCATGTCAGACGCATGGACTTGGTAATTAGCCATAGGGATAGGTTCTTCTCCTTGGAGATATCGTTCATCTCTTTGCCTAATCCATTCTTTCCTTTTCTTGATGTGTTCTAGGGCTTCTTGTCGTGCCTCCTCTCTAATCCGTTCTTCCTCTTTCTTCCTATTTTGAGCACCTACCAGACGTGCTAAAATTTGATTCGTTAATGGCTCCATGAACCGTTTCACTCTGCATCCACTTATGTAGTTAGGAAGAATGTCTCCATCTAAAGTGGCTAGATTAACTGCTCCACTAGTAGAGATCCTATTTATGATCAGAGGTCCATATCCACGTGTTTGTAACTTCTTGGCATGTTGCTTTAAGGTGTAAACCAGGACTAGGTCTCCTTCTTTAAGCCCTTTGTCTTTTATATGTGCATCATAATATGCCTTTTGTCTTCTCTTGGCTGCATATATTCCTGCTACCGCTTGTAACCTAGTTTCATGCAGCTTCTCTATTTGGTCTAGTTGTTGGGATAATTCATGTCCGGTCCATTTATACTGTTGTGCTACTCTCAAAGTGGGGATTAAAAAATCAATGGGCAAAATTGCATTCTGCCTGTACACCAAATTGAATGGGGTAGTTCCAATGGCAGTCTTGTATGCGACTTGGAAGGTCCAAATTGCATGATGCAATTGCTTGTCCCAGTCAGACCTCCCATTATTGATGATTTTTGTCAATACTATGCATAATACCTTGTTGGAACTTTCCGCTTGACCATTGGCTTGGGGATGGTATGGGGCTGATTTTTTATGGATCACTAAAAACTCATTCATTAGAGACTCTATCACTTCGTTAATGAAGTGCGTTCTTCGATCACTCACAATCTCAATTGGTAATCTGAAACGAGTGAAGATATGCTCAAAAAGAAACTTAGCCGTGGTTTGAGCATCATTCTTTCTAGTAGCCTTTGCCTCTACCCATTTTGTCAAGTAATCTGTGGCTACTATGATGTATTCAGCATGAGACCCTTTGGCCGGTGGGTTAATGGGTCCTATGAAGTCAATACCCCATTTAGAGAATGCTCTCGCACAAACCATAGGTCTCAATGGCATGTCATCTCTCTGAATTGGGTATTTAGTCCTTTGGCATGTCTCGCAGCTTCTTACATATGTCTCCGCATCCATATGTAAAGTTGGCCACCACAAGCCAGCGAAGAGGATCATTTTTACGATTCTCTTGGCTGAAAAATGACCTCCTACCGCACCTGAGTGTGCCATCTCTAATATGGGTAAATATTCTCCTTCATGCACACATAGTCGTAATTGGTTGTCTTTTCCTCTTCTAAACATTTTTCTTCCCATAAGTACATAATCTTTGCTCATCTCTTCTAGGGATCGTTTTCTTGCCAAGCTAACTCTGTCCTTGTGTTCTCCTGTCTTTAGGAATCTAACTAGGGTTTTGTTCCAATTGGGTGCTATCGTTGAGAAAGGTATGGATACATGATCTTTGGGGATTGTCTCTTGGCATTCTGCACAGTTACTCACGTAGTCGTGGACATTCGTAGGCATGTCAGGCCAGTATACTCCTAATCTCTTTAATTCCCTAATAGTCCCGTGAGTTCCCTTGTGTGTCCTCCATTTGTTCACATGAGCTTGTTCAATCAGCTTCACTTGTTCATCCTCCTCAACACATCTTAGCAATACACCATTGGGTTCATTATAGTACACACTTCCAGCAATAATGTGCACTCTCCGCTTGATTCAGTTGTCTACTAGCATAGGCAATTGGGTGATCTAACTTCCCTTCATCTGCTGGTTGGGCTAAGATACAACCTATTGCATAATTAGAAGCATCTACATGAATATGAAAAGGCTTGTTCCAATTCGGTGTTTTCAGAATTGGAGCTGTGCTCAGCCTCTTCTTTAAATCATTGAATGCCTTCTCACACTCCTTTGTCCAAGTGAATTGAGTTAAGAGTCCATACAGGGGTTTGGCGATTATGGCATACATGTGGATAAATCGGCGGTAGTATCCACAATGTCCCATAAATGCTTGCACCTCTTTTGCATTCTTAGGTTTAGGAAGCTCTAGGATGACCTTAAGCTTGTCCTCATCCGTGGATATTCCATTTCTAGAGACTATATGTCCTAAGATCTTCCCTTGTCTTACCATGAAGACACATTTATCTAGGTTTAGACAGACTCTATATTGTCGGCATTTATTAAATATCTTTCGCAATTCAGGTATGTGGTCCAACCTTTGATTTGAATATATACATAGGTCATCTACATACACTTCCATGCTCTTCTTCAGGAATTCCTTGAAAACATGACACATCAATCCTTGGAAAGTAGCAGGCACATTAGTGAGTCCAAAAGGCATCACTTGGAACGCATAGACCCCCCATTCGGTCGCGAATGCGGTCTTGTGTTGATCCTCAGTAGCAATAGCTACTTGATTGTATCCAGAGAATCCATCTAAGAAGCTATAGACTTCTTTTCCTGCTACTGTCTCCAATAGATGGTCCCTAATGGGCAATGGGTAGCTGTCACGTATGGTGGCTGCATTGAACTTTTTCAAATTAATGCACACTCTAAGTTTTTCGTTCTTCTTAGGCACCACTACTAGTGGCAATACCCACTCGGTGTGTTCTATTTCATATATGAATCCTGCCGCTAATAGCTTGTCTATTTCTTCCTTAATTTTAGCAGCATAGACCTCATTGTAGGTATATGGGCGTTGTTTTGATGGTTTCACATCTGCTGTCATTGGTATTCTATGAGAACAAATCGAGGGTTCCACTCCCTTGAGATCCTTATATGTCCATGCGAATACATCTCGATATTCCCGGATCAATTGTATTAACTCTTCTTCCTCTTCCACTGACACATCTTTGCCTATGTATGTGCATCTTTCCTCTCCACCTTCCACTGTTACTATGATTTTTTTTGTTTTTTTCCTTGTTATCATATGCTTCTCCATCTCGCCCCCATTTCTCCCAAATCTCCTTGGTGGCGATTCCTACTCAAGCACCCGAGCCTAGTATTGCTTTGGTCATGTACCCATTGTAAGTGACAGGTAGACATGTATTACCTTCGTCTCCTTCACTAAATTCTCCCACCTTATCAACTGGGATTTGTATCTTAGATGAGTTTTATTTTCCCTCGACTTCCTTTTCTTCCTCCTCTTGCCCTAATTCCAATTGACCTGCTTATTGCTTCCATAAATGCGGTTTAACCTGAAGTAATTCTTCCAAGGTCAGTTTGCATTGTACTTTCATCTTCTTAAGTTCCGTTAGATTGTGTGAACTCTTTTCTGAGTTTCCCCTTTTCCATGTACTGTGGGTGCTCGGATTATCATAGACTCCTTTTCGTATTCTCCCATGTAATTAGGTAACGTTGAAATGCTCTGAGCTACTTCTCTATTTCTGTCTAGCCTCAACACTTCCTCGTATACTTCCTCCATATTGGGATTGGGTTGATAAACTTCCACATCTAATTCCTCAAAGGGAGGCTTTGTCACTCCATTCTTCTTCCATTGTTCTTCTCGGATTCTATTCCATAACTCTTTTGGCCAATCAGCTTCTAGGTCAGGTATCGTTGACATCGGTTCATCTTGAGTCTTCACTCGTTCACATTTGTCATCCTTCCCTCTAAGTTCTTTATTCTTGACTTTGACACAATCCTTTTGTTGCTCCTCTGTTATTCTTGTCTCTTGAAGTGTCGGGATAGTCTTTTCTAGGGTTGCTTGTGCTACCTCTATGAGTTTTCGACATATTGCAAGCATTTCTTTTTCTGATTCTCCTTGTGGGTAAAGCTTTTCATGTTGCTCTACATTCGGTCCAGTCTTAATTCTAGCTTGGTAAGCTTTCAACCACATGTCTAAGTCGTCAGGTTTTGGGTCAGCTAGAATTGATCATGTTTTCTCTGCTTCTCGGGTAAGCGGTGGAATGGGAACCTCTTCCCGAATCCCTTGTTCTCTATGCTCTTGTTTGTTTCTCGTTTGTTTCCTATTTTCTTGACTCTTGTGTTTCATCCATTTATCTTTGAGCTTTTCTCTTCTTTCCTTCCATTTCTGTGTTTTAATGTTCTAGGTACTCTCACGTGGGTCCTCTGAATCTTCTACTATCTGAATTTTTGGACTTGCCGTTCTATTGTTTTCTTGTTCCCGTTCTGGTTGTTTTCCTTTTTGCTCTTTTGTTTGAGCTCTTGTAATGGCCTTTAAAGGCACTGTATATTCCTTATCACTTCCAGGTGTTTCTATCACTTCAATTACATTAATTGGTGCGGTGTCTTGGACTTTGGTTGGATTCTTAGGGCAATCTCGATAAAGATGTTCCTTTCCAGAATCATTACAATATCCTTCCCAAATCCTAGGGGGTGGTGGGTTGTAAGACCGAGGAAATTCTCTAATAAAATGGTCTCCTCCGCATCTATAACAAGGTCCTCTCGGCACACGTGGCCTAATGGGTGGTCTCGTAGGTGTTGTGCTTTCGATGATACATCAAAGTTGCTACCTCCGTTCCATAGCCTTGATCATAGCTTTCATATCCATAGTAAGCTGAATCATAAGCTGATTCATACTTTAGCATGTGGGCTTCATAGGGATAATAATCTCCTAAGGGCAGCTCATATCCAGAGTTTGCTGATTCTACACTAGTCATCGTTGAGGCTGGCACTATGGCTCTTTCCAAATTTTCTTCTGGCTGGGCATACTTCACAGGTACCACTTCTTGAGGTTGTGATAATTGTGGTCCTAACACTAGTTGGGGTGGTGAATATGGTACTTGCTCGTATGGTCTCGGTGCTTCTGTTGGGGTTGGATAAGGATTGTACCTGGGTATCTCTCTACCTGGCTCTCTAGGTGGATATCCATATGGTCTATACTGAGGTGGTTGTAACGGTCGTGCCTGTCTACTGAATGGGCAGTTCTCTGTGGTGTGATTGGTGTATTTTTGTTCTATGTGGCAGTACAAGGCAATTCCTTGTTGAAGCTGTCTGTTGTAAGGATATGTCTGATGTGCACCAATCCCTCCTCGCACACACATATGTGTAGGGTGATCTCCTCCACATAGACTACATCTTCGTAACATGGGCACTCTTAAGGCCGGGTGTTGGTAATTTCTATGTCCTTGGACTCCCAATTTCCTGCTACCAACTCTGCTAATTCCTCCACATTACTGGAGTTGGAAGTAATAGTACTCCGTGAGTCTTCTAATTTAGTGGGGATGGGTGTGCTCTTAAGGTCCTCCGCTAGATTTTCTTCTAGGTCAATGCACTCTTGAAGACATTCACTCAGGGTTTGTAATCTCTTCACTTAAACTAAAGTTCTTAAGGTTCCATTCGTGAGTCCATCCAAAAATAATGAAATCATCTTTTGTTGAGTGGGCCTCTCTACAGTTGGACATCTATCCACATACTAATTAATCTTTGTGCTGCCGTTTTCACAGTTTCATTAGGGTTTTGTTTAAAGCTATGGATTAAAGATGTAGAATTGTGTTTAATCCCTCTCTTAGTGAATTCCCCAATGAATTCTTGAAAAATTGCTCCATGTTTCCAAATTGATTGGGATTTAATGGCTGGAACCAAGTCAGAGCCATTCCTGTGAGGGTGAGTCCGAAAGACTCATACTGCACGAAGAAGTCGTCTACTTGTTTTGCCCTTAGAACTTGTTTAAATTCAGCAATGTGATCGTAGGGTTCTCCCAACCCGTCATAATGATTTCTTACGCATTTGGCCACCTGAATAGGCCTCAATCTTCTTATTGGTTCTGGCGGTCTAGGCATGACAGGGAAGGCAGGAACTGCTGGTCTAGTAGGGGGTATTCCACGCTACCCTCCTACTGGTGGTCGTGGACTTACTGGTGGACGGTATTGATTACCTATTCCTTGATGGGTCTGGTTTTGCACTCCTGGAGTCACAAATTGTACATGAGTACGGTTTGGAACACTCCGTTGGCTCGTTTGTCTTGACATGGTGTGCTCTGCCTCTTGTTGGGTTCCAAAGGGGTTCTGAGAGGTGGTTGCCTGCTCTCTCTGAGGGAATACAGGCAAACCCATGTATTTCAGTTGAGCCCTGTCTATGGCATCAACCAACCAATACCTTCTCCGATTTTTATCTAAGTATGTTATTCTAGTCTCGTCTTTTGGATCCTTTAGCTCATAAAATGTCATCAGCATATGAATGTGCATGCATGTGGATGTGCATATACATGTATTTAAGCATATGTTAATGTGTGTATGTGTATGTATATATGCAATAATGCATGCATGCAAGTCTTTTTATGTGGTTGTAGAAATGTTTGTGCATATGCATGTGTATGTGTGTGTATGTGTAAGTGTATGTGCACATGTATGTGTGTGTATATATGTGTCTGTATGTGCATGTGTATATGTGTGAACGTGCATCGTCATCATGTATAAGTGTATATGTGCATATCAATAAGTGTGAGTATGCTAACTAATAAAAATAATGCAATTCAAATGATATACAAAGAATGGAAATTGTACTTACAATAGTTAGCCATATTCTTTGTTTGCTTAGCTTCTTGAATAACCTGCAATAAAGAGAGAGAGAGAGAGATAATTCAAAGAGAGAAAGAGGTAGAAAGAGAGAAACGGAGATAGAAAGAGATAATAAGATAGAGATTAGACAAAACAACAATTCTGCAAGCGATTGTTTCAACTCGTAAGTGCAGTGCAATTGTGAACGTTGGAGAGCTCTTCGATCAGATGCGTGAAGATGCCAATCGAAGAGCCTCCAATGTTTTAATTTTTTTCCTTAAAAATCCATCGTGTAAGCAATGGTAAGGCGTCGTAAAAAACACTGCAATTGGTGTCGCATAAGCGACGTTATTTCGCATTGCTTATGCAATGATTTTTTCAATCCTTGCTTTAGCGACACTCACTATGAGCATCGCACATCGCGTCGCACCACATGCCGATAAAAACATCGTATTGCTCATCATTTAACCGATGATTCGCGCTCGACGATTTTTGCAATTTTATAGCAACGAAATTGTGTCGTCTTAACCTCACTATGTGCCCGTATTCCTTGTAGTGATACTTAAATGCATACACACACATGCGTACATATGCATACATAATGCACATGCATATGCATACATACATTCTTACATGCATACACACACACACACACGCATACACACATACACATACACACATATATATGCATACACACACACGTAGAGAGACATACACACACATACATATACATGCATACATAATGTGTATACATATGCATACATACATACATACATACTTACATGCATACACACACATACACACACATGCATACATATGCATACATATGCATACATATGCATACATAATGCACATGCATATGCATACATACATGCTTACATGCATACACACACATACACATGCATACACACATACACATACACATACACATACACATACACACATATATATGCATACACCCACACACACGTAGAGAGACATACACACACATACACACACATACACATACATGCATACATATGCATACATAATGCATATACATATGCATACATACATGCTTACATGCATAAACACACATACACACACATGCATACATAATGCACATGCATACATAATGCACATGCATATGTATACATACATGCTTACATGCATACACACACATACACACGCATACACACATACACATACACAGATATCTATGCATACACACACATGTAGAGAGACATACACACACATACACATACATGCATACATAATGCATATGCATATGCATACATACATATTTACATGCATACACACACATGCATACATATGCATACATAATGCACATGCATATGCATACATAATGCACATGCATATGCATACATAATGCACATGCATATGCATACATAATGCACATGCATATGCATACATAATGCACATGCATATGCATACATAATGCACATGCATATGCATACATAATGCACATGCATATGCATACATAATGCACATGCATATGCATACATAATGCACATGCATATGCATACATATTATAACACATATTTTAATTTATTTTTATCTATCTATTTTCAGGACACCTATTTGCCACCTCCAGATCATGATAGCATAGCACATGTGCCTATGAGGACATGCATAGGCACCCGAGGGCTAGAGTGCAATATAGAGCTAGAAGGGAAAATTGTGTACATAGGGAATGGATTGGAGTTCAAGAGAAGAATGTGAGCATTATGTGGCTCTTACCTGTGCCTTTCCACTTGCAGTGGTTTTGTAGTATTGAGTCGATTTAGCATCTCTTCTGTTAGGGGTTCTTGATATAACTTGACTCTGCATCTGCTTATGTAACTTGGTAGGATGTCACCTTCTAGAGGGGCTAGTTGTCCTGCTCCACTTGTGGAGATCCTATTGATAATCATTGGTCCATAGCCTCTCTTCTCTAATTTCCATGCATGTTGCTTCAAGGTGTAGACTATGACTAGGTCTCTTGCTTTCAAGCCCTTATCCTTCACATGTGCGTCGAAATATGCTTTTTGCCTCTTCTTGGCTGCGTAAATTCCTGCTGCAGCTCTCAATCGTGTTTCACCTAATCGTTCAAGATCGAAGATTCTAGAGGAGAGCTCATGGCATGTCCAGTCATGCTCCTGTGCTACTTTTAATGTAGGTATCAAAAAGTCCAATGGTAGCACTACATTTTGGCCAAACACCATCTGAAAGGGTGTGGCTTGGAGTACCGTTTTATAGGCAACTCTGTATGCCCAAACATCATGATGTAGCTATTTGTCCCAATCAGAGCGTTTGTTATTAACCAATTTTGTCAGTACATTGCATAGAATCTTATTTGTGCTCTCAGCCTGTCCATTAGCTTGTGGGTGATAGGGGGAAGACTTCTTATGTACCACCAAGAATTCTTGGAGAAGGTTTTCTATGACTTCATTCAAGAAGTGCATGCCTCTATCACTTACTAACTCTATTGGAAGCCCATATATGGTGAACACATTCTCGAATAAGAACTTAGTTGTCGTCTGAGCATCATTCTTCATTGTAGCTTCTACTTCTACCCATTTGGTTAGATAGTCTGTGGCCACAATGATGTATTAGCATGGGAACTCTTAGCTGGGGGATTAATAGGACCGACAAAGTCTATTCCCCACTTAGAGAATGCACGTCCACCTATCATAGGTTTCAATGGCATCTCATCTTTACGTATAGGGTACTGAGTTTGCTGACAAACATCACACCTCTTCACATAGGTATGTGCATCCATATGAAGTGTGGGCCACCAAAATCCTGCAAATAGTGTAGCCTTGATCACCCTATCTGGTCCAAAGTGTCCTCGTGCTACACCTTGGTGAGCAGTTTCCAAGATCTTGAGATATTCACTCTCGTGGACACATAATCTAAGATACCCATCTTTTCCTCTTCTGTATAGATTATCTCCAATGAGAGTATAATCTAAAGCTTCTTGTTCTAAGATCCTTTGTCAAGCCAATGTCATATCTTGGGGAAAGGTTCTCGTCCTCAAAAAGGCTACTAAGGGTTCGCTCCAATCTGGCACTAAAGACACTCGAAAAAGAGTGGCATGTTCCACTGGTGGTTTAGTGCGGAAGATTGGGCATTCCTTGCAAATCTTATGAACATATGCTTCCATGGTTGACCAGTGCACTCCAAGTCTCCTCAATGTCTGTAAGGTTCTTTGCCTCGAGTAATGTTGCTCTAATGCACCCACATGTGCGAATTGCAACCATTTTGCGTACTCATCCTCTTCCACACAACAAGCTAATATTCCCTGATTTGTATGCTTGTACATACTCCCTGCCATGATATGGTACTTCTGGGCTTTTACTACCTCCCTGTCTTGAGTGTTTACTACTGGATGTTTAGGCCCATATGTCAGTACTAGCACTAAGTTCTTGGCCCACTGTGGTACAACCTCTAAATTAAACAATTAAGCATTAGGAAGGTCATCTGATACTCCTTGTGGGGCCTCTCCAGATGTGAGCCTCGAGAGATGATCTGCTCTCAAGTGAGTCTTGCCTTTCCTCACCACAACCTCAAAGTCATATTCCATTAGTAAGAGAAACCATCTTACTAATCTACCTATATTGCATGGCTTGTTTACCAAGTACAACAATGTTTGATGATCAATAAAAAAGTTAAACTTATTTGCAAGCAAATAGTCTCTAAATTTTTTAATCACATATACCATGCCTAATCCTTCTCTCTCAGTGGTGGTATGATTTTGTTCACCTGCATTTAACTATCTACTAGCATAGGCAATTGGAAGATCCATATTAGCTTTGCCCGTAGGTTGTGCAAGTACACACCCAATAGCATAGTTGGAGGCATCCACATGGACATGGAATGGCTTGTCCAATCTGGTGTAGTCAAGATTGGTGCTGAACACAATCACTGTTTAAGCTCATTGAAAGATTTCTCACATTCATCATTCCACTCAAAATTAGTCAAAAGTCCGTACAGAGGCTTTACAATGATGGCATACATGTGTATAAAATGTCAGTAATAGCCACAATGCCCCATGAAAGCTTGCACTTCCTTGACATTCTTTGGCCTAGGTAATTCTATGATAGCTCTCACTTTCTCTTCGTCAGTTGATATATCGTTCTTTGATACTATGTGTCCTAGAATCTCGCCTTGCCTGACCATGAAAACACACTTTTCTGGGTTCAAGCAGACTTGATATTCTCTACATTTGTCAAAGATTTGCCTGAGTTCAGGTATATGTGTCTGTCTAATGTTGGAATGAGCAAAGAGATCATCAACATAGACTTCCAAATTCTTCCTCAGGAACTCTTTAAACACATGGCACATCAGTCTCTGGAAGGTTGCAAGCGCATTGGTTAGACCAAATGGCATTACACGAAAGGCAAATATGCCCCACTCTGTGGCAAAAGACGTCTTATGCTGATCTTCTGGTGCAATGGCCACTTGATTGTAACTAGAGAACCCATCCAGGAAGTTGTACACTTCCTTGCCTGCTACCCTTTCTAATAGATGCTCAGTGATAGGAAGTGGATAACTATCTCTGATAGTGGTTGCGTTAACCTTCTTCAAGTTAATGCATACACATAATTTGCCATTTTTTTTGGGCACCACTATGATGGTGGAAACCCATTCAGTGTGCTCGATTTCATAGATAAATCCAGCTTCAATTAAGCGATCTATCTCTTCTTTGATCTTGGCAGCATAGTTGTCATTGTATGTGTATGGCTTCTGTTTAGAGGGTTTGGCCTCTGAGGTCATGGGGATCGTGTATGAGCATATGTTAGGGTCTACACCTTTCAAGTCCTTGTAACTCTAAGCGAATACATCTCTGTATTCTCTCAGCAAGGCTATCAACTCTTGCTCTTCTTCTTTCGTCAGGTCATGTCCAATGTATGTGCATTTTTCTTCTCCTTCTTCTATGTCTACCACAATTTTCTTTGTGGTTTCTTTGTTATCATAGACCTCTCCTGCTTGAGCATCATGTCTAGGCATTCTTATCATGACTCTCCTGTCTTCTATCTCATACTTCTTAAAATTTTCAGGGACCTCGAATAAAGATATTCTTCCTCTTCTATCGTGGTTTCCTTCTTCTTCCTTTTCTTACCTTCACTCTTGGTGGTCACTTGTGTGGTTAACCTCACATCATGGGGTAATCTCTTCATGTCTCTGAGGGTGAACTTCCACTTCGTAGAAATATTCCTCATCTGATGCAGAAGGTGGGTCCATAATGATTGACTCTAGATCAAAGTCACTTGCATCCTTGAATGCATCAGTGCTAGGTTCACATTCTTCAATTATTGGATCACACATAATTGGCTCTATTATGAAGACTGAAATGTCATAGCCATCCTCATCACAGTGGGGTATCCACTGTTCTTCATTGATGGCTACATCCAGTGTTGCTAAAATTTCCGCCCTTTCAGGTTGGTTGGTGACCACATACATTGTTCCCTCTTTATCTATGTAGGAACCATTTTCGAACTTGACTACAGGGCGTTCTAGTACCATGGGCTGATCCATGTTTTTAATTTGGACGATCGATCTTCTCAGACCATCCTCATAGATACGAGCACCTAAGCGGTTGGTCTAGATATATTCCAGTTGAGTCTTGTAGGGACCTTCTGGGTTTTCCGGGTACGCCACTCTTGTGCTACCCACAGGTCTCTCCATGTTGTAAGACATCTCAGAGTCACTGGTTTCTGAGTCTAGAGCATAGGGGTAATCACTCAATTGCTGGGCCCAAGACCTAGTAGTATGATTGACATTAGCTTCAAAGGATCTAAGGCTTTGCCTATCTCGACCTATGTGTCTTCTTGACCTAAGGTTCATATGCCTGGTTTCTCTATCCCCTAGTCTCAAGTACAATCTTGTTGCAAGTTGGTTTGTATCAATCACTTTGTTCTTTTTAGTTGATTATTGTGTTAAGCCCTTGTTTGAAATCAAATCATCAAGAATACTTAAGTGAATTTCACACTTGATAATTGATCGATTCAAGTTTACTTTTGTTCCTTAGAGTTTTTGCACTTCAGATCCTCTTATTGCTTGTACTTGGTTGATTAGTTCTCTTGGACTTGATTCGTGCCTAACGTCGCTCTAATTAATCAGCACACATAAGTCGCACTTAGCCTAAGCTAGGAATTGACAAAGGAGGGTTGAGAGAAATTCCAACCTACGATCACTCATTGCTCAGGTTGCTTCACAAGCCCAGGAAGCCTTCTCCCAAGCTTCGTATTCGTCCTTGCTAGCTTGCTTTGGATGCCTTCATTGCTCACAATGTTCCTGCCAAGGTTCACAAGTTAATATTGCCTTTTGATCACAATGAATTGATAGACACACATCAAAAAGTATAGGACCCCCTTAGAATAGCTCTCTACATCCCTAGAATCCTATGACCACTTAATCTCATCTAATGGCCAACTTAAAAATACATGTTCTAAATATCCACATATGATTTTTACAAAGACGTAGAATTCTCAACAAGCTTTCCAACGAGACCAAAATCTCATCAATCGGAGTTCGTATGGTGAAGTTAGGACCATTCAGGCACTTGGGGGTCAAAACAGGTTCTCAAGGTTCAAAAATTTATCTAAGTTTTTCCAGTTGTTTTGCCCACTTATAAGACTCTAAGGTAGTCCCTATTTGTCAGAAATCAAGCCCAAAATTACCACAATTACACTATATCTCATTATTATCGAGATTACATCTATATCTTTTGTTTCTTTGTCTTTTACTTTGGAGATTTTGAAGTTCTCGTTCGTACTCGCTTAGGAATGTTTGCATGCATTTGCTATTATATGCTACAAAAGTATCTAGAAACATCATTTTTACTTGAAATGTTAATAAAAATGGAACTCCCTTGCTTGATAATACCTCATCTGTTATTTTTGAAGAAGACTCGTTGGTCCATGCACGTGGAGCTTCTTCATGAACTCTTTTAAGGTACTCACTAACATAATACATGCACTCTTCAAGCATCCAACCCTTTGCCATGGATCCTTCTGGTTTCGCTCTTTGTCACACATAACCTTTTGATATTCCCATAAATCGCTCAACCCAAAATATCCATTGAGTGTTAACAACACTTGCAATCTCTATTTCATCTACAAGATGGACTAATAAATGAACCTGAATATCAAAAAATGAAGTAGGAAGCTCTTTCTCCATCAAATATAGTAGCTCTTTGCACTCATATTTTTTTGTGGGATCGAGTTTTTTTCAATCTCTTTTGATATAATCCACCTATACATATCATTAAAAAAATTATAAAGAAGTTAATTAAAAAATAAAAGATATCAAATATTCATATATATTAAATATAAAAGTATCATTATTACCTTACAAGCGATCCAAGATGATAGATCACATCTCGTACTCCTTTCATTGTACATCCATCAATAACCAAAGGTAAAATATGTTTCAAAAATTTATGCCAGTCATGGTTCTTTAAGCCAAATAAGTTGTTATCATCCATAGTAAACATGCTCCATATCCTGTAAGAGTCCAAATCAATTGAATCCTATTGTTGATAGTCTATATCTCTTTTGTCGTAAGTACTTAAGGAGCAGGTGCATAAGTCGTTTCATGTCGATGTCTATCAAAAACTGGCCATAACTTTGGTTTTGAGTTTTGATCTTTCAAATCATTCCTTGATGCTATGGTATCTTTTAGTCCAAGAAGATGTTGCCATAGTGAATAACCAATATTCTTGAATATATGCATAGGATCAAGAAGATGACATACTTTTAACTCTTTCGAATACTCCAAAGAATACCTTATTGATATCTTCTCTGTGAGTGCCAATTTTCCTTTACCTCTCTTCACATACTCATTATCTTCATCATCATTAACGAGTTCTAATTCTGGATCTATCAGAGGTCCATCTGTCCATTTTTTATACCAATCCATAGGCGTCATAGGTTTTGGACACTGACCTGTTTCAAGCTTCCATTAAAATATATCGCTTCTCTTTAGATCTTAATGTATGATCATCAAGCAAGAATGGTCGATGTCAAAGATAAACATTTTTGTTGAGATGCTTATTATAGATTCATCTCAACCAATCACCACAATATGAACAAGCTTTATAACGCTTAGTCGATATTCATGTATCATGAAAACGATAAAAATATAATTAGATTAACTCACATTTATTTGTATGCATATTGAATAAAAAAATTACATCAATACCTGAACAAACACCATATCCTGGAAAATCGGGAATAGTCCGAGCCACAATACCACAAACCGTTATATATCTTTCATTGATGCTTTTCGATACATCAGTGACATTAATACCTCTCCATAACTCTTGGAGATCATCAATGAGAGGAGCTGTTGATATATTTAGGTAGTGATGTGTGTGAACACTCCAGGACCGTCGGGGCACTTTTTTCCCTCTTTAGGAGGTTTTTTTCCCCGGCTTGTATATACGCCTATTGCCCTAATGGGCTACTTATCTTTGTAAATTATCTAGTAATACATTCAGTATTGCATGTTGTGCTCCAAGCTTCTTCTTCTTCCTTGTGCTTCTTCTTCTTCCTTGTGCTGTTCGTGTGCTTCAGAGGACATCTATCTCCAACAATTGGTATCAGAGCAGGTCATCGCTTCATTTAGAGCATCATCAACACTCCTCCATTTGCAGTCTCAAATTCGCATAAAATTTGGTGAGCATACTCAGGGTGTTTCAGAGATCAAAACTGCTTTGCTTTGTGGTGCCGAAATCATGATTTGAGCTCATTTTGGCCTCTGAATGCACTATCGCAGTGTTTATGCAGGCTATTTTGTCTTTTTGTGCCAAATGTATATACGTGTTTCGGTTTGCTAGTATAAGCATCTCAAAGTCTGCTACAAGTTTAGCAAAACTCGTCTCGGCAGTTCCGTTCAACCTTTTGAGATACAGTCAATTTTGTGGATCAAGGTATTTTAGTCACCGGCCATGGCTGAATATAGTGATGTATTTCGTATGTTGGTTGTTGAGGATAAGTTGGATGGTACCAACTACCCATTGTGGGCTTATATGATGCAACATGTATTGGTTGCAAAAGGACTGTGGAACATTGTGCAGGGTGTTGAAATTCATCCTATCACACCTGCAATTGTTACAAATGTAGGTACTGAAGCTAATGCAGAAGGTGTCAAAGATGATGAAATTCTGCATATTCTTGTTCATGCAGCGGTTTCTGCTGCACCGATTGCAGAGCAAATTTGTTGGGATGGCAGAGATGCCCAAGCACATGCATTGATAGCTTTTTTTGTCAAACATGCCATTATTCCTCACATTCGCTCTTGCAGAATAGCTAAGGATGCTTGGGATACACTTACAACATTGTACCAAGCTAGGAATGAGGCCTATGTTGCTTACCTCCGAAAATAGTTGGAGAGTGAGCACATGAATGAAGGTGATCCTATGGACAGTTTTCTAACAAAGATCAAAGACTTGATGGAACAGTTGATTTCTGCTGATGAGGTTATACCAGATAGCTCACTTGTGTAGACCGTTCTGAATGGTCTTCCTGATTCATATCAGAGTTTTTCTTCTACTCTTCGATTGATGATGAAAGGCAATCCAAATGCCTTGTCATTTGAGGAGTTAGTCTCTGTTCTGTTGCAAGAAGTTCAGTCTAGACACAACACGTCCCTTATGCGTGTTTCAGATCAAGTTTTCTTGGCTAGTTAGAAGGGCAAAGGAAAATGGAGCTCTTCAACTAGTAAGCAGAAATCTGCTAATTCTACACAAACAAAGAGGGAAGACAAAGATGAAAAGAAATCAAAAACATAGAAATTGTTCTGCAAGTACTATAAAGGAAATGATCATACCATAAAGAACTGTCCAAAACTGGCTGCTAAAGAGGCAAAAAAGAAAGAGGCTAGAATGGTTGTTGCAGAAGCCTCTACACCAAAAACAGAGTCTGCTAATCTTGTGCAAGAAGAAGAATGGGCATTTACTACTATTTGCAGTTTTGACCCATCTTCTCATGAGCAGTGCATGTCTGTATTAGACTCAGATGTTTGGTACTTTGACAGTGAGGCAACCAAACATATTACTTCACAGCGTAGTTTCTTCTCTTCACTCGAGCCTGTCCCTATAGGGAATAATGTTACATGCACCAACAACTCCTCTTATCCTGTTATGGGAGTTGGTAAGATCATTTTGACTACTACTGATGGTGGTTCTTTCACTTTGTCAGATGATCTGTTTGTGTTAGGGATCAAGAAAAATCTGATATCATTTTTTGCATTAACCAAGATTGGCTTGGTTGTGAAATTTGTTGATGACAGATGTACAATTCATGATCTGTCAAATGGCGACGTGATTATTGCTTCTGGCATTTTATGTCGTGGGCTCTATAAGCTCATAGACTATGAAAGATCTCTAAATGATTTGACATGTGAAGTACATGATTCTCAGGCTATGTCATATGCAAAGCTTTGGCATGCACGCTTTGGTCATCTGAATTTTGCTAGTTTGCTACGCCTGTAGAAATCTGAAATGGTGTCCTCTTTGCCCAAACTTGAGGCACCTAGAAAACATGTTTGTGAAGGCTATATTTTGGGCAAAATGTAGCGTTCCTCCTTTTCAAAAGATGGTTTAGTTCGGGCTACTCAAAAATTGCAGCTTGTACATAGTGATGTCTATGGTCCTATGCAGACACCTTCTTTTGGAAATTATCTTTACTTTATGACTTTCATCAATGATTTTTCCACGCATGCATGGGTATATCCATTGAAGGCAAAGTCCGAAGTGTTCATGTGCTTCAAACAATTTTTGGTTTTGGTTGAAAACTTGTCAGCATGTAAAATGGGCACCCTCCATTCTGATCGAGGGAGGGAATATATGTCTTCTGATTTTAATGCATTTCTGGCTGAATGTGGGATAAAACACCAATGTACAGTGTCATATACACCTCAACAGAATGGAGTTGTTGAACAAAAGAATAGGTTACTTATGGAGATGGTGAGGTGTATGGTCAAGAGTCAGGCTTTACCACATAGTTTCTGGCTTGAGGTTGTCATGTGTGCAGCATATGTACTTAACATGTTTCCCACTAAAGTGCTCTAGTCTATCACTCCATATGAGGCTTAGCATGATTGCAAGCCATCTATTGCTCATTTGCATGTTTTTGGTTGTTTGGCATATGCATCAGTGCCTGAACAACACTGTAGAAAATTGGATGATAAAGCATTAAAATGTATTTTTGTTGGGTACAGTTCTGAAAGTAAAGGCTATCATCTGTATCATCCACAAACTAAACGCATTCTGGTTAGCCGTGATGTTATTTTTGTGGAAGATGTTATTCAGCCATTGCTTTCATGTACTAAGGAGATATTTGTTAGCTCCAAAGACATGTATGATACTTTGTTGCATCTTTCTACAGGTGGACAGTCTAGTGTTGGTCCTAATGAGGCAACTTCTCAACCTTTGCAGGTTTCATGTGATGATATAGATCACTCCATTTCTGATGCAGATTTACATGATGCACTTGTTGATGAGAGAGTTGATATTGAGCAGGCAAAAACTATGCCAAAATGGTTGGTGTAGACTTTGCGTGACAACAAATTAGATGCACTTTTGTCATATCGTACTCGTTCAACCTCTCATAGTGCCTCTTTTGCATTAGATTGCTATGATATGGCTGCATCTAGTCTCTGTGATGAGAATGAGCTTGTTTTGTTTGATGAAGCACAAAATTCAAAAAATTGGATGGCTACTATGCAATCTGAATATGATGCTATAATGAAAAATGGTACTTGGTCTTTATGTGACTTGCCTCCTGGCAAGAAGGCCATTGGGACTAAGTGGGTATACAAGCTGAAGTGTAAGCCTGATGGTACAATTGACAGGTATAAGGCTAGGCTTTTTGCAAAGGGTTATGTGTAGGAAAGAGGCATTGATTTTGATGAGACCTTGGCACCTACTTGCCGAATGACTAGTATTCGTAGCATCTCTACACTTGCAGCTCATCATGGTTGGAATGTACATCAGTTGGATATCAAAACAACATTTCTAAATGGTGACTTGCATGAAGAAGTGTATGTTTTTCAGCCTCGTGGCTTTGTGTAGAAAGGGCATGAGAACCAGGTGTGCAGGTTAAAGAAGGCATTATATGGCTTAAAGCAAGCACCACATGCTTGGTATGAAAAGATACATGCCTATGTGATTGCACATGGTTTTGAGAATAGTCCAACTCAAAGCACCTTATATATTAAGCGTGCTAATGATGTGCTTCTGATCATTATTGTCTATGTTGATGACATGTTGCTCACTGGTCCTATTGAGAAGCATATTGCTGATTTTAAGGCTGATTTGCATCCCTCATTTGAGATGTCTGATTTGGAGCATTTGCATCACTATTTGGGCATTCAGTTTATGCAAGTTGATGGTGGAATGGCTTTGTGTCAAATGAAATATGTTGACACATTATTGCAGTGTTTTGGCCTTGAAGACTGTAAGCCTATTGCCACTCCTATGGAGCCAGGTTTATGATTGAGTCTTCATGATGCTGGAGATGCATTTGATGATGTCCTCTATCAGCAGATTGTTGGATGCTTGATTTACTTATGCATTACTTAGCCATATATTCAGTTTGTTGTCTCACAGATGAGCAGGTTTATGCATTGCCCAGGAGTTAAGCATTGGCAGGTGGTTTAGCGCATCTTTCGCTACTTGAGTGGTACCCGGCTACTTGGTTTGTTTTATCCCAAGGGGGATCACTACTACCAGATTTGCATATATGTTTATACACATACACATACATATGCACATATGTATATATACACACACATACACATATATATATGCACATACATACACACACATATACACATACACACACACATGCACATACATATACACATATACATGCACATACACATATACACATACACTTACACATATACATGCACATACATATACACACATACACATGCACATGCACATACACATATACACACATATACACTTACACATGCACATGCACATACATACATATACACACACATACACATACATACACATATACACTTACACATGCACATGCACATACATGCATATACACATATACATATGTACATACATTCATATACACACACATATACATGCACATATGTACACATACATATTACACATATATACATGCACATACATACATACACATGCACATGCACATACACATACATACACATATACACTTACACATGCACATGCAGATACATGCATATACACATACACATATGCACATACATACATGCACAAATATACATAGATACATACATATACATGCATATAGACATACTTACACATATAGATATATACCTACATGTGAATATATTCATTTTATATACACACAAGAACACATGAATATGAATGAATTATATAATCAAAGTACTAAAACAGATGCTTATTATAAACAATAATAACAATCAATAGAACAAAACTTTTCATTACTTAATACCATACACACAATTCAAAACATAACTAAAATGAACAATATATAGATAAAAAATATATATACATATCCAATGTCATAATCAATAATCCTAATCATCATCATCATCATCATCATCATCAGCATCATGATCATCCTCATCCTCATCATCACGATCATCCACATGATCTGATGTATCTGTGCGAGCACCTTGTGATGATCTATATCGTCCCTCCTGTGTCTGTCTCTCCACCTCATCCATATCTGCCTCTCCATAATACTCCTGTATTATATATAACAAACATAAGTGTATGCATATACACTCATTCATACAAAATACATGCATTTATCCCACAATAATGTGTAGTTGTGTATATGGGAATATGTGTGTATGTGTAAATGTGTATATGTGAATATGTGTGTATGTGTAAATATGTATATGTGAATGTTTATGTATGTAAATAATCAGATGATTAATATCAAATACCATTATTTGTAGATTCTTATCAATCAGATGGAACTCCACCACCGTCTCATAATCGTGCAAGGACTATGTATTGTAAGTATATCAAACTTTTAATTTTAAATATATTTGATAGATACATAACTGATATATTTTTTTGTTTCTTGTTATAATCAGATTCTGATCAAATTGAGGGCACTCCACCACCTCGTACCCATGCAACGACTTCACATGTGTCCTCCAATAGGAATTATGATGAATTTTACTATCAAGATCATATTATATGTTGGTGTAACTCTTACTATGGCACGTATCAAAGACCACGATTGGAATGTATTGAACGTGAGGTAGAGTATGGTACTTTTGAGCATGCACCACCACCTAGTCAATGTGATAATGCTTGGTTATGTATTTTTTTTATGAATTAATGTCATTATTTTATTTAAAAACCATATACAAAATCAAATTACTATTGATATACAGGAATACTTGCTCGATGATGATGATGATGATGATAATAATTCTCATAATGCTAATATACCTCGTACACATCATGGACTTTTTGTTCATCAATTACAAGCAGAGGTTTCTAGAAATCCTTTACCTCTTGGTTTAGAGACTAAAACGGTTGGAGATTATCCATTGCCAGCTCGTGATCGTTCTCTGGTACAAACATTGATAGAAGAAGATATGGAGGATGGAATAGAGGACCACTTCCTTTAGATGGAGAGGTTTTCAACTTTTGGGGTAATCACTATATGATTGCTCTATCCACTATTACTAATGATGTTCGTGGTCTCTTTATTGTAGAGGATTTGTATGTGCCTCTGAACTCTAAAGTCACTCTTATGTCATTTTCTGGTCCTATATATGGATGGGAAGATTGGCATCGACTTGCACATTATGTTCAAAGCATGAGTACTTATGAAATATGCTTGAATGCAACATCCCTTACTAGTAGAAGGATTTCACATGCAGAAAATGAAAGATTATATATTGATGGAAGACCTTACATGCATGGAAATATAGGAGGCTTAATAAATAGTAGTCGAGGGTTACATAATAGTTCAAGGACTAATTGCATATTTGAAGAGCGTGAAAATAGTCATGAATCACCATACATGAGTAGAGATGTATCAAGATACATAGTTGTCAATGCTATTACTACATTAAATGCTGGTGATGAATTATTAGTGAATTATGGATGGCATAGACCTCCAAGAGCACCTTTTAGCTAGAGACAAAATGAAAATTTTCTATCCATATTTAATAAGTTATATATTAAATTTTATGTTTAAAGTTTACTTTTTATTCATTTATGGAATACTAATGATTTCTATTCATGTGTATAGATTCCAACATATGATGTTGATGATATTCCTCTACATCATTCACAATTGCCAGTAAAACCTCATTTATCAAAAGCTTCTATAAGGAGGCTATGCAAAAGTGATCCTATGGAATATGCAAGGTTGAAAGATCTATATTCAAAAGAAGATAAAGTACAAGATTTGTGCGACAATATGATGGCATGGCAGATTTCATTGAGGATTGGTATCAAAATGACAGTGAGAGCATTGATATTTCTAAAAATGATAAATATTTTCGAGAGAAATGTCTAGACAATGTATATGAAGGAAGTCATTTGACACGACTAAGTGCGAACTTACTTATTCTCAACTTTCAAAATCGTTTTGGATGGAGTAATGTATCTGTTTCGGCACTATTAAGGTTTAATTTTCAATTTTCTATCTATCTATATATATATATATATATATATATATATATATATATGCATAAATATATATATATATATATATATATATATATATATATATATATATATATATATATATATATATATATATATATATATATATATATATATATATATGCATAAATATATACATATAAATACATGCATATATAGAAATACACATAATTATACATGAATGCATACACACATATAAACATACACACACATATACACACATACACATGTTATGAGAGTAAGGTCAAATTATACATACCTGTATCGAATGAAGATGTTTTGTCCATCTAACCTTTAGAATTGTCCACCCAACCTTTAAAATCTTCCTGAAACATCTGTTTATCCTATTCTAGTCGACCTAATACATGTGCTCCTAATTCTTTTAAGAACTTTGCATACAACTATTAAGTATTAGTTAGCTATGAAGGTATTAGGTCGTTAGGAAAATGGAAGGACCAAATTTAACTAGAAAATTTTGAAGTATGAAAAAATAAGTTTAAAGGATGGTAAAAAAGAAAGCATCCATTCAATGCATGTTTTTATTCTTACTTTAACTAAGGTAAGAACAAGAACTTGCATTGAATGGACACTTTTTGCCCGCCCATCCTTTAAAACTATTCATGCATCTTTCAAAATTTTCAAGATAAATTTGGTCCTCCTATTTTCCAAATGACCTAATTCCTCCATAGCTAACTAATATTTTATATTTGTAAACAAATATGTAAGCCTTATTTAGCAAGGTGGATAATAGATTGACTATAAAGTGGGAGACAACCAAAGGACTCAGTGGTCTAGATATCTATATGAAAGTCTACAAACCACAATAAACAAAAAGAAAATTAGAAATGAAATCAAATATACATAGCTACACATGCATGCATACATACATATACATACATACATATATCTATACACATAAACATACATATACACATGTTATGAGAGTAAAGTCAAATTATACATACCTATATCGTATGAAGATATTTTTTGCATCCAACCTTTGGAGTTATCTGCCCAACCTTTAGAATCTTCCTGACATATCTGCTTCTCCTATTCTAGGCAACCTAATACATGTGTTGCTAACTCTTTTATGAACTTTGCATACAAATATTAAGTATGAGTTAGCTATGGAGGTATTAAGTCGTTTGAAAAATAGGAGAAGTAAATTTACCTCAAAGATTTTGAAGGATGGAAGAATAATTTTAAAGGATGGGTGGACACAAAGCGTCCATTCAGTGCAGGTTTTTGTTTTTAGCTTAGCTACGGTAAGAACAAGAACTTGCATTGAATGAACACTTCATGTCCGCCCATACTTTAGAATTATTCATCCATTTTCCAAAATCATTGAGAGAAATTTGCTTGTCTTATTTTCAAACAACCTAATACCTCCATAGTTAACTGATACTTAATCCTTGTAAACAAATATGTAAGTCTTAGTGATAGATTGACTATAAAATGGGAGACAGCCAAACAATTCAGTGGTCTAGATATGAAATTCTACAAACTACAATATACAAAAAAAAAAATCAAATATACATAGCTACACATGCATACATACATATACATACATACATACACATTCATACATACATACACATACATACATACATACCTACATACATATATATACACACATACACATACATATATGCATACACATACACATACATATATATACATATATATACATATATATACACCTATAAAACACATATACACACATACATACATATACACATACACATACGTACGCATGCACATGCATATACACATCCACATACACATACACATAAGCATACACATATATAAAATTATATGCATATATGTATATTTATTTGTTTATTTTTATTAATATATATTTTTTTGATGAACTTATAGGTTATTATCTGAAAAGTTTTTACCAAGTCAGAATATTCTTCCTACCTCACATGATGAAATGAAGAAGATACTCAACATTCTTGGTATAGATTATCAATGTATACATGCATGTCCTCATGATTGTATTTTATAGAGACATGAATATGAGACTCTTTGACATGTCCAAAATGTCAATCTCCTCGATATAAGGACAAAGAAGGTAAAATCCCAAAAAAGATATTGAGACATTTTCCATTGCCTCCACGGATTACACATATGTTTCAAAGCCCCGAATTATCTAAGATTTTGAGATGGGGACATGATCATAAAATTACTGATGGAATAATTAGAATTCCTCATGATAGTGTTGCTTTTCAGCATATTGATTCTACATGGCCTGAATTTGCACAAAATCCACAAAATATAAAGTTAGGAGTTACATTAGATGGGGTTAATCCATTCTCCATGAAATCCAGTAAATGGTCAACATGGCTTATGGTAATCATAAACTATAATCTTCCACCATATCCTAGCATTAAAAAGGAACATTTAATGCTTTCACTTTTAATCCCAAGAAAAAGACAAGTTAAAGATATGAATATATATCTTGCTCCTCTCATTGACAATCTCCAAGAGTTATGGAGAGGTATCAATATCATTGATGTATCAAAAAGCATCAATGAAAGATATATTATGAATCGTGGTATTGTGGCTTGGACTATTCATGATTTTCCAGGATATGATGTTTGTTTAGGTATTGATGTAATTTTTTTATTCATACTGCATACAAATAAATGTGAGTTAATCTAATTATATTTTTATCATTTTCATGATACAGGAATATCTACTAAGGGTTATAAAGCTTGTCTATATTGTGGTGATTGGTTGAGATGAATCTATAGTAAGAATCTCAACAAAAATATTTATCTTTGACATCGACGATTCTTGTCTCATGATCATCCATTAAGATCTAAAAGAGAAGCGATACATTTTAATGGAAAGCTTGAAACATGTCAGTATCCAAAACCTATGATGCCTATGGATTGGTATAAAAAATGGACAAATGGACCTCTGATAGATCCAAAATCAGAAACCTTCAGTGATGATGAAGATAATGAGTATGTGAAGAGAGGTAAAGGAAAATCAACACTTGCAGAGAAGATATCAATATGGTATTCTTTGGAGAATTTGAAAGAGTTAAAAGTATGTCATCTTCTTGATCCTATGCATATATTCAACAATATTGGTTATTCACTATGGTAGCATCTTCTTGGACTAAAAGATACCATAGCATCAAGGAATGATTTGAAAGATCAAAACGCAAAACCAAAGTTATGACCAACTTTCGATAGACATCGACAGGAAACAAATTATGCACCTACTTCTTGGGTACTTACAACAAAAGAGATACATACTATCAAAGTGCAGGTGTTGTCAACACTCGATGGATATTTTGGGTCAAGCGATTTATGGGAATATTAAAAGGTTATGTGCGACGAAGAGGGAAACCAGAAGGATCCATGGCAAAGGGTTGGATGCTTGAAGAGTGCATGTATTATGTTAGTGAGTACCTTGAAAGAGTTCATGAAGAAGCTCCACGTGCATGCAGCAATGAGTCTTCTTCAAAAATAACAGATGAGGTATTATATGGTAAGGGAGTTCCATTTTTATTTACATTTCAAGAAAAAAATGATGTTTCTACTTTTGTAGCATATAATAGCGAATGCATGCAAGCATTCCTTAGCGAGTACGAACATGAACTTCAAAATCTCCAAAGTAAAAGGCAAAGAAACAAAAGATATAGATGTAATCTCGATAATAATGAGATTACAAATATATCTTCTTTCACTGATTGGCTATATAGTCTTTTGCAACGTGCCAACGCAAATAATGAAGAAATCTCAAATGAGCAGAGAGAATTAATGATAGGTTGTGAACGAAAGATAATTTTATTTTAATAATGTTTTGTTTTTTTCATATATGTATATTAGTTTCTATTTAATAATTTAATTTCTTTTGCAGGCTTGAATGTTCATTAATTTGTGGGCATTTGGAAAACATATTAGAATCAAAGCCATTGATTCTTTACGTAAAACAGAGGATTCTAGTATTGTTGCTTCTTTCAAGCAACTATCACTTGCTAGCTCAAAAGAAACGAAAATTATGGATAGCGAACTTGGTTACATGGGAACTGTTGTTGGTATCTATGAAATATCATTTCGTACATTCAAACAAGTAGAAAAAAAATTATATTTTTTTATGATAGAGTTTATTATGTTTTAAAACACCTAATAATGGGTTTTTGTTTTTATATATATTGATAGGTCATTTTGAAGGTTGACTAGTTTCGAGCCGAGTATAAAGGTAGTAATTCCACATTAAGAAAGGAATTATCTGGGTTTTGGCCAATTGGTTCTTCTTCCAAGGTAATGCGATCTACTAAAGAACCATATATTCTTCCTAGGCATATTGAACAAGCAATTTTTTAATAAAAACCCAGATGCTCACCCTTGGTGGCAAGTCGTTCATGTTCAACCTAGATGTAGAGTCATTGTTTGAAGAGTTTATTGTTAGAGAGATCGAAGAAAGTCCTCTTGATGATTCACCATCAGATATTGATACATCAACATATGAAAGAGAAATTAGAATCATTATACATGATAATGATACTAATATTTTTTATGAAGAGGATAATACTCTACATGTTGATTCTACTGATGATGAAGAGGAATTACCAGAAATCGATATGAATCCATCAATAGATGATGTGACTCATGAGAACACAGATTTAACAATAGAAGAAATATATGAAATCAATAAGGATAATGAAGATGAGACTATAGTGATGTCTTACCAAAATGATGGCAATAATGAAAACATATGAGCAGATTAGATAGTAAATTCTACTCTAGTTATCCATCAATAACTTGAAGCTTTTGAATGGATATTAGATAATAGATTCTTCTTTATTCACCTAGAATATCTATGAATCCTACTATAGAGATGAAATCATGTTCTTTTAAGTTAGAACATGAAGCTCGGGGGTATGCCTAATTATTTTATATATAGCTTTATCTTCGAGGAGCAAATTTTTCTCATGTATGTATGCATATGTGTGTGTATTCATGTGTATTATATGTATACATGTCTTAGTATGCATATATATGTGTTTCATGTATATATATGTCTATGCATGTTTGTGATATATGTATACATGTGCTAGTATGCATACGTGTAGATATGCATATGCATTTGTGTAATATATGCAAGTGTTTATAATTGTGTATGCATGTATAAGTATACATGTGTGCATGTAGGCATGTATATGTGATGTGTACATGTATATATGTATATGTGTCTATGTGTAAATGTGTACATGTAAATATGTATGCATGTATATATATTTATGTGTGCATATAAGCATGTATGTGTGATGCATAATGTATCTACTCCATTTTATATTTATGTATGTGTATCTACATGATGTTTATATATCTTTATATATATTATGATCCTCATTGGTCGAGTAGCTATATATAGAGGCATAAGGTTGGGAGGAGAGACATCTCTCTAGTAGGATGTGGGAGGAATAGATGCAATGTGTACATATACTTCAATCATATGGCTAAAAGGTTGAATTAGAGTTTTTAAATTAGGGTTTTTAAAACCCTAATATCAAAATTAGTGTTTCTGAATTAGGATTTTTGAAATAGGAGTTATATATATATATATATATATATATATATATATATATATATATATATATATATATATATATATATATATATATATATATATATATATATATATATATATATATATATATATGTATGTATGTATGTATGTATGTATGTATGTATGTATGCATGTATGTATGTATGTATGTATGTATGTATGTATGTATCTATCTATATATACATATATATATATATATATATATATATATATATATATATATATATATATATATATATATATATATATATATATATATATAGGGTTTATATGTGTAGATATGTTTCTAAATTAGGGTTTATAAAATCCTAATATCAAAATTAGTGTTTTCGAATTAGAATATCTATAATAGGGTTTTTGAATTAGGAGATATATATATATATATATATATATATATATATATATATATATATATATATATATATATATATATATATATATATATATATATATGTGTGTGTGTGTGTGTGTGTGTGTGTGTGTATCTATGTGTGTATCTTTATGTGTGTATATATATATGTGTGTGTATATATATGCATGTGTGTGTATCTATGTGTATCTTTATGTGCGTATGCATGTGTTGTGTCTGTGTGTATGCATGTGTATGTGTATCTGTCTATGTGTGTAATTGCATGCATGTGTATGTGTGTGTAAAAATGTGCATGTATGCATGTGTATGTATAAATGTGCATGTATGTGTGTAAATGTGCATATATGATGTATGTGTGTGTATGCATGTATTTTTACCTTTAGTCTCATTGTTTTCTCTCTCTATCGTTAAAAAAATTTGTGAAAAAAAACATACCGATGAGCAGATAGTTGTCTTCCTGCATATGGAGCTGCAGAAGAGCCCTCCTCTGATCACTGGGTAAGCATATAGATCGTATAATCCAGCTCATCATCAACCATCTCTAAGTACTCATGCATGATGATCCCTAGAGTATCAGGCGAAACTCTTGTTCTCGAAGACTTTTTATGAGAGTGAGTTTCGCCTTTCTTTCTCTGCTAGGATCCATAATACATGTACATATAAAACAAAATGGGTTAGAAATCAATATATGTATGTGTACATATGTATGTGTGTATATGTGTATGTAGGTGTGT
Organism: Ceratopteris richardii; assembly: GCA_020310875.1. Lineage (NCBI taxonomy): Eukaryota > Viridiplantae > Streptophyta > Polypodiopsida > Polypodiales > Pteridaceae > Ceratopteris > Ceratopteris richardii. Next base: position 185,542,005 of record CM035407.1, read on the forward strand.
GTATGCATGTAATCATGTATGTATGCATATGCATGTGCATTATGTATGCAAATGTATGCATGTGTGTGTATATGTGTGTGTGTATGCATGTAAGTATGTATGTATGCATATGCATATGCATTATGTATGCATATGCATATGCATTATGTATGCATATGCATATGCATTATGTATGCATGTATGTGTATGTGTGTGTATGCATATATATGTGTGTATGTCTCTATGTGTGTGTCTATGCATATATGTGTGTGTATGTGTGTGTGTAAGTGTGTATGTATCTATGTGTGTATATTCATGTGCATATGTGTGTGTCTATGTGTGTATATACGTGTGTATCTGTATATATATGTCTATATGCATGTGTATGTGTGTGTGTGTAAGTGTGTATGTGTCTATGTTCTATGTGTGTGTATCTGTGTGTGTGTAAGTTTGTATGTGTCTATGTGTGTATGTGTGTGTGTGTCTATTGTGTAAGTGTGTGTGTGTCTATGTGTGTATGTTTGTGTGTATGCATGTGTAAGTGTGTCTATGTATGTGTGTGTGTGTGTCTATGTGTGTGTGTAAATCTGTGTGTATATGTGTGTGTATGTGTGTATATGTGTGTGTGTCTATGTGTGTGTATATATCTATGTGTGTGTATGTGTCTTCGTGTGTATGTGTATGCATGTAAGCATGTATCTATGCATATGCATGTGCATTATGTATGCATCTGTGTGTATGTGTGTGTATGCATGTAAGTATGTATGTATGCATATGCATATGCATTATGTATGCATGTATGTGTATGTGTATGCATGTCTCTTTACGTGTGTGTGTATGCATATATATGTGTGTATGTGTGTGTGTCTCTCTCTACGTGTTTATGTGTCTATGTGTGTAGATGTATGTGTGTGTATGTATATGTATGTGTGTGTATGTGTGTGTATGTGTGTGTATGCATGTAAGCATGTATGTATGCATATGCATGTGTATTATGTATGCATATGTATGCATGTGTGTGTATGCGTGTGTGTATGTCTCTCTAAATGTGCGTGTATGCATACGTATGCATGTATGTGTATGTCTCTCTACATGTGTGTGTATGTGTCTATGTGTGTGTATGTGTGTGTGTGTATATGTGTATATGTGTGTGTGTGTGTCTATGTGTGTATGTGTGTGTCTATGTGTGTATATATGTGTGTATCTATATATATGTGTCTGTATGCATGTGTATGTGTGTGTAAATGTGTCTGTATGTGTGTGTGTAAGTGTGTATGTGTCTGAGTGTGTATGTGTTTATGTGTGTGTACATGTCTATCTGTGTGTATGTGTCTATGTGTGTATGTGTATGCATGTATGTATGCATATGCATGTGCATTATGTATGCATATGTGTGTATGCATGTAAGTATGTATGTATGCATATGCATATGCATTATGTGTGTATGTGTCTATGTGTGTGTGTATGCGTATGGATGTGTGTGTGTATGTGTGTGTATGCGTGTGTATGTGTGTGTGTATGTTTGTATGTGTGTACATGTGTGTATGCATGTGTATGTGTGTGTAAATTTGTGTGAATATGTGTGTGTATGTGTGTGCATGTGTGTGTATGTGTCTATGTGTGTGTATCTGTCTATGTGTGTGTGTGTCTGTGTGTGTATGTGTATCCATGTATCTATGCATATGCATTATGTATGCATATGTGTGTGTATGTGTGTGTATGCATGTAAGTATGTATGTATGCATATGCATATGCATTATGTATGCATATGTATGCATGTATGTGTATGTCTCTCTATGTGTGTGTGTATGCATATATGTGTGTATGTGTGTTTGTGTCTATGTGTGTATGTGTATGTGTGTGTTATGCATGTAAGCATGTATGTATGCATATGCATGTGCATTATGTATGCATATGTATGCATGTGTGTGTATGTGTGTGTATGTGTGTGTGTATGCATGTAACTATGTATGTATGCATATGCATTTGCATTATGTATGCATATGCATTTGCATTATGTATGCATATATATGCATGTATGTGTATGTGTGAGTGTATGTCTCTCTCCGTGTGTGTGTGTGTATGTGTATGTGTGTGTATGCATGCATATCTATGCATGTGTGTGTATGTGTCTGTATGCATGTAAGTATGTATGTATGCATATGCATATGCATTATGTATGCATATGCATTATGTATGCATATGCATATGCATTATGTATGCATATGCATATGCATTATGTATGCATGTTTGTGTATGTGTCTATGTATGTCTCTCTACATGTGTGTGTATGCATATATATGTGTGTGTATGTGTATGTGTGTATGCATGTGTATGTGTGTGTATGCATGTATGCATGCATATGCATGTGCATTATGTATTCATATGTATGCATGTGTGTGTATGTGTGTGTATGCATGTAAGTATGTATGTATGCATATGCATATGCATCATGTATGCATATGTATGCATGTATGTGTATGTGTGTGTATATCCCTCTACGTGTGTGTGTGTATGCATATATATGTGTGTATGTGTATGTGTGTATGTGTGTGTATGCATGTAAGCATGTATGTATGCATATGCATGTGCATTATGTATGCATATATATGCATGTGTGTGTATGTGTGTGTATGCATGTAAGTATGTATGTATGCATATGCATATGCATATGCATTATGTATGCATGTATGTGTATGTGGTGTGTATGTCTCTCTACATGTGTGTGTGTATGCATATATGTGTGTGTATGTGTCTATATGTGTGTGTGTGTGTCTATGTGTGTGTCTATGTGTGTATATACGTGTGTATCTATATATGTGTCTATATGCATGTGTATGTGTGTGTGTAAATGTGTGTGGATGTGTGTGTGTAAGTGTGTATGTGTCTATGTGTGTGTGTATATGTGTGTGTGTGCCTATGTGTGTGTGTGTGTGTCTATGTGTGTGTCTATGTGTGTATGCATGTGTCTATGTGTGTATATATGTGTGTATATGCATGTGTATGTGTGTATGTAAATTAGTGTGTATATGTGTGTGTGTAAATGTGTGTGTGTAAATGTGTGTGTATGTGTCTATGTGTGTGTATCTATGTGTGTATGTGTGTCTATGTGCATATATGTGTGTATGTGTATATATGTGTGTATGTGTGTGTGGAAATGTTTGTGGATGTGTGTTTGTGTGTGTGTAAGTGTGTATGTGTCTAATATGTATGTGTGTGTATGTGTGTGTGTCTATGTGTGTATGTGTGTGTGTATGTGTGTGTGTCTATGTGTGTATACATGTGTGTGTGTATACATATGTATGTGTGTGTACCTTGCTTCAAAAGATGTGTGTGTGCTAGTACCATGTCGATCTCTCTCTCTCTCTCTCTCTCTCTCTCGTCCTAATCCCGACACAAATGTGTCAGGAGAAATCGATTTTTTTTTTTAAACATTCCAGAGCATCACTTATGCGACGCTCTAGAATACCAAGATGTTGTTTATGCGACGCTCCAGCGTCGCAGGTAGTTTTCCAACGTTGTTAAAAGCATCGCTGACTAGCAACACTCTTTGCGACACATATTTTTAGCACTGCATAAATGACGCTACGCATCACTTATGTGACGATACGTCCTTTTTTTTTTAATAAAAAAATAAGCTTGTCGCTTATGTGATGCTAGCGTCGCATAAGCGACAAGACTTGCTTTTTCATTCGAGGGCATCGCTATGCCCCTCTATTTCTAGTAGTGTATGTATGTATGCATATGCATATGCATTATGTATGCATGTATGTGTATGTGTGTGTCTATGTCTCTCTATGTGTGTGTGTATGCATATATGTGTGTGTATGTGTCTATATGTGTGTGTATGTGTCTATATGTGTGTGTGTATGTGTGTGTGTGTCTATGAGTGTATGTGTGTGTGTGTCTATGAGTGTATGTGTGTGTCTATGTGTGTATGTACGTGTGTATCTATATATATGTGTCTATATGCATGTGTATGTGTGTGTGTAAATGTGTGTGGATGTGTGTGTGTGTAAATGTGTATGTCTCTATGTGTGTCTATATATGTGTGTGTATGTGTATGCATGTGTGTGTATGTGTGTATGTGTGTGTGTCTATGTGTGTATGCATGTGTCTATGTGTGTATATATGTGTGTGTATGCATGTGTATGTAAATTAGTGTGTATATGTGTGTGTGTAAATCTGTGTTTATGTGTGTGTATATGTCTATGTGCGTATGTGTGTGTATCTATGTGTGTATGTGTGTCTATGTGCATATACGTGTGTATGTGTATATATATGTGTGTATGCATGTGTATGTGTGTGTGGAAATGTGTGTGGATGTGTGCTTGTGTGTGTGTAAGTGTGTATGTGTGTGTGTCTATGTGTGTATGTGTGTGTGTATATGTGTATGTGTGTGTGTGTCTATGTGTGTATATGTGTGTGTGTATGCATATGTATGTGTGTAAATTTGTGTGTGTATGTGTGTGTGTGCGTACCGTGCTTCAAAAGATGTGTGTGTGCTAGCACCATGTCGATCTCTCTCTCTCTCTCTCTCTCTGTGTGTGTGTCTTTGTCTCTCTCTCGCATCCTAATCCTGACACAAATGTGCCGGGAGAAATTGATTTTTTTTTTAACATTCCAGAGCATCGCTTATGCAACGCTTTGGAATACCAGGACATTGTGTATGCGACGCTCCAGCGTCGCAAGCAGTTTGCCAACGTCATAGGCAGTTTGCCAACGTCGTTAAAAGAAACAGTGGCTAGCGATGCTCTTTGCGATGCATATTTTGAGCTTTGCATAAGCGATGCTATGCATCGCTTATGTGAGGACCCGTCTTTTCTTTGAATAAAAAAATGGCTCGTCGCTTATGCGATGCTAGCATTGCATAAGCGACAAGAACCACTTTTTTTTTTCATTCGGGGGCGTTGCTATGCCCCCTATTTCTAGTAGTGCCCTCCCCCCCCCCCCCCCACACACACACATACATACATACACACACACACACATATATATATATATATATATATATATATATATATATATATATATATATATATATATATATATATATATATATATATATATATATATATATATATATATATATGTGTGTGTGTGTATATATATATATATATATATATATATATATATATATATATATATATATATATATATATATATATATATATATATATATATATATATATATATATATATGTATATATATGATGTGAGTTCATAATTTTATTAATTTTAGAGTGCTTATTAAATTAATTTATTTTATTTAAGTGAATCAGATGAATCAAATATACTAATGATTTTTATTACAATTTATATTTAACATGTGATTTATTACTTTAATTGCATAATTCAATTATATTACATGTGTGTTTGTCTATGTATATATGTGTATGTGCGTGTAGTTGTGTGTGTATATGTATGTATGTATGCACTTGTAGGTGTATATCTATATTTGTGTATGTACGTGTGTATGTGTATGTCTATATGTATGTGTGTATGTGTATATACAGGTGTATGTGTATGTGTATGTTTGTATATGCATGTGTATGTGTATGTGTGTATATGTATGTATATATGTATGAGCATGCATGGGCATGTGCATGCATGTGTATGTGCATGCATGTGCACGTGCATATGCATGTGCACGTGCATATGCATGTGTATATATATGTGTATGTGTGTGTATGTGCATATATATGTGTATGTATTTATAAGTGTATGTGTATGTGCGTGCATGTGCATGTAGATATGTTTGTGCATGTGCATGTACATGTGTGTGTGTATGTGTATGTCTACGTGTATGTGTGTGTATTTGCATGTGTATGTGTAAGTGTATGTGCATGTATTGTATGTGTGTATGTGCATGTGTGTATTTGTGTGTATATGTGTGTATGTGTATAAGTATGTGCATGCGTGAGCGTGCATGTACATGTATATGTGTGCATGTGCATGTGAATGTGTATGTGTGAGTATGTTAAGTTATGAAAGCAGAACAATTTAAATGATATACAAACAATGAAAATTGTACTTATAAAAATTAGCCATATATTTTATGAAAACAAAACAACTCAAATGATATACAAATTATGAAAATTGTAATTACAAGAATTAGCCATATATTATGCTCAGTGAGCTTCTTGAATAACCTACAATAGAGAGAGAGATATATATAAGGAGAGATTGAGAGAGAGATAGATCAGAGAGAGAGAGAGAGAGAGAGAGCTTGAGCTCATAAGTGAAGCACAGATATGAATGTTGGTTCACTCTTTGATTAGACGCATGTAAAATGACGATCGAAGAGTGATGCACTTTTTTTTTTGGTCAAAAGCGAGTGTCGTATAAACAAATTCCACGAGTGATCATCATATATGCGATGTTAGGGCCCATCACAGATGTGGCTTTCTTGAGCATTGCATATGTGACACTCTTGTGCATCGCACGTATGATAATGTTTTTGTGTTTCATATGTGAATCCTTTAATACTATCATAAGAGCCTCGAAAAGAGCTTCAATATAAGCATTATTTAAATGATGATGCACGCTCAATGGTTCATGCGATGGAATGGACAATCACAAAACGATGAAATTGTGGTGCATCAACCATCGTTAAACCCCCTTATTCCTTGTAGTCCCTTGTAACATATCAATGCCCAATAGAGGAGTACCGAGTATTCTCTTTGATAAGAATTGAATATTATGTTTGAAACTAATCATGATTAAAATAAATGGCACTCACATACGAAGAGATCCGATACAAAATATAGATAAACTGGAATTTCAAGTCTCTTTAATTGCATGCAACACTCTCATATTGCTAGCCATCTTGTTAGGATACCCAAGCATCTCTTCTCAAATACTGTACTTTTTTATGATGGTATTATTAATACATGACTAAAAACAATATCGTAATAGATCTAAAAGAACACACTACTTTGGATAATGCTAAATTCATTAGGAGGAAATGAGCTCGTCTCCCTAATATGTAGAGAAAAAGAGGCCATACAATATTTATGTTTTGTGTGCATAGAAAAAAATCAGTCTTAATTAGAAGTATGCATTAACCTTGATATTACTATTCAAGTGAGAAGAAATTGTTGATGATTTCTCCTCTATCCTCTCTAAGGGAGTATCTTATTTCCTTTCTCATATTGTTTCTAATAAAAAAAGTCTTATCCTTATCATGTTTTATCATCGCTCTTCCTTTCCTATATGTTTAGAATGGATCTAATGAAGAAAACATTTTGTATGAGTGACATAGTTCTGAACAAATATGTTGCATACTTAAAGAATCGATGAATAACATAGATCACATAAGTAGCATCTGATCATAAGTTGCACACCTTTCATCTTTTGTGGTTGGAAGTTTGATGAGGAGGGTGTTTATCAGCTCCAATCTATTATGCTCACATGGACTCCAATAAGTGACTTAGAAAAAACACAAAACTAAAGCTTGACATCATGAGTGACTTTAAACATGTACAATTGATGTGTGCACCGTTGCCTTGCCAATTTATCCAACAAAGTTATCTAGATTTGTATCATCATATGGGCATGTATTGTGTGTGTATCTTTGATGATTTGAATTCCAACGATTCAAGTGATTCATGGATCACTAAGTAACCCTATGCATGTGATATAGAAATTTGGTGTCCCTTAAATAGTGCTATCAACCATCTAATTCTTGACAGATGTGCTACTTGGGGGCCTTATGAATGAAGCAATCAATCATTCAAACCCCATAAATATTTTGAAGCCTTTCGAACCTTGTTTGGTAGTTCAAGATTCTCACAAAACTTTGAAAGAACTCTAGAGTCTTTGACATGGTAAAATGTTTATTAAACATAATGGACTTGATTAGTAGCTATATGAATTGTATCTTTAAACCAAAACGACTGTATCTCACAAAGCAAAAGACTTCTACTGTGGGAGCAATCATGAAGCCAACATCATAACTACTACACTCTTAAAAAAAAAGTTCTAATTGAAATTGGACGGATCACTCACTACTCAACTACCATGAATTGAACCAAGAAAGCATACTTTACACCAACACAACGGAGCTCACATCTCATCCATCTATTTACATAAGTGCATGATTGTAGGTGATTCAAAAGATTATATCCCTATGATATGTGAACAACGATATGAAAATTACATTAATTTTAGCTAGGGTTGATTATAGAGAAGAAAAAATCACGTCAATTCTTTTACCCCCATCCTCCTATTCACAAAAAGTAGCAAACAAAGAGCATTCTAAGTGTATCTCTACCACAAAAAGTAGCAAAAAAAGAGTTTTCTAAGCGTATCTTTACCTTTTGATAATACATAGAACAATTTGTGTCGATGGATGCTTGAAACTTGGAGCTTCCAAGTTTCTTATGAGGGTGTCGAACTTGAAAGCTCAATCGGTTGAGTACTCTGCCTCTCAAGGCTCGAGGTGGGGTTCAACCCCCTTAGGTTGCAAGGGGAGATCCTCACATCTATTGTGAGATGTGTAAACTAGCCCCTTATGGGGAGTGTGGGCCTTTGGACGCTCATTCGATTTGGACTTTAAGACACTCATTCAATTTGGGCCTTCAGGTTCCCAATTCAAGCGAGTGCTCTCATTTGACCTTAAGACAATCCTTGTTCTACCTTAGCAGGCCTTTGGATTTTGTAATCCTAGCTATACTAGGCATCTAACCTCATCTTTGTGGGATATGGGGTGTCCCATTAGTACTATGTTCTGCCCGCTTTTGCTTGTACTTTCAGTTACTTCAAGCTTAATCAGAAGAGCATATCTCTATGATCGAACTTCCTAAAAAAAAGAGTTTCTTATGAGGGAAGGATACAAAAACTCTGAGTGGGCTTGAACACAAACACACACATTTGCCTTCAAATTGGTTTTTATGCCCCCTATTTACCACACGATGGGAAAAAATTTATTCACGCAAGGACCTCCCCAACTTTGGCCAAACTCGAAAGGAATGGTCGATTGAGAAATCCTTGTTTCTTCTAGGTAAAAGAATCTCCCGAGATAAGAGATCTCCACCGTATTTATCTCCTCGAAGATAACAAGCTGAAACCCAAATGGGTCCCGTATGAGGGAGATGATAGATTTATCCGCCTCATTTGTAATGCCCTCTAGATTACCTAACTTGTCCCCTGCAATGTGGGATTGGGGGGCCCCATGGGCACTAGTCCCATTCACATGTAACTTTTCTCCTTTATTTTAATTAAAGTTCGAGAGAATAGGCCAAGGCCGAACTTCCTTTTATTAAAAAAAAAAGTGCCATTCCTTTATATGAACAAACAAATTATAGATACTAGTGCTAAAAGAGAGAGAAAATTATATCAAACCTTTTGCTCTCGTGGATCTTTACCCTCGAGGCCTCAATCATGCAAAGAATGCTTTGAATTATGGGACCTCCCGAGTTTCTTCCCAAGGAGGGTTGCCAAATGCCATCCGTAGTCAGCGTGGAGATTGGACTACTACCACCACCATGTGTAAACCCACCCTTAGATCAATATACATTGCGGGGGGCAATCTAACTCACGAGCCAAGAGTCACCACTCACCGTAACCACTCAACTAGCATGCGTTGACAATAAGTGACGAGAAATGGACTCCTTTCTGGCTTTTGGCTGCTTTGGAGACTGTTCACTAAATGTTGGAGAGCAATAGATGCAGAAAGGGGCGTGAAGCGCCTCAGGATCAGCTCATGCGATCCCTGCTTTCAGAAAAACGAGGATGCAATTGTCCGGCAGGGTATTTATGGAGTACTCTCCATTTATTACACGGAATGATCATCTACTTCACTCATCCTCATTGCGCTCGTGTAGCCTTCGAAGCTCGAAGGAATTTGTTTCATATTCTACGTGGCTGCTAAGAGTAATCAGAGGGGCAACAAGGTGGAAACACACACACACACACACAGTCTAAATTTGTCTGTTTAGTTATCCATGACTGACCCAACTGGTATTATTGCGTATTCAATATCTGTAATGTAACTTTGAGCCTTTGAAGCTTGGAGGACTCTGTAATGCAACTTTGAGCCTTTGAAGCTTGGAGGACATCTGTTCATTGTCATCTTCTACGTGGCTTCTAAGAGTAATCAGAGGGGCAATGGAAAAAGTAGAGAGGGAGAGTCGAAATTTGTTGGCTTAGCGATCTAGAGTCTACCCGAATGGTGTTCAGTATTGTGTATTGAATAGCTACTTTATGATCTTGACCTTGTAAACTTCGGGTTTTTTTTTCCCCTTAAACGTTTGTCGCTGAATACACACACAGTAGTGCGCTTTGATCAGGCTGATTTTTGGCGTTTGATGATGCTTTGTTCAACAACGTACATTTCTGTGTGACTTTTGGTGATGCGTCCTTCAACAACGTTACATTTCTGGGTACTTTGAATCCTTGGGAGTCAGCGAACCCTGGAACTGCCATGTCCTCTCCTAGATAATAACGAGGAAAATACACGCCGGCAGCTGAGAGTTGAGTACAGTTTTACAATTAAAATTCTTCGCCAGTGGAGTTGCATGTCGTGACATGATTTTTCTCCGACCTCTGTCTCGATTTCAATTTATCAGTAGTCCAAGATTGCATGGTTCAAGTTTTTTATTCTCTGTCAATTTACTAGGATTCTGGGTTTTACCTTTGTGAACACGCATAGTACAGGTTACCTATGGTTGAGTGGGTAAGCATAAGAGACGGTCAGTACATGACTTATGTCTTCATTGGTCTGCACATGAGTGTGGGGTCTAATTTGTTCATCAAGTACTTGACTTGTGTTCAGGGATTAGCGGCAAACTTGCGTAACATGAAGAACTCTAATCAAGATTTATTTTTATTCAATTTTGGTGTTCCTGACATATAGTGTCTGCAAGCGACATTGATTCTATTATCGCGCACAATTATAGGTGTGGTAATGTAGTGTTGTACATAACCCCCTATTTAGACTAGTTCTCGGTCACGTATTTTGTATAGAGCATTGCTGCCTTATAGCTGGGTTAACGCTATATGCACATACACACACACGCACACACACAGACACACACACACAGAGAGAGAGAGAGAGAGAGAGAGAGAGAGAGAGAGAGAGAGAGAGAGAGAGAGAGAGAGAGAGAGAGAGAGAGAGAGAGAGAGAGAGAGAGAGAGAGAGAGAGAGAGAGAGAGAGAGAGAGAGAGAGAGAGAGAGAGTTCCGTATTAATGTGATCCTGCAGATAAACCAAGTCTCCCCAGAAAGATGGTTTCCTCTGAGAACGCCGCTGATCGTATGGACGATGTTGTGATTGTTGCGTGAGTGTCTCGTTTTTCTAAAGAGTTCAGTGTAGCCTTATTTTTGCATAAAAGCACACAAGATGCATTCTTGCAAGGCACACACGCGCATTGATGTAGTACCTTAAAATTGCATTTTTAATCGTCAAACAATGTTCATCCCTTGCACATGTAGGTGTAATCTATGAAGTGTAGAATTCATAAATATGCAGTATGGTGAATTGTGGTACATGCAAATCGTATATGCACATCATTTCAAGGGAGTGGCTGACTGCCCACACTCGTTGCTTTGTTTTCCATGCAGAGCATATCGGACACCGATTTGCAAGGCCAAGCGGGGCAGCTTTAAAGATACGCTTCCTGAGGACCTGCTTACACCTGTTCTGAAGGTGAGAGACATACATAAAGAGTCAATTATAGAACTAATAGGACAGAAGAAATGAATTGAGATTTCATGGCATAGGCTCTCGTGGAAAGGACTGGAATAGATCCTGCCGAAGTGGGTGACATTGTAGTGGGTAGCGTGCTTGGCCCAAGCTCTCAACGTGCTGCTCAATGTAGAATGGCTGCTTTTTATGCAGGCTTTCCAGGCGAGTCATGTTTTAAAGTTTCTGTAAGGTGTCAAAGATTTCCAAATGATCAAAGGTTTAATCATTCGGTGGTGGAGTGGTTTTGCATACGAAGTTGTTGCTTAAATGTCTCCGTGATGCTTGTATGCATGCATGGGGCCATACATTTGTTAATCGAAAGTTGTCTGTAGATACGTGCCTTACAATGCACATACCTTTATGACGTGCACACATTGATGAACAGACTCAGATGTAAAACCGAGTGTGACGTTTAACTCTTATTTTCTGAATTTGTGTCAAGGATTTGTGATTTTTGCAGAGATCGTGCCAGTTAGGACTGTGAATAGGCAATGCTCCTCTGGCCTCCAAGCTATAGCTGATGTGGCAGCGTCTATCAGAGCAGGTTATTACGAAATAGGTGAGTTTTTTTGTATAACAAAGTGCTTAAATGCCAGCTTATTGTCTACAGTGAAGCTAATTTTTATCACCTCCAAATCATGGAGGTTATCTGTCGTTGCAGTGGTCCCATGACCACTGACTTTGAACATTTAACCTGATCGTCAAGTTGGTGGAATGGTTCGGAAGAGGGGGATGCTAGTGCACTATACAGAGAAGGGGTGTTACAACATAAGTTATCACTCCTTGGATATGAATGGAGTTTTGAAATAATGCACATGAGACTCTGCTCTACATGTTTAGAGAAGGTTTTAAAGAAAAGAATACATATGGACTGCTAAAAGGACCTAGTGAGATATTGTAAAAAATAAGTGTCCAGAGTCGAGGTTGTTAGTCAAAATAGGGGTGCATCTACAAATCATGGCATCCTGATTCTTCATTCATCCTATTTCCATATGAAAGAGATAGGCATTGGCTATATGTACAATTTTGTTGAGAAAATGGCCTTTGAGAGGGTGTATGGGATGCATCTGGCATTAGTCTTGGATGAAACATGAAGAGCTCCCATTCGAACTTCCTCACCTCTATGGGAGAACATGTGATTTTAATGTTCGCCTCTTTCCATTAACTTTCAAATTACATGCGGCCCACCTCTCTCTTTGGATGCTGCTTGTATAATTTTTACTTATGTGAGGAATTGTGTGCAACTAACTGCAAGGGGGTGACCTTCTTAAGGGGCTATAAGTGAGCATGATGATAATGTTTGATTGTAGACATTAATGCAACAATGCCATTTTGCTGCTTGAGTGTTTCTGTTTTGCTGATTGAGAATGATGGAGTTTGAGCCATGCATTTAAGCCTAACATGTTTGCACTCTTCTTCAAGGTTGTGTTAGCATTTCACTTCCATCGGTCTCTCGCATCTGAGTATATGCTCAGTACTGGGAATGTTTCTAACCTGTTATGAGTGCTTGTGTAAATGGTAAGGCTGTTATGCTAAGTGTAGATGGGAACAATGACCTCATTCACTCCTGGTTCCTGTGTGTGTGCCCATGCACCCTCTATTTGGTTAAAACAACTCTGCAGGTGTATGCACATTTGCGAGGCCAAGGTTGAAATATCTGCTTGATTTGTGATCTGGTATCTCTTTTAGTTCTTTATCAAATATCTGATGAGTTTTGTTTGGATGTATGCATTTCTAGGGATTGCTGCAGGTTTTGAGTCCATGAGTGCAGTTGGTAGTCTATCTGCTTGGGAAGGACCCATAAATCCAAAGGTCTGTCGAATCCTTTATATATCCTTTGCTACTTGATTTTCATGGGCTTTTAAAATCAATTACATGTCTCATTGAAGCAGGCTTCAACAATTAAGGCAGTAGAAGACTGCCTTCTACCTATGGGCATTACCTCAGAGAATGTTGCAGAGCGGTATGGAATCTCTCGAGAAGCCCAAGACACGGCTGCAGTAAGTTTTAAAGTTGAATCTCATGCCCAAGCTAGTCCTCTACCTTGTAGATGTTCTGTGATTGTGTGATATGCTTCCATAATTGTTTTCTGCTTGTCAGCTCTGAGTTGTCTGTCAGAACTGTTCCCACGTCAACATGTGTTTATGTGATTTTGACCTTACAGTCTCTTAGCTCGATGCAATCGTTTTTTTCATTCTTAAACTAGAGAGGAAGTGCCCAAATCCTGTGTTCATGCTATCCTGTGGTAAATTTTGAAGTTGAATCTCATGTCCTAGCTAGCCCTCAACCTTGATAGACGCTCTGTGATTGTGTGATATGCTTCCATAATTGTTTTCTGCTTTTCAGTTCTGAGTTTTCTGTCAGAGCCCATCCCATGTCAACATGTGTTTGTGTGATTTTTATCTTACAGTCTCTTAGCTCGATGCAATTGTCTTTTTCATTCTTGACTAGAGAGGAAGTGCCCAAATCCTGTGTTCATGCTATCGCGCATCATGGCTTCAAACCTGTATTTTTATCTTTGAGTAATAATATTAATTTGTAAATTAGAATCAAACTACCTTTTCTTTGCGTTTCATGTTTTTTCTTTATGTGATAATAAGCCATTGTTGTAAGTCTTTTCCAAACTTTTTTGAGCGTAAGTTGACTGAGCTTTTCTATTCAAGGTACTGTCTCATGCCCGTGCTGCTGCGGCAACTACAAGTGGCAGATTCAAGGATGAAATTATTCCTATTCACACAAATGTAAGAAGAGGTCTTCCAAATCTTTTTCTTGGCACAGAAATACTTCTATTGTGTTATCAACCATGTGTTTATTGGGTGCTCATCTTGGAAGGTTGTCGATGCGAAGTCTGGCATTGTGAAACCTTTAGTTGTATCAGAAGACGATGGCATCAGACCTGATACCACTTTGGAAGTTTTGGCCAGGCTCAAAGCAGTTTTCAAAGAGAACGGCTCTACGACTGCAGGTGGGTTTCACATGACAGTATATTTTATGATGCCATGGATCTTACCATTCATGTCATAGTTTCTAGAGTTTTACATGCTTAGTTTGCCTACTTATTTCTCTCTTGTGATGTTACTTGCTTTTGAGTGTTTAGGAAATGCCAGTCAGGTTAGTGATGGAGCTGGAGCAGTTCTGTTGATGAGAAGGGATGTGGCTACAAGGAAAATCCTTCCAGTTCTTGGCATCTTTAGGTACTTGAGGAATGCAATCAGTATATCAACACATGCATAGCTGAGTAAAATTGCATGGACAAATAGAGAAATGTACATAGCAGAAAATAGTGATACATGTTGTACCTTTTTCTCTGTTATTTCAAGCCTTTTTCTTTCTTTGAAGTTATCTCAAAATTGGAACCCGGAACTAAGGAATTACTTACCAAATTTGTATCCCAAAGGCATCTCCTTGGCTAAAGTAGAGAACCCATAACGTAGGCAAACATGTAAATGCTATTTGGGCCTGGCTTAAGATGGTAGAGGCAAAAACCTTTGCCATTATTTTGTAGAGAATTCTGAGCTAGGCAATTGGATGCTAGTCCGATAACATTTGTGGCTCATCGGTTTTGGGTTGTAGAACTGTGATTTCCTCCTTAATAAAGGCGGAATGTAAGTGGAAATCCATATCTCATTGATGAGAAACCTAATAATTTCTTTCGGATCTTACCAATAGCACATAATGAACTCTGTATATAGGCCATCTTGCCCCGGGACTTTGTTATTGTCCAAATTTTGCAGAGCATAAAGGAAGTAGTTGTCATCAAATATTGCCTGCAGGTTTCGTAAGGGTAAGGAGGTTGGACCAGAAAAAGCTAGAAGTCCAACTTCCAAGTCATCACTTTGCTCACTAGAGTAACTTCTAGAGCCTAAAAAAATGTCTTGAAAATAAGTAAAACACAATTGCAATAAGGAAGGAGTATCCAATATCCATTGAGCATCTTTGAAAACCAGTGATAATGGTTGTTGTTTCCTTTGTCTTTTGACTCGTTTCACAGAAAGTTTTAATAGAGAAATTTTATATCCCTTAGGATCAGCCTTGCAACACTAGACACGACAAAAACCATATTCACAAACATAGATAGGTGGACATCAGACTCACCTTCCAGCCATTGGGTCCACAATGACCTACCCTTGAGCTTGGGAGCTTGTAGCCAAGAAGGTGGTAGCCTTCTCAAGGGCATGGTCTCCCAAACCACCGTACTCACCTAGGAGATGTATGCTAGTAATTCATAGGTGCTCCATAAGCCTAGTTCGCTTCTTTCGGGTAATTGATTATATGCGGTGGAGTCAGAGATTCACTACACAAGTTTTCATGTCAATACTTACAATTTTATGAGATTTTGGCATTGGTCATGACTCATATGCTCATTTTGCAGAGGAGATTTTGGCAAAATTTTTCCATATTTTTTTTGGCTTTGCAAACTACAGTCGACAACTTATTCCTTGATACACTTATTGATGTGAGCACATTCACTCTCACATAATCCTTTTGATTGGTCATTACTGTTCATTAGTCCATGTTTCTGGGGAGACTATTGATTTTTTCCCGGAATCAAACACTAGGTCATCCTTTCTTGAGCCTTGGTGGTGCTTGGACTATTCTAGCTCCATTTTCTTTCTAGTCGATTCTCTGTTATCATGGCATCAAAAATCTCAAGCATATGTGGTGGATCTGGGTCTAATGCCAGTGTTCCGAAGAGGAGTTATAACTTGCAAGGCAAAGACCATTTTGAGATCCGGAAATTTGATGGCACAAACTTTGCTCTATGGAAGAATCAAATTAAAGATTTGCAGATATAGAGGAGACAGTGGAAGCCAGTGAATAGAATCTCAAAGAGGCATGTTGATATGGATGATGGTGACTGGGATGAGCTGGATAAAATGGCAAGGTCTACCGTTCGATTGCACTTGGTATAGAGGAGATAGTGGAAGCGAGTGAATAGAATCTCAAAGAGGCATGTTGATATGGATGATGATGATGATGATGATGATTAGGATGAGTTGGATGAAATGGCAAGGTCTACCATTCGATTGCACTTGGAAGATAATGTTTACTTTACCATTCGATTGCACCTGGCAGATAATGTTTACTTTACAATATTGGATTGTGAAAGTGCAAAGGAGCTTTGGAAGAAGTTATGCAATACATAAGAAAAAGAAACTGCATCAAATAAAGTATATTTGATGAGAAAATTATGTGACCTTCACATGGACACAAATAGTGTTGTTGCTCATCTAAATGAGTTTGATGCTATATTCTCCCCATTATAGGCTCAGAAAATGGAGATGGATAATGAAATGGAAGTAGTCTTGTTGTTATGCACCTTGTCATCATCATGGGATACATTTTGCAAAGCTATTAACAATAGTGCACTTGATGGTAAATTGGTCTATGATGACATATGTGGAGCACTCTTGGGTGAGGAGATTCATAGATAATCTATGGTTGGCACTCAAAGTGGAGATGCATATGATGTTCTTGGTTCTTACGAAGGAAAGAATTAGCAACGTGGAAGGAGAAAGAACAAGGAAACAAATGGACAAACGAGATAAGAGTATAGTAAATCAAGGGAGAGGGATATCGAATGCCATTATTGTCATAAGAAGGGACACATGAAGAAAGACTGCAATGTGCTAAATAATGCTAAAGGTAAAGGGCAGAATGTTATGGGCACATTAAACAACTACTTGCACCATCTACTTCGATGGTGAAGATTGAAGAAATCAATGCTATTTTTGATGATGTTGATGTGTTGACACTTGACAGTAATGTGCCTACTGAGGCTCTTATGGCTGATTCTCTTTCCCACATGTGGAAGTTAGATTCTGGTGCCTCTTTCCATGTGACACCACATAGAGAATGGTTCTCTACTTATGCAGCAAAGTCTCTTGGTACTATGAGACTTGGTGACTCTTACCAATGTGACATTGTTGGGATTGGAGATATGGTTGTGCACTTCATTGATGTTTCAAAATTTACTATGCATAATGTACGCCATGTACCTCACTTATCATGTAGTTTGATGTCAGTCGGTCAACTTGATGACCTTGCTTACAAGGTGGTTTTCTATGCTCGGTCCTTTCACATATCAAAGGGCAACATGTTTATTGCAAAAGGAAGCAAAGCTGGCTTACTTTATCCTTTATTTGTATCACCGAAAGAGCACTTGTTAGTTGTTCCAGAACAACCTATGGTTTGTATATCGCATGGCCGTTTTGGCCATATATCTCGTAGTGGAATGGAAAATCTTTCTCGTTCTGGCTACTTACCTATGTTATCTTTCTCTGATTTTTTATTTTTTGAGCATTGACAATATGGAAAGCAAACTAGGAATGTGCATAAAATGCACATTGACTCTTCAATTCAGCCTTTAGATCTGATTCATACAGATGTGTGTGGTCCTATGCCCACAAGGTCATTAGGTGGTTCTCTTTACTTTGTCACTTTCATAGATTATGCTACTAGAAAAGTTTAGCTATATCCTATCAAATCAAAGGATGAGGTATTCCCTATTTTTAGAAAATGGCTTGCTTCAATTGAGACTGAAAAAGGAACTAAGCTTAAGGCTTTACATCAGATAATGGGGGTGAGTATACCTCACATGAATTCAGCCTTTTCTATCCGTCTAGAGAATTTTGCAAAGAGTTTACAACTCCTTATACCCTAACACAGAATGGTGTAGTTGAAAGAATCAATAGAACTATCCAGGATAAAGTAGTTTCTATCTTGCATCATGCAAACCTTTCACTAGGCTTTTGGGCAAAAGCAATATTGATTGGAGCTCATGTGATTAACCTTTCACACCTAGTATGGCCAAAGGTTTGAAGTGGCACAAAAGTTATGGACAAGGAAGCCACCATATTATGATCATCTTTGAGTTTTTGGGTGTGAAGCATATGTTCAAACTTCATATACCAAAGTTGGAGCATAAGTCAAAGAAATTAATTTTTCTTGGATAGACAATTTGCATATCGCTTATGGGATCTTGAAACATGATTAGTGATCAGAAGTAGTGATTTCATTTTTAAGAAGTCTAAAATGCATAAACAGCCCATTAAGGAGCTT
>CM035407.1:185573233-185600733 GCA_020310875.1 Ceratopteris richardii
CAGTAAGAATTGGATCAATTTCTTTGCAGGCACTGGAATGGGGGCAGCTGCAGTTTTTGAATGCAGTAGCATCCCATGATGTCTCGGCATGAATATGTGGTGCGATTTAGCCACTCAAGAATAAATTGCATGTACTCTTCTCTATTGAAGTAAAAGTTACACTCTTTATAGCAAGGACAGGTGCCTACATACTTTTTGAGTCATTTCTGCAAGAAGCTTGTGATCTTATGTTATTGAGCTTACATTGCAGAAACTTAAGCAATTGCCTACTGTAGTGAAGGGAAGTACTATCTCATTCAGAACGTATCCAGATCTTCAATTTCCTAGCGAAATATATAAATTATTCTACACAGATGATGTTTGCTATATTTGAAGTAAATCAAGTATTGCAACTCATTAAGACTGTCCAAAATCAGGCAAAACTGAAATAGTTAAGGATGAAATTCAGCAGAGATGAAGAATTACCCCGCATGTAGGACAATGAGTAAAACTAGATTGGGCTTGGTTGGGACAGAGGTGGAGGTAGCAATGTACGCGGGTGCCTTCTGCCTTGTTCAGCAGCTGGTAGTGGCACTACGTTTTGGAAATTTTTTGCTTTGTTTCATATCTGAAGGCAGCAGTGTAGTAAAGTCTTTTCCACCATGCATTCGGAACCTCTAGAATATTCTGGACATGTACTTATAAATGCATGTTTTACTCTTATTATGTGTAATACACATGCCAAAAATATCTTTCAATTCTCATCCTCTTACATCCGAAGCTTAAAGTAACCGTTTCTCTGAAATATTTTAGCATGTACACAATGATCCTCATGCTTTCCGAATAATCTTGGGATTCTGTGACAGAAATTACACCAATTGGTTCATGTATCCAGCAGATTGTGCTTTATATCTGGGGAAATACTGGAATAAGTTTCAGCCTGTACAATTAGTTACCAGGAGATATATTTTTATCCTTTGGCAATGAAATAAGGTAGCCAGTGTTGTTACTGCAATTAAAATCAACTTCACTCTTAATAGCGTGCTCTCACTTGACATGATCTTCTACATGTCATTATAGCAAGAAGGCTTTCGGTCACATGTTTGTTGAAATGAGAAAAACATGGAGGAGAAAACAAAAGAGTGAAAACAGGATGAACTTGATGATTAATATAAAAAGGATCTACACTAATGGCTTATGACCATGACTCTATAACGAGAATGTGAAGATGTGAGAGTGCATTGGGCCATGAGAAAGGAAAAGGGGCTCTCCTCAAACAAAGTAAAGGCAAACACTCGTGGGATAATCTGAGAGCCTGTGAGAGTCTATAAGAGTATATGAGAGATTCCCTTGTATGTGATTTTCTTTGAGAATACATGATCCTCTGTGGATGAGACTATGTAGGGTAAAGAGTTGTTGAAAAACACATTGATGAACTTTTTATGCTTTAGCTTTCTTCATTAGAATGGGATGACATTATTTGAACATATGGTCAAAATTTTGCCAAGATGAAGGCGTGTTTCTGTATGCAAGAGAATTACAATAATCATTCATAAAGCTGAAGTGGGCACCCTCCGAAAAGAAGAACATGAATAGTACACTCGCAAGAAGACTTTCCATATGTAACATGCAAGCAAACGAAAGAATGCAAGAAAACGTTTACATTTCGAGTATTCTTGCTCTTCCAAAGAACTCTTGAAAAAGGTTAAGAATAAGAAAGCACATTGGCAAGCCCTGCCTACGTACCAATGAACAAATCATAGAATTCTTGCCTTAAGTAAGTGCTTTATTTTATAATATCGGGGATTTCTTACATCATCGCTCACCTAAGAATGCTACAAACCATGACCGAACTTTTTTCTACCATACTTCGTTAAAGGTGTTGTGTCGCTCTTCCTTAATAAGGATGTTTTTTTTTCAAAGGAGCTTGAATTGAGACCTATTCTCCTAGATATGCTTGACTTAATTGAAAGTACAAGTGAAAGTGGGTGTAGTATTGATGGGACTTGTATCTCGCGAAGTAGGTGTTAGACATCTAACACGGTCGGGATTATAGACCCCAAAGGCCCACTAGGGTAGAACTTGGGAAGGGATGGTCGTAGGGCTAGATGAGGTGACAGACTAATTTTGATGAGGGATAAGATTGGCCGAAGGTCAACTAAGTTCAACAAGCATTCATTCTAGCCTCATGAAGGCATGGGCAGTGTCCACAACCACAAGGAATCGAACCTTTGCCCCCACTTTGGAGATTGATGCACTTGGACTAATAAGGAGGATTTTTCTTCTTTAAGTGATTGTAGATTGATCGCATTGATGGACATTCTTCATAAAGCCCTCACTGAATCTTTGGCGACATGAATAGAGTTCTTCCTCTCTCATTATATGCATTCTACACAAAACAAATGAATCAAAGTGGCATCCATCAATGATAATATTCCTATTCTCAAGTTTGCCAATAGACTATATGAAAGTCACTAGGAGTAATATTTCCAATTTGCAAGTTGATTTTTTTGCATCCTTTGATATGTTGGATGGGACTATATTCACCATGTTTTGAGATGTATTTAGTTTGTACCTACATTGCAAAAGATAATCGCGTTTCCTCTATGATATCTTTGTACATGTCTTTAAATGAGACTATAAATTTGCATAGAGGCATTTTCGAAGTTGCTCTCTTTGTCCTTTGTTGCTTCCATGGGATACCCATTCGTTTAATGCCATGTTTGAAGAATTTGGTACATTTGATTTCATAAAAAGAAATGATTTTGGATGGTATAATATTCCAAGTGCAAGATTCACAAATGAGACTTGATTGTTTTTCGACAGTTTTCAAAAATATTAAACATTGCATGGATCGTCTTATAATCGCTCCTTATAAACTTTTACTTGCAACATTCCATGGATTTTTCCTTATTGCACCTAGGCTATCCATTGAATGTGAATGTTAAAACTAATTAGCAAGGTTTCTAGATACTTCAAAGTCCATGCCTAAGGTTGTTAAACGTAAAGTCCCTACATCACCATATTTGTATTGTGCAGAGAATTATCAATTATGAGTTGATGCATTGTTTGCTTCTTGTGGATCAATAAAGCACCCTCTGAGACCATTCATTAATGCAAAAGATATCTTCTATGGAGAAATTCTTTTAGAACACTAGTGCCATGCCTAGATGATTACTTGTTTACTTTCCAAAAGTGAGACTTGGAATTTCGGATCCATTCTTACTATGGAACACCCTACTTCTTTATTATTGGCCCCTTTTAATCATATTTTATTTTTATAGAGCTCATATACTATGAAATGTGAATGGTAGATGGGTCCATGGTCCAAGATTCTTCCCATTGTTATGATAAAAATATATCTTGGATCCATTGTTACTATGGAAATACCTTACTTCTTTATGATTGAATACCCAAATAATGATACAAATGCCTCAAATCTAATATCTCAAAAGAGGCCTGCGAATCAGACCTTAATTAAGCAATATGCTTCTCATTAGGATTAGTGAGCAACATATCATCAACATATACAATAATAACAGAAGCGCGTCGTCTGCATGCTTAACATATAAGGTGCTCTCAATTGGATTGTTCTCAAAGCCATGCACTAGCAAGTAGTCATGTATCCTCATAGCAAACATGTGGCGGTTGCTTCAAACCATATAATGCTGTTTTCTACCTACGTACTTTGTTTTCATGCCCTTTTTGCACAAAATCATAGGGCTGAAATACATACACCATGTAAAACACAATTTAGCAATGCAATTTTAATGTCCAACTGTTGTACATTCAAACCATGATGAGCTACAAGTGCACAAATGCTCGAGAATATGGTCATTCATCATGTGGGAGCAAAGCTCTCATCAAAATCAATGCCTCTCTCTTGAGCATAACCTTTGGCAACAAGCTTAGCCATATACCTATCAATTGTTCCATCATGCCTATATTTTTGCTTTTATATCCATATAATGCCAATGAACTTTTTTCTTGGAGGCTAATCACATAAAGACCATGTACCATTCTTCAACATAGCATTACATTCTAATTGCATAAAGCCATCCAATTTTCTAAAGTTTATGCTTCATCAAAAGAAACACACTCTTTCTCATCACAAAGGAGTATGGTATGAGAAAGATGCATCTAATTTGCTATCTCTCAAAGTTTGCACCAGCCATTTAGGCATAGTTTTTGCTGCTTCTATGTCATCTCTCTCATCAACAAGTGCATCATCTAAATCTACATAAGAAATGGAAAGATTTGCATCATCATTTGAAACTTGGGAAGGCTGAGAAATTGCTATATTTGGAGCAACACTTGACTATCCATCGGTGAAAAGAGGAAGCAAAGTGTCATACATATCTTGTGAGCTAAGTGATGTCTCCTTGATACATGAGATTAAGGTCTGAATTGCACGCCTAAATTGCATTTGTTCTTTGGATGACACAAATGATAGCCCATGATTTTAGAACTATATCCAACAAAAATGCATTTCACTACTTTATCATCTAATTTTTTGCGTTGTTATTCATGAACTAATGCATATGCGAGATAATAAGAAAACATAAAGTTGAGAAATAGATGGATTGCGACCATGCCAAGCCTCATATGGAGTGATGTAATATAATGCTTTGGTGGGATACTTGTTAAATACATATACTACACACATAACAACCTAAAACTAGAAGATATGTTGTAAAGCTTGACTTTTGACCATACATCTTGCCATTTTCATGAGAGACTTGAGATGTACACTGATTTTATATCCCACACCGAGCTAAAAATGCATTTAACTAAGAAGACATATATTCCACCTTGGTCAACAGAGAGGCTATATACACCTCAACAACTCCATTTTTGTGAGGTGTATACGACACTAGAATGTTTTTTTATCCGACATCCAACTAAAATGCATTTAACTAAGAAGACATATATTTCCACCTTGATCAAAATAGAGGGTGCCCATTTTACATGTTGATAGATTTTCAACCATGACCAAGAACTATTTAAAGAACATAAAAATCTCAAACTTTGTTTTATATGGATAAAGCTATGCATGCTTGGAAAGTCATCAATGAAGGTCATGAAGTATAAATAATTCTCAAATGAAGGTGTTTACATAGGAGCATAGACATCACTATGAATAAGAAGCTCTAACTGAACCATCTTTTGGGAAGGAGAAGTCTTACATTTTGCCCAAAATGAAGCCTTCACAGACACATTTAGCACGTGCCTCAAGTTTGGGCAGAGAGGACACAATTTGTGATTTCTATAAGTGATGCAAACTAGAAAAATTCAAATAACCAAAGCATGCATGCCAAAGCTTGGCATATGAGATAGCTTGAGAATCATGAACTACACATGTTGAATCATTCACAGATCTCATATAATCTATGAGCTTCTTTAGCCCTCAACATAAAATGCCAAAAGGGATAATAACATCACCATGAAGAGATCATGAACTACACATTTGTCACCAACAAATTTGACAACCAAGCCAATCTTGGCTAGTGCTGAAAGTGATAATAGTTTCTTCTTCATCCCCAACATATATAAGGCATATGAGAATGTAAAAGAACTACTATCAATAGTAGTTAGAGCGATCTTCCCAAGTCTCATTACAAGGTAAAAGGAGTTTTTAGCACATGTAACATTATTACTTATAGGGGAAGGCTCAAGTGAAGTGAATAAACTTATATGGGAGGTATTATGTTTGGTTGCACATTATCAAAGCACCAAACATCCAAGTCTACTACATAGAGACATTGCTCATGAGAAAGATGTGTGATAAGTGCAAAAATTAGTAAATTCCCATTATTCATTTCCAACTTTTGTTTTAAGTGTAGAGGTCTCTACAACAACCATTCCAACCTCTTTCTTCTTTGCCTCCTTTGCAGCCAGTTCAGGACAAATCTTTATGACATGATCATTTGCCTTATAGTACTTGCAAAACTATTTATGCGTTTTGGTTTTCTTTTAATCTTTGTCTTCCTTCTTTGATTGTGCAACATGAGCATATTTTTCCTTACTAGAAGATGAGCTTCATTTGCCTTTTGCCTTTCAAGTGACTAAGAAAGCTTGATCTACGACACTCATAATTGACATGTTCTACCTAGATTGATCTTCCAACAACAAAATAGAGACTAACTCCTCAAAGGTTATGACATTTGGATTGTCATTCATCATCAGCGGAAGAGTAGAATCAAAACTTTGATATAAATATGGAAGACCGTTAAGAACATTCTACATAAGTGATCTATTTAGAAAAAGTTCACAAGCAAAAATCAAATGCTCTTTCAAATTTTTGATCTTTTTTGAAAACTGTCCATTGAATCTCCTTCATTCATATGCTCACTCTCCAAGTGTTCTCAGAGATAAGCAACATGAGCCTCATTTCTTGATTGGTATTATGTTGTATGACTATCCCAAGCATCTCCTTTTGTTTTGCATGAACAAATGTGAGGGATAATGGCATGTTCGGTAGATAAAGTTATCAATGTATGTGCCTATGCATCTTTGCCATCCCAATGAAGTTTCTTTGCAACAGTAGGTGCAATACCAACCACAAGATGACTAAGAAATTGAATATCGTCATCTTCAATACCATTTGCATCACCTTTTATTACTCTATTTGCAATTAGGACATGTTTCAACACCCTACACAATATTCCATAGCCTTTGTGCTACCCATACATGATGCATTATGTGTGCTCACAATGGGTAAGTAGTACCATCCAAGATATCCTCAACAACCTACATATACAATGCATTGCATTGTTGCTTTCAACCATGGCCAACAACTAAATATCTTGATGCAGAAAATTGAATATATCTCAAAAATTTGAGCAAAAACACCTTACTGATCTTTGCTTAACATGTAGGAGACTTAGAGTTGCTTATACTACAAAACCCAAAGTTGTGTATGTGTTTGATACAAAAGGACAAGATTGCTTACATAGTCAACACGATAGTGTGCTTGGAGGTTGAAACAATGCACAAGAAAAAAAAATGCCAGATCGCGAAGCTTTTCTAAACTTCTAATTGCCTCGAGTATGCTCACCAATTTTCATTCGATATTGAGGTTGTCATTAGAGGGGTATCGACAACACCCTAGATCAAGTAATGACTTGCTTTGATACCAATTGTTGGAGCTCAAGGTCAACGAAAGCATAGGCATTGTTACCATTAGTGTCCATGTGAAAGGCCAAATGGTTGCCATACACTTTTGTATATGTTCTAAAATATGTAGTATCTTGTGCAACCACTAACTGTAATTTTAACCATATTTGTAAAATCTAGGAAGTCTGAGTTCATGCTCTTTGTGTATTGTGTAGTTCTATGACTTTGGTAGGTTTTTATGAAGTAGCATTCTCATGGATTGGAAATCTATTGTCCATTGTGAGGGCATCATCATGGAACTCTTGCAAAGGAGATCTAGTGTGGCACATCAGGATTACACCATCTCACTAGTATCAAAGCTATTTGAAGCAAAATGTTTTTTTGTTGTTGTGCAAGTGAAGCGAGCACCCAACACCCACTCGTAGCTTTCTCTAAGGCTCATGAACAAGGCAGCAACCAAGGCATAGAACTTGCCATCCGAGTCACCGGAGTCAACATTGGCGCCATTGGCTATGCGAGAGGACCTCAACAATCAAGGAAGACAAAGGTTCCTAGTACTTCCTGCGAGGTCACACATCCCAATACCGTTCTCCTTAGAGCTGACTTCACTTGAAATCTCTTGTTACTAAGTTACACTCGTGTGGTGTTTGAGTAGGGGAAAAGACTAAGGTTCACATTACCTTGAATATGTTTTGGGTCCTAAAACCTTCATTTTTTGCTTTTAAAGCTTATTTTGCAGCATTTTTGTTGTGATTCTTGCAGCTATCTTGGAGTACTTTCATGCATAGTTCTCTATACATAAGTTCAAGAACATCAAGAAGAGTGTCCCACCCACCTGCAACTTTCTCCAAGGCTTACGATGAAGGTGGTGACCAAGGCATACCTTGTCATCCGAGTCATCGAAGTCATCGTTGGTTCCATTGGCTACACATGAGGACCAGAAAGCTTTATTCTTTACTTTTAAAGCCTATTTTGGGACCTCAAAGCTTTATCATCTACTTTTCAAGCTTGTTTTGAAGCATTTTTGGGATGATTTTTGGAGCCGTCTTGGAGCACTTTCACACCTAGTTCTCTTTAGACACATTCAAGAAAAAAAAGAAAAATGTATTTTGTGCTTCTTTGAAAATGATTTTTCCACCTTTTTGAGTCTTCTTACAGGTGCTTGGAAGGCTTTTTATGCAAGTTCTTTGGGTCAAAACAAAGGAGTTGATAGAGACTTGTAGGTTTTGTTGGCTAGAGTTTGGATTGTAAATTTAGTCTTTGAGTGCCATTTTACTCCATATACTAAGCACACACACTATGTATGCTTTTGTGGATATTGCTTATCTACATACATGTGGTCACTAATATCAAGAAAAATGATCTTTGTGCTTCTTTGACGAAGAATTTTCAAAATTTTTTGAGTCTTTTTACAGGTTCTTGGAAGGCTTTCAAATGTGATGGGAGCAACCATTGCAAGTTTATACAGGTTCTTTGGGTGGAAACAAAGGAGTTGACAGACACTTGTAGATGTTGTTGGCTAGAGTTTGGACTATAAATTCAGTCTTTGAGTGCCATTTTACTCCATGTATTGAGCACATACACACTATGTATGCAAATGTGGATACTCCTTATGTACATACATGTGGTCGCTGATATAGTAACATTTTTGCATAACGCCTTTTGATGTTGATAAAGAGGGACTTGGTGAGGTTTTCTTAACTAGGAGATACTCACATGTTGAGGTCTCTTTAGTGATGCACATGGAAAACTTACCCAACCTCGCCATAGGAGATGTAGCTAGTTGCACATAGGTGCTCGATTAACATAGTTGGCTTCTTTTGCTTAAGTGGTTATATCTAGGGGATTTAGTAGTTCACTATGAAAACCTAGTACTCATAGTTTGATGAGTTTTTACATTGTTCATATGATCATTTTGTAGAGGAGATTTTGGCAAAAAATTTCAAGATCTTAGATTTATAGCTATACATCGGTTGACTTTTCTCCTTGAGAAACTTATTGGTGTGAGCACATACATTCTCATATAATTTGTGGTTGGCACTTAGAGTGGAGATGCATATAATGCTCATGATTCTTACCAAGCAAAGAATAAAAAATGTGGTAGGAGCATGAACAAGGAAAAGATTGGTCAATGAAATAAGAGTAGAAGTCAATCAAGCAAGAAGGATATCAAATTCCATTGTTGCCATAAGAAAGGACACATGAAGAAAGATTTCTATGCATTAAAGAATGCTAAAGGTAAAGGAAAAAATCTTGATGGCCATGTTAAATAGTTACATGCACCATCTACTTTGATTGTGAAGATAGAGGAAATTGATTCTATTTTTTATGATGTTAATGTGTTTGACACTTGATAGTACTGTGCATAATGAGGATCTTATGGTTGATTCTCTTTCCCGCACATGGTTGCTAGATTCTAGTGCTTTTTTACATGTGAAACCGAATAGAGAATGTCTCTCTACTTATGCAACAAAATCTCTTGGTACTGTGAGACTTAGTGATTCTTACAAGTGTGATGTTGTTGGGATTTGAGCTGTGCTTGTGTAGCTCATTGATTGTTCAAAATTTACTACGCATAATGTAAGTCATGTGCTATAGTTATCATGCAATTTGATGTTAGTTGCTCAACTTGATAACCTTGGTTACAAAGTGATTTTCTATGCTCAGTCCTTTTGCATATCAAAGGGCAGTATGATTATTGCAAAAGGAAGCAAAGTTGGCTCACTTTATCCTTTATTTGTATCACAAAAAGAACACTTGTTAGTTGTTAGTAAAAAGTCTATGGCTTGTATTCGGCATGGTTGTTTGGGCCACATATCTCATAGTGGAATTGAAAATCTTTCTCGTATGGCTACTTGCTTGTGTTATCTTTCTCTAATTTTCATTTTATGAAAATTTTCAATACGGAAAGCAAACCAGGAATGTGCATAAGATGCACATTGAGTCTTCAATTCAGCCTTTGAATCTCAATCATACAGATATTTGTGGTCCTATACCCACAAGGTCATTAGGGTTCCCCTTACTTTATCACTTTCGCAGATGATGCTACTAGGAAAGGCTGGATATATCCTATCAAATCAAAGGATTAGGTGTTTCCTACTTTCATTAAATGGCTTGCTTCAGTTGAGACTGAAAAAGAAACCACGCTCAAGGCTTTACATCCAGATAATGGGGGTGATATTATCTCATGTGAATTCAACATTTTCCCTCAGCCTAGAGGAATTTGTTGCAACTTTAGAGTTCATACCCCAATACAGAATGGTGTAGGTGACAAGATGAGTATAAATATTTAAGACATACTAGTTTCTATGCTTCATCATGCAAACCTTTCGCAGGGATTTTGGGTAGAAGTAGTATTGAGTGTAGTTCATGTGATTAACCTTTCACCTAGTACTACCAAAGGTCTAAAAGTGGCACAAGAGTTATGGACAGGGGAGCCACCATATTATGATCATCTTTGAGTTTTTGGGTGTGAAGCATATGTTCATATACCCAAGAATCTTAGAGAAAAGCTAGACCATAAGTCAAAGAAATGCATTTTTCTTGGATATGGCCGAGAGGACCAATTTGGATATTGCTTATGGGATCCTAAAACACAGTTAGTGATCAGAAGTAGTGATGTCATTTTCAATGAGTCTAAGATACTAAAAAACCCATTAAGGAGGTTGAAGTGGAAGATTGATGTTTGAGGATACTAGTTGAACAATTAGCATGCATAAGAATTCTACACATAGGGTTGTTCAGAAGAATGCCTAAGTAGATTAGTATGGAAATGTTCCTCTTTAAGAACCATAGAGAAATTATGTGTGTGTCTCCCATCCACCTAATAGATATGTTCCAAGCTTGCATTTTATTATGCAAATAGATGTTGGTGAGCCTTCTTGTTACAAAGAGGCTATGCATACAGAGGATCATGTCGAGTGGGAGCATGCCATGAAGAGTGAATTGAATTCTATTCACAATAATGGTACTTGGAATTTAGTACCTTTTCCAGAGGGTAGCAAACCTTTAACAGAGTGTGTTCGGGCCCAAAAAGCACTATTGTAGCAACTATGCAAGAATTTTTTTCCCTTTGTGCCAAACATATATACAAGTTTTTAGTTCACTAATACAAGCATTTCAAAGTTTGCTACAGGTTTAGCAAAGCTTGATCGGGTGTTTTTGTTCAAATTTTTGAGATAAAATCAATTTTATGCACCAGGGTATTTAATCACTAGCCATGGCTAAAAGTTGATGTGTTCCATAGATTGCTTGTTGAGGATAAGTTGGATGGTACTAATTACCCATTGTGGGCATATATGATGCATCATGTATTGGTAGCAAAAGGGCTATGGAATATTGTGCAAGGTGTTGAAAAAAGACCTACTACACATGCAAATATAGTTATTGAAGGTGATGCATATGGTATTGAAGTTGATGATCTTCAATTTCCTAGTCATGTTGCATTTCTTGCTCCACCTACTATAGTGCAACATCGTTGGTATGGCAGAGATGCACTGGTAATAAGGTGAATGCATTGATGGCTTTGTTTGTGAAACATCTTATGATCCCTCATATTCTGTCCTAAAAGATGGTAAAGGATTCTTTGGATATACTTAAAACTTTATACTAGGTAAGAAATTAGGCTCATGTTGCTTACCCCTAAAAACAGTTGGAGAGTGAGCATATGAAAGGAGATTCTATGGACAATTTTTTTATAAAGATCAAAGTTTTGAAGGAGCAATTGATTTCTCTTGATGAAATCTTGCCAGATAATTAACTTGTGCAAGCTGTTTTTAGAAGTCTCCCAAAATCATGTCAAATTTTTTCTTCTTCCCTTTAATTGATGATGAAAACTTATTTTAGCAGTTAGTGTTTGTTTTGTTGCAAGAAGATCAAGTAAGTTATGCAGGTTGAAGATCAAGCTTTCTTATCTAGTCAGAAGGGCAAATGTAAATGGATCTCATCTATTAGAGAGCAGAAATATGCTAATGTTGCATAATCAAAGAAGGAAGACAAAGATGACAAGAAAACAAAAAAGTAGAAATAGTTTTGCAATTATTGCAAGGCAAATAATCATTCAACAAAGATTTATCCTAAACTGACTGCAAAAGAGTCAAAGAAGAAAGATGTTGGAATGGTTGTTTGCAACTATGACCCATCCTCTCACGAGTAGTGTATGTCTATAGTAGACTCAGATTTTTTGGTGCTTTGATAGTGGGCAACAAAACATATTACCTTCTAGTGTAGTTTCTTCAATTAACTTGAGCCTACCTTATAGGGAATACTATCACATGTGCTAACAACTCATCTTATCCTATAATGGTAGTTCATAAGATCATTCTGACCATTGATGATGGTAGTTCTTTCACATTTTCAAGTGCTTTATATGTGATAGAGATCAAGAAAAATCTACTGTCTGTTTCAGCATTAGCCAAGATTGGCTTGGTTTTCAAATGTGTTGATAACAGATGCACAACTCATGATCACTCAAATGGTGATGTTATTATTGCTTCTTGCATTTTTTTTCATGGTTTGTATAAGCTCATATACTATGTGAAATCTGTAAATGATTTAGCATGTGCAGTTCAAGATGCTTAGGCTATCTCATTTGCAAAGCTTTGGCATGCACATTTTGGCCATTTGAATTTTGTTAGTTTGTTTTGTTTTCAAAAAATTGAAATGGCACCCTCCCTACCCAAACTTGAGGCACCTTGTAAACATGTATGTAAACTGTATTTTGGGAAAAGTGCAACATTCCTCCTTGCCAAAAGATTGTTCAATCACACTATGCATAATTTGCAATGTCTTCATAGTGATGTATGTGGTCCTATGTAGACACCTTTGTTTGGGATCTTTGTGTACTTCATGAATTTTATTGATGACTTCTCCAAGCATGCATGGGTGTATCCATTGAAAGTAAATATTGAAGTGTTTATGTGCTTTAAAAAATTCTTGGTTATGGCTAAGAATCTATCAACATGTAAATTGGGCCTCCTTCATTCTGATTGAGGGGGGAGTACATGTCCTCTGATTTTAGTGCATTTCTAGCTAAGCATGGCATAAAAAATCACTTTAAAATGCCATATATATGTCAACAAAATGGAGTTTTTGAAAGAAGGAACAATTTTCTCATAGAGATAGAGAGGTGTATGGTCAAAAGTGAGGGTTTACCCAAAACTTTTGGCTTGAGCTTGTTATGTGTGCAGTATATGCATTAGTGCATGAACAAGAATGCAAAAATCTAGATGATAAAGTGGAGATTTTTTTGGTATAGTTTGAAAAGCAAAGATTATCTTTTGTATCATCCATATACTAAATGCATTCCAATTAGCTGTAGTTTTTTTTTTCAAAGATGCAATATAGCAATTACTTTCATGTACCAACGATTTTTTTCCTCTTTTTATAGGTGGATAGTCAAATGTTGGTCTAGCTGAGGCAATTTTTCAACCTTTGCAAGTTCCAAATGATAATGTAGATAATTCCATTTCTGATGCAGATTTACATGATGTGCTTGTTGATGAGACGACTCACATAAAAGAGGCTAAGACTATGCCTAAATGGTTAGTGAAAACTTTAAGAGATATCAAATTAGATGCACTCATATCATATCATACATGTTTTGTCTCTCATAGTATTGCATTTGCATCATATTGTTATGCAACGGTTGTC
Organism: Ceratopteris richardii; assembly: GCA_020310875.1. Classification (NCBI taxonomy): domain Eukaryota; kingdom Viridiplantae; phylum Streptophyta; class Polypodiopsida; order Polypodiales; family Pteridaceae; genus Ceratopteris; species Ceratopteris richardii. The sequence goes on from CM035407.1 coordinate 185,586,980, forward strand.
TCTAGTCTTTATGATGAGAATGAACTTTGTTTCTTTTGATGAAGCACAAAATTTAGAAAATTGGATGGATGTTATGCAATTAGAATATGATGATATCACAAAGAATGGTACTTGGTCTTTATGTGATTTGTGTCCATGCAAAAAGGCTATTGTCACTAAATGGCTATACAAAAAGAAATGTAATCCTGATCAGACAATTGACAAGTATAAGGCTACACTTGTTGCCAAAGGTTATGCTCAAAAGAGAGGCATTGGTTTTGATAAGTCTCTGGCTCCCACATGCCGAATGACCACAGTTCATAGAATTTGTGCACTTGCATCTCTTCATGGTTGGAATCTACATGATTAGGACATCAAAACTACATTTTTGAATGCGATATACATGAAGAAGTATATGTTTTTTAGCATAGTGGTTTTGTGTAGATAGGGCATAAAAAAAAGTGCACACATTGAAAAAATGAATTATATGGTTGAAGCAAGCACCATGTGCTTGGTACCAAAAGGTACATGCCTACTTGCTAGCATATGGTTTTGAGAAAAGTCCAACTAAGAGCACCTATGTTAAGCATGAAGATGATGTACTTATGATCATTGTTGTAAACATTGATGAAATGCTGCTCACTAGTCCTAATGAGAAGCATATTGCTGAATTCAAGGCTCACTTGCATGCATCTTTTGAGATGGGAATTCGCATCATTATTTTGGCATTCAATTTATGCAAGTTGATGGGGGAATAACTTTGTGTCAAATGAAATATATTGACATGTTATTGCAATATTTTGGCCTTGAAGATTGCAAACCTATTACCACTCCCATAGAAACCGGTTAATGATTGAGTCTTCATGATGTCGAAGATACATCTAATGTTGCTCTCTACTAGCACGTTGTTAGATGCTTGGTTTACTTATGCATAAATCAGAATGATATTTAGTTTGTTGTCGCTGAGATGAGTAAGTTTATGCATTGCCCAAGTGTCAAGCATTGGCACATGTTTAAGTGCATCTTTATCTACTTGAGTGGTACCTCACTACTTGGATTGTTTTATCACAATGGAGGTTATTCTTCAAATTTACATACTTTTTTTGACTTAGACTAGGTTAATTTTTATGACACTTGTGTGTCCACTAGTGGTTTTTCTTGATGCTTTGTAGCTCATTCATATATTGGTTGAGCAAACATCAGCCTATTATGGTCACTTCTAGTTGTAAGGCTGAGTATAGGCTAGCTTTCACAATGACTATTGAGTGTGTGGCTCAAACGACTTTTGGCCTGATTTGGTTGTTCATCAATCTTTTGCCACCACTATCTTCATTCACAGTCAGAGCACATTGGCAGTTGTAAGGAACCCTATGTTCCATGCTTGCAGGAAGCACATTGTGGTGTGAGGGATAGGTTCTCTATTGTAGAGATCAGTTTGGCTTATGTGCCCACACATGATGATAATGTTGTAGGCCTCTTTTGAGATGGGCATTCACATCATTATTTGGGCATTCAATTTATGCAAGTATGTTGCTTTTGAGATGGGCATTTGCATCATTACTTAGGCATTCAATTTATGCAAGTTGATGGCAGAATAACTTTGTGTCAAACAAAATATATTGACACATTATTGAAATGTTTTGGCCTTGAAGGTTGCAAACCAATTACCACTCCCATGGAAACTAATTTGTGGTTAAGTCTTCATGATGCCAGAGATACATCTAATGTTGTTTTCTACTATCACACTGTTAGATGCTTGATTCACTTATGCATAACTCAACGTGATATTTAGATTGTTGTCTCTCAGATGAGTAGGTTTATGCATTTCCCAAGTGTCAAGCATTGGTGCATGGTTAAGTGCATCTTTAGCTACTTGAGTCATACCTAACTACTTGGATTGTTTTATCCCAAGGGGGATTATTCTTCGGATTAACATTTTTTTTAACTTAGACTAGGTTGGTTTTTATGACACTTCTGTGTCCACCAATGGTTTTTTCTTGATACTTGCTAGTTCATGCATACATTGGTTGAGCAAAATTAGCCTATTATGGTCATCTCTAGTTGTAAGGTTGACTATAGGTCCCAAGTGTCAAGCATTGGCACATGGTTAAGTGCATCTTTAGCTACTTAAGTGGTACCCAACTACTTGGCTTGTTTATCCCAAGGGTGGATTATTCTTCAGATTTACATGCTTTTTTTGACTTAGACTAGGTTGGCTATTATGACACCTGTGTGTCCACTAGTGGTTTTTTGCTTGATGCTTGGTAGCTCATGCACATATCGATTGAGCAAAAATCAGCCTATTATGGTCACTTCTTGTTGTGAGGCTGAGTATAGGATAGCCTTCACAATGACAGTTGAGTGTGTGTGGATCAAACCCCTTTTGGCTTGATCTGGTTGTTGGTAAGTCTTTTGCCACCACCATCTTCACTGACACCCAGAGCACATTGCTAGTTGTGAGGAACCCTATTTTCCATGCTTGCACAAGGCACATTGCAATGCATTATCATTATGTAAAGGATATGTTCTCTGTTGTAAAGATCAGTTTGGCTTATGTGCCCACACATGCTAATGTTGTAGGGCTTTTCAAAAAGGTTCTTCCTAGGGAGAAGTTTGAAGCTTTTCACAAATCTTTGGGCTTACTTCCTTTTGTGAATTGATCTCTTTCCACATAGCTTGACACTTCTTTATACATGAGAACCAGATCCTGTTTCACTACATCACTTAGGACCATTGGGACACCTTTTTCCCTCTTTAAGAGGTTGTCTTTCCGTGGCTTGTATATAGTCCTATAACCCTAATGGGTCACTTATATTTGTACATTCACTTGGTAATACATTCAGTATTGTGTTGTGCTCCAAGCTTCTTCTTCTTCCTTGTGTTGTTCGTGTGCTTTTGTAGATATCAAACTCCAATAGTCCAATGTAAGCTAAAAGTTTTTTTCTAAGATACAAACAAAGAATAAAGCGAGCCAATTTTTCTTCCTTTAGCAATAACCATTTTTCCCTTTGATATCCCAACAGATTGAGCATAGAAAGTCACTCTATAGCCAAGATCATAAAGTTGACCAACTTACATTAAACTACATGAAAAATGATGCACATGGTATACATTATTCATAGCAAACTATGAACCATAAAAAATTGCATGAACACAACACCTATCTCAACAACTTCACACTAGTAAGAATCAGCAAGCCTCATTATACCAAGAGCCCTTGCTACATAAGTGGAGAACCAGTCTCTTCATGATTTCATATGAAATGAAGCACTAGAATCTAGATGCCATGTGTGAGAAAGGGAATCAACCATAATATCTTCATTAAGAATAGTATTGCCAAGTGTCAACATGAATATAATATAAAATATCATTTATTTATTTTATCTTCATAGATCAAGTAGATGGTGCAAATAAATGTTTAAAATGCTCATCAACATGATGCCCGTTACCTTTGGAATTCTTCCAAGCATAACAATCCTTTTTCATGTCTTTTCTAATGGGAATGATGACATTTAATGTCCCTATTTTGTGATTTTCTTCTATTCTTTCCATGTCGACCATTCTTGTATTTCTTCTTGATTTTGCCACGTGGTTGATTCTTTCCTTGGTTAGAATCATAAAAACTATATGCATATGCACGATGTGTGGCAACCATAAACTTCTTGAAAATATCTTAACCCAAAAGATCACCACACATATCATTATAGATAAGTGTGTAACTAGGAATATTGTTATTAATGGCTATTCAAAATGTATCCCATGATAGTGGTAGGATGCATAATAAGAGAACGGATTCTATTTCATAATCCATTTCTATAATTTGAGCTCTCCATTGAGAAAAGAGTGCATCAAACTCATTTAAATGACCAACAACATTATGAGTGCCTTTCATGCACAAATTATAGAGATTACTCATTAAATACATTTTGGAGGCATTCTCTTTCTCATATGTGTTGCAAAATGTCTTCTAAACCACCACTGCTCACTCACTAGCTTCTGTAAGGGCCACTCTCGCATCAATAAATCACAAATCTCCTCCCCTAATAGGAGTCCACCTTGATCACATCTAACTACCAATCCTATCACATGCTACTTTTCCCTAGGTAAAGGCATTCATTATTGTTGGAGTATAAACTCACGCATGCAATTATAATTGATAAAAAGGAGGAGAAATTTATTATGGTCATGTTAGTGAATCATCTAAGGAGCTACACAATCAAAAAATTCAAGAAAGTATCAAATAAGGAGTTATATGGAGTTGAAAAAGTCAACTTGCCAAGTGGGGCCCATAATTTTCTAATTTCCCCTTTAATTTGGCCATTTACTCATTAAAGCACCCTATTAGAAACTTGCCCAAAGACAATTTTTGTAAAGTTAATCCACCAAGGATTCCTTGAGTGGAGAGTGATCAATAGATAGATCAATTCCATTGCTGGGTAGCCCCAAGGATCAATTAAAAAATCGGCACTATATCTACTGATATATTTTGAATATGATGTGTGTTAACACACTTATGACAGCAAGGGTACTTTTTTCCCTCTTGAAAAAGGTTATTCCCTCAACTTGTAGATATGACTATAAGCTTAATGGGTGACTTATTTTTTTTATATTCACTTTGTAATACACTCTCTGTTCTGTTGTTCTCCAAGCTTCTTCTTCTTCCTTGATCTATTTGCATGCTTCCATAATCCTCAAGCTCTAACAATTGGTAACCAAACAAGTCTTTACTTTCTTTGGGGCATCATCAACACCCTTCAAGTGACAGCCTCAAAATCACAAAACAATGGCGAGAACTCTCGAGGTCAATAGCAATTCAAAACAACATTGCTTTGTGGCATCAAAATTTTGTTTTGAGTTTGTTTCAACCTACACTACCATAATGAATATGTAGGAAATTTTGTCCTTTTGTGCTAGACATATATATAGTTTTTGGTTCACAAATATCAGGATCTCAAACTCTTCTATAGGTCCCCAGAGCTCAATTGGGTATTTATGTTCAAATTCTCTTGCTGCTCGTGAGAGTGAGAAAGAGAGAGAGAGAGAGAGAGAGAGAGAGAGAGAGAGAGAGAGAAAGAGATAGAGAAGATGGGAAGAGAGAGGTAGAGTTTTGCACTTTCTTAAGGACTCATGGAGCGTTTCTCATCTTTGAATTCAATTATTTTTGTAGCATTATTTAAGAAAGAATTCAAGTATGTCATTGACAGACTTCTTTACAACAATACGCTTTACGATGTGTCATTTCGTGTTAGAATGTCACGTGATGCTACTGTTACTAATTTAAGTAATCCTTAAAATATAAATGTTCCAAGATTAGATCTACTGTGAAATAGAAAGGGGTGAGCCATGTGAAATAGAAAGGCGTTCATCACTCACAAGGCCACTTATTGTTCAGTGCAAGGAAGATTTTATATTGAAAATATTTTCAAAATGAGTTTTTTTCTAACGAAATAGTTGAATCTCATGTCAAATGTAGAACATCATAAGAGAAAAATCACTATGAAAACTATATTTACAAAGGAGTGTTTTTTCTATTACATAATCTTCTAAAAGAGAGGCTGCATTGTTCATAGTTTTAAGTGTAGTTCATGTTTATAAATGTACACGGAATGCTTTTGGATGTTGAGGGCCTTTTCCACATTGTTGGAATGTAATATCTATTAGAGATTCATAAGAACAATATTGATACATAATATGGATAGAATATCAATTGAACAAAGTGTTGGTACACAAAGTCAATTATGTACAGAGCTAAATGTTGAGACAATATAACACATAAAATTATGCACAGAAACGTCAAAAATAATTACGAAAGTCGATAAAAGAAAAACAAAATAAATATGTAAGCAAAGGTTTTTTCTACACCGAAGCTTTAAATTAAGATAAAGCAAATTTAAAAATAAATAGAGATGGGGGTAGATAAGTCTTATAATCCTATCCATCCCCTTAATGATGAATCCACTTGTTGTCCTCAAACACAGACACCCTCTAGTGTTTAAAGGGGGAAGAACTATCATAGTTCATGATTCTTGTACCTAGGAACTCTAGTGATTTTTAATGGACCACTCCTTGGGGGATTTTATGATATGATCATTCCCTTTACAGTACTTACAAAACAATTTCTACTTTTCTGATTTCTTCTCATCTTTATCTTCCTTCTTCGAATATGCAGAATTAGCAGATTTCTGCTTACTACTTGAAGAGCTCCATTTTCCTTTGCCCTTTTGACTAGCCAGGAAAGCTTGATCTGCAACTCACATAATGGACCTGTTCTGCCTAGACTAATCTTCCTACAATAGAAAAGAGACTAACTCCTCAAATGATAAGGCATTTGGATTTCCTTTAATCATCAATCGAAGAGTAGAAGCAAAACTCTGATATGAATCAGGATGACCATTCAGAACGGTCTGCATAAGTGAGCTATCTGGTATAACCTCATCAGCAGAAATCAACTGTTCCTTCAAGTCTTTGATCTTCGTTAGGAAATTGTCCATAGAATCACCTTCATTCATGTGCTCACTCTCCAACTGTTTCCGGAGGTAAGCAACACGAGCCTCATTCCTAGCTTGGTACAATGTGGTAAGTGTATCCCAAGCATCCTTAACTGTTCTGCAAGAGCGAATGTGAGGAATAATGGCATGTTTGACAGACAAAGCTATCAATGCATGTGCCTGGGCATCTCTGCCATCCCAGCGAATCTGCTCTGCAATAGGTGCAGCAAAAACCACAGCACGAACAGGAATATGCAGAATATCATCATCTTCGACACCTTCTACATCAGCTTCAGTACCTGCAGTTGTAACAGTTGCAAGTGTGATAGGATGTTTTTCGACACCATGTACAATGTTCCACAGTCCTTTTGCAACCAACACATGTCGCATCATATAAGCCCATAACGGGTAGTTGGTACCATCCAACTTATCCTCAACAGCCAACATACGAAATACATCACTGCTTTCAGCCATGGCCGGTGACTAAAATACCTTGATGCAGAAAATTGACTGTATCTCAAAAAGTTGAACAGAACTGCCCACACGAATTCCGCTAGACCTGTAGCAAACTTTGAGACGCTTATACTGGCGAACAGAAACTCGTATATACCTTTGGCAGAAAAAGACTAAATAGCCTGCACAAGCACTGTGATAGTGCATTCGGAGGCTGAAACAAGCTCAGATCACGATTTCGGCACCACAAAGCGAAGATATTTTGATCTTGAAAACACATTGAGTATGCTCACCAAAATTCGTGCGATTCTGAGACTGCAAACGGAGGAGTGTTGACTGCACCCTAGATGAAGCGACGACCTATTTTGATACCAATTGTTGGAGTTAGACGTCTGCAAAAGCACGCAAACAACACAATGAAGAAGAAGAAGCTTGGAGCACAACACACAATACTGAATGTATTACTAGAGAATGTACAAAGATAAGTAGCCCATTAGGGCAATAGGCATATATACAAGCTGGGGAAAAAAACCTCCTAAAGAGGGAAAAAAGTACCCCGGTTGTCCTAGTGTGTTCACACACATCACTACCTAAATATATCAACAATGCCATCCATAATTCACTAACAATTTTCCTTGACAACTATGTATCTTGGTAGATCTCTATTCATGTATTCTAGTTCATGATCATTCTCTTATAGAAATATGCAATTGGTTCTATTATTTCTTCCTTGACTTCTATTGATTAAACTTTCTATGTTCCCTTAAGAGGAAGCTGCTCGATCATCATAGACTCTTTGGCCTTCTAAATTTCTAATCCCTCTACTAGAAAATGAAGCTAAATTGAGACATATTCCATAAGTACTCATGCTTTTAATGTAGCTAGAAAGTTGATGCCAATCTCCCCATCAATATATAGGTCCACAAGATGACATGAGTGATATCTGAGCCAAACGACACATGCAAATACTCCATAATTGCACCATCAATCATGGATGGAACAGTCATATAGTGATTGCCCCAAAAGATAAAATCCTCCACTTCACTTAGAAGTGACCCTCTTTGCCATCCTCCATATCTTCTTCAATCATATGTCTACCTCTAAAGGTTGCAAATGATTCAACAATAGAAATTCTCCATCCAACATATTCTTTAAACCAAGAGATATAGGTTTTCAAGAAACATAAAGTTGCAATTGATAAATGGCATGTATGTGCCATATGTGAGAGACATTTACATCATTGATGCAAACATCATCACTCTCATGTGAATATGCCTATATATAGTATAGTATAGTGAAATCATGTATATTAGACTTTGACATATATTCATAATCATACAAAGTCATGATATAAATCACCTACCAAAGGTTGATCAGCTCACTGATCAAGTGGTGGTGCTCATGCAAAAAGACTAAAATCACTCTCATGTGTGAATTACAATCATCATGACCTTCGATATGTACCATAACAATGAGTGCACCAACATATAATATGCTATTGGAAGTAGAAATCATCATAAAATCTCTCATTTCTTGCACAATGTATGGAGGAAAATAGTAGGAGGTGGTGGTGTACCCTTTGATTGAACAGAATCTCATATTTGAAAAAACAAAAGAAAAGTTTTTAAGTAAATTTAGAAAACATATATAGAAATAACAAATCATTGAAGTTTGATTTGGTAAGTGATGAGGGATAGGGAGCCAGAGATATACAGAGAGAGGGAAAGGAGTGATGTGTATGTGTGTGTGTGCATGCGCGTATATATATATATATATATATATATATATATATATATATATATATATATATATATATATATATATATATATATATATATATATATATATGTATGTATGTGTGTGTGTGCATGCGTGTGTGTGTGTGTATATATATATATATATATATATATATATATATATATATATATATATATATATATATATATATATATATATATATATATATATGTGTGTGTGTGTGTGTGTGTGTGTGTGTGTGTGTGTGTGTATATGTGAATTCATGAATTCATGTATATATGTATGTATGCATGCATGTATGCATCGATGCATGTGTATGTGTCTACAATATCATACATTATTTTTCTAATGTCTATTATGATGTGAAAAATATATTGTAGGAGGTATTGTATGGTAGACTCGAAAAATAGAAAGGATAACATTTGCATGAAGACATGGGTGCAATTTCCTAAAGAGAGATTTTTATGGACCAAATACCCTCAAAAGAAGATGGAACAATAGCTTTCATATCTTAAGAGTATTATGAAGTTTTTTTTTGCTTTTTTGTTTTACTAAATTGACACACGAGGCAGCATGGAAGAGGATCATAATAGGTTGTACATCTAGATTGGTTGTATCATATAAGAACATGGATTAAGAAAACTAAACATATGGATTGTAAGGGTTAGAAATAACCCTCGGGTTCTATGTGGACATTTGATTTATTTACTTATCCCAATTGAAGGAGTTTTTATCCTTAGGACGCATATTTCCTAAGGATATGGTATTTAGACGTTAGGGAAGCCTCCCAAGCATTTGGACTTGCACATACAAACTTGATGTTATAAAGTGAAGTCTATAGTCTGAGTGTCCAAGTGATTCATACATATCTCAAATTAGACACCATTTGGTCACTCATGCGAATGGCCAAAGATCTCAAGACTTAAGAATAAGTTCGTGTGCTATCTACAACAAATATTCCACTTAGTATAGTGGTTAAGTCTCAAGGTTGGGGAGGAGGTGGTCTTGGGTTCAACCCCCATGGCCAACACGGGGAGAGAGTATTATTGAAAGAGATCTAGAGCCTTCTAATTCTTGAGTTAATGTGAGTTAACTTGAGTCCAAAGAGAATTAACTTGAGTGGCGAGTATACCTACCACTAGTGGACTCTGGTGGAAGATGCTAAAGTAGTTGTGGAGATCACACATGCACTTGTTGACTTCAGCTACATTTGTGGTCCCTTTTGATTCGAGTAGTTATATATAGAGGCATAAGTTTGGGAGGAGAGTCATCTCTCTAGCATGTGGTGGTCCAAATGGTTATTTCTTTGCCTTGGTATCGGAGCATAGCTTCTATGAAGACCTTGGCAGTTCATCACCTTCTTCTTTTTATGAAGCTCTCATGGAGACCTCATCTTGCTCATGAGATGTACTAGTGTGCATATTCATACTTCTTCTCTCGAAGTCATCCAAAATCATTCCCAATATGTTAGTGTGTGACGAGCTTATCCTCCTGAATTCATTCACGAATTCATTCATTTCCACCCTTTCTCTTTTAAGTTGCAATAGGTGGAAAAATAAAATGCTATCTCTCATAGACTTCATGAGGTGCTCAATAAAACTTGAACACATGACGCTATCACCCAAATACAAGGATAATGAGTCTATGTGACATGCTTTAACCATGAAGTGGCATGCTTTAACCATGAAGATAATGAGTCTATGTGACCATAGTTTCGTGAAATATTTGTTATTTTGTTTTATGTGAAGCCAAGCCTAGAGTGAAGAGGGGGAGGTAGGAAAAGGTTTGCATGAGATACAAGGAATGACGCTATCACCCAAATACAAGTACGAAAAGCAAAGGAAGATTGTCTCACTTGAAGCCTCCAAGATTGAAGATTGTTCAAAGGAGAAAAATGTGCAAATCACACAAAAGGGCATTTTTGACGCCCCCCCCCCCCCCCGGATAGCATCCAAAGAAGTCCCTCCAAGACGGCTTTGGGTAGCATCCAAAGAAGTCCCTCCAAACACTATTTTCAGTCGTTGATGATGTAGCAGCTAGTCAATTTTGGACACTTGTTTGTCTTTACTCGAGTGTCTTTCCAATAATCCAAAAATATCTAGAATTGAAGGAAATGAAGCAAATTTGGGCACCTTTTGACGAAGTGCCAAGGATTGCCATAGTTTTCATTCTTTTTGTACTAATTCTTTTTGTAATCAAGGGTGGAAAATTAATCTTCTCAACTCAACGGATGGATGTAACTAATATTATGAAAATATTTTATCAGTTATGTTTGGTTTCAATATATATTTGCCATAGTTTTCATTCTTTTTTGTACTAAGATTATGAGTTAAGTATTTTATAAGTTATGCTTGGTTTCAATATATATTTCCTATAGTTTTCATTCTTTTTTGTACTAAGATTATGAGTTAAGTATTTTATAAGTTATGCTTGGTTTCAATATCAATATATATTTGCCATAGTTTTCATTCTTTTTGTGGAAAATGAATCTTCTCAACTCAAAGGATGGATGTAATTAATATTATGAACTAAGTATTTTATAAGCTATGCTTGGTTTCAATTGTTGATCTGCTTGCATGCACTTATCAGTTACCTTCTACTTCATGCATGAAAAAGTAAAGAATGTTTGTGCATTTTTTTTCAAAAGAATGTTTTTTTGCACAAATTCAAGTTCAAGGAATGCTTTTACACACAGACCAAGGTTTTCTTCCATTGAAAAAGATTCTAGATGCTCAAAAGCATGTGCATAACCATGTTGAATCTTAAAGGGAAGCACGAGTAGTGTTTGTGCACAAAATAGATCAATGAATTATATGCATGAAAACACATGCAATGCATGCAAACACATGCATTTGCATGAGTTAAAACTAATAAATTTTGATTTTTCATGCATTCAAGTAAAGGGAATATGCATGCAAGAATAGATGCACGATATTGCAAATAAAAGTACTAATTAGAATAGATTCTAAATAGTTAGGAAGTAAAGGGACCTTCAAGGGAGACTGGAATCAATCCAATATTGAATGGAACGTTAAATTTTGAATTGGAGTAGTTCATCAAGTTTTATAAGACATGAATGACACAAATTCTAGAGAGTTAAGATATAAAGCCTCAAAGATTTGATGCATACTTTATCGATAAGGATCATTGTCATATAAAGTATGGGATTAGTCAAGTCATGATTCTTTATGTATTATTCCATTAAGATAAGTATATAATTTATAATTAAGTATGGAATAGTACACGAGATGTTCCAAGAATTAGTTTAATTATTTAAAATACTTAAAGAAGAATGTTTGAGAATCATGAGCATGCCACAAGCTTGGTCTCTATAGGAAGATTGCTGAAAGTAAACATTTTGGAAGATTATGCCTTTCAATGATATACAAACCAAAGTTGGAGAGTAAAACACTTATGACTAAGTTGTTCATCAAGTGTCTCCAAATAAAAACACTTTGGTAATTATAATTCATGACCTTCAAGCTTAAGGGTCCAAGGCCTTAGAATCTAATTGGTATTCTCGATTAAAGTATGCTTCATACTTAAACATTCAAGAATATCTCATACACGATTACTATTCAACATTAAAGGTCTATTGAAAATCCAAAGTAATAGATCTTTGGATAGGCCAAAGAGGCTCAAACATGAAAAGCATTAGTTTTCATGTTGCTCAAATATGCATGCACTAATTCAAAGTAGCACATTGATTTAGATTGATCCATAAGGAATCTAGAAATGATTCTTTGAATGATAAAATGCAGGAGATGTCAATCTTATTAACGATTATACCATGATTCATAAGTCTTTGAAGACAAAGATGAATCTTACATTCAATTGAGCTTCAAGAAAAATCAAATTATAAGATATACCTTGGTTTTCTTAGCTAAAGAAGATGCTATCTTTTGGACAAGCTCATTGTGAAGCTTAATCATTGAGGTCTTCCAAGGTATTATCAAGCTATCATTTCTAGTAAAGAATATAGATTGTTCTTAAATGATAATGAAGGTACTATTATGTTCATATTATAATTATTGTATGTTGGTTCAGTCACCAAGACAAGCTTGTACTTTAAACTATGCACCCACAACAAAATATGTTTAAAGTACACAAGGAGCAAAGATAGTCGACCAATGATGATAAGTTTTAATCCAAACTCAAGAAAATGAATAAATATCACACATAAATGAAAGTTCAAGTCAAACTTTCATGATGGAATGAGGAAGGAACCATATCCTAAGGTGATATTTCTCCTTTAGTTTGATACTTAGGAAGTGAGAACAACTCAAAAATAAAGCTAAGAGTATTTTCCAAAAGTCTAGAATTCCTTTCAAGGAACATTCGAGAGGTGCAAAAGATTCCAAGATGAAAGGATCAAAAGACGACAGGAGGAGTACTTCAGGTTATCTTAAATTTGTAGGTACAAATCTCATTTCATGGTCATCCAAGAAGCAACCAATTGTCTCTCTTTCTTATACTATAGTTGAATATAGAGGTTTAGCAAATGAAACTCGGGAAGCCATGTGGATTAAGACTTCATACTCAGATTCAGATTTGGTTGTGAATTCTTCCACTCTTCATATGTTTGGGGACAACATAGCTCCCTAGACCTTAAAGAAAATCCAATTTACCATGCTAGGACCAAAAATATTGAATTCCATTATCATTATGTTGGGGAGAAAATCACGAGCAAGGAAATTGAACTACCATATGTATCTACTCAACAACAATGTGTAGACATAATGACCAAAGCATTGGATGGAGTGAAGCTAAGCAGATTCAAAGCTATGATCGGAATTCAAGAGATATCAATGGATTGAAGACTCGAGCATCTTATTCTTGAGGGGGAGTTGTTGTTGGATGGAGCAATCCTAAGTGATTCTTGAGGGGGAGTTGTTGTTGCATGGAGCAATCCTAAGTGATTCTTGCACATACGCCTATGTACATTTAATGAGTCCTAAGGTTAATGTCAAAATTTATCTTAGTCCAAAGTAAATAAGATATTTAGAGAGAATCTTTTGTTCATGTTGAGAGCCAAATACCACGACCATATTTTCATTCAAATTCATAATAAAATTC
>CM035407.1:185603233-185695733 GCA_020310875.1 Ceratopteris richardii
TGTGTGCATCTAGTGTGCTTCTCACCTTCACTTTCATGCACATCACTTGTTCAAGATCTTCATATCATCCTCACATCTCTGCAGATTGACAATTAAAGAGGTGAAACTTTTTAATGTGATACTCATCTTTGTTTAGAGTGACACCCTTGCCCCCAACACTGCATGAGTTTACAATCATGAACAAATAAAAAATGGTTTAATGCATGGCTCATTGAATTAGTTATCATCTTTTGATGGTACTACTAAGGTGAGCTAAGTATTATGCTTAGGGTTGTGCCAAGCTTAAGCCATGCATGTGTAGATGGGTTGTTTAAGAAGTGATTCCTTGAAGTGAGAAATTCACCTCTCCATCTCACAATCTAGCCGTTGTTGTCAAACCTAAATTTACCAATCCATGTATCTCCTTAGAAAATGCGCCTATGTGTTTTTATTTATGTTAGAACTTCTAAAATATGCCCATGATATCTAAGAGCCTCTTTGATGGTATGAGTATCTTCATTCTCCCAATGTTATGCCCATAGTCTTTTGCTAAGTCATATTAGAACAATTCTCATTTCATTGGGAGGGTGATGCTTCTAATCTTTGCACTTTCTTGCTCCTTTAAACCAAAGTGCTTGGTAGGAATACTATTAGGCATCGATCTATAGAGACCATTTCATGTGTGTGTGGTACAAGGGCTAAGGTTAGCCAAGGTCCCTTGCTTGAGGGTTATCTTGATGCATCCAATGTTAATGGGAATGAATGTTTCATGATGGCCACATGTTGACACGAGAGCATTCTAGAGCATTGCTATTTTGGATACAAGTGGATATAAAGGATGGGGGGTGATTTGCACACATAAACTTCTTTAGTCTTCATTTTGAGTGACATTTAGAGAGTTTTTAGCAAGATAATGAATAGTTCTAGCATTTGGTATCAAGAGTAGATTATTCTTGAGAAGATTTTGACTTTTCTTGCATGACCAGGGAGAGGTACTTATTTTTTATCCATAGTTGTCTTCATTGAGAAGTGACCTCCGATGGAAGCAAGTTGCAATGGTGTCTCTATAAAAAAAAACGAAGATTTTGGGAGCTTCCTTAGAGCTCATGGAACCCCTAGGAGGCTCCTCACGCACATGCAACACCCAAGAAGGGAGCAACAAAGCCATAACATCTACCGATAGCACATATACAACCAACAATGCACCCATGCATCTCTTAGGGGTGTGAAAGAAGGTATAAAGCTCCCTCTCTCTTACTTGTGAAGAGGCCATGGTTGAGATGCACTATATAGAGCCTTCAACTTGAATATTAGTGCATTAGGAGATTTCTAAGAGGCAATTGGAGGTTCAAGGGCAATCAATAAGATGATTTATGATCACTTCTAGCATCTCATCATCTTTGCATGTAGATTTTATCATTTTCAAATAAGTTTTTCTATCAATAATTGCATCTTAACTCTGCTTTATGCATCACTTTCCATCTAGAATAAACATTTAGCTTCTGTACATGCATGAATGCTTGTATATATGTTTATGAACCTCTACACTTGTTGAGCCTGTTGTAGTGCTTACTTGGCAAGAGGTGCATAGGTGGTCCACATGTGGCCAATGAGTTGTCAGACAATGGCTCCATATGTACTGCACATGTGTATGCTCCCAATTGTCATTTAATTGTAGGTTTCAAAGTGTCTTTAGGAAGATTTTGAAGAGTTTGGAAGGTTCATGTGAACTCTCCTTTATGTGTACATTTTGGAGAATTTAAGGTCAAAAGTGGAAAAGTTACATAAAGAGCAAAAGCCTATGTGTGGCCCCCATTAAAATTTTGTTTTCTTTTTGTAAATTCACTACCGGAAAAAATAAGGTATCATTGGTATCTACATGAGAAGGTTGTTGGATAGAACAAGGAAAATCATCATGGATTTGGGAAGTGTGTGCACCAGGGAGTGAGGACGTGGGTTGCACTTCCAAGATCAAGATATTGGGTACACGTGAATTCAAGTCAAGTGAAGTGGCATAGGCAAATGATTCAATAAGCCAAGTAAGGAATACAGGAGAAAAGCATACACTAAGACACATAGATATATAGATAAGCAAAGAGAGATATATAGTTTGTGGCAAGAGATATGTGTAGACTCTCTTATGTGTTGCAAATCAATTGTATCCCAAGAGGAAGAAACCAAGGTGTGGCCTTAGTATTACCAAGGAGGTGTTGCATGTTGATAGTAAAAGTGTTCGAAACTTCAACCTTATTGGAGGCTTGAGTGCAAGGGTGCACAGGAGCAAGCCACTTGGCCAAGGTGAAGAAGTTTCATAAAGGTCAAATGCATAAGTACTTGGAAGTACTTAGTTGTACTTGTGTACTTCTCTATCCTAAAGTGTTACACACACACTTGGCCAAGGTGAAGAAGTTTCATAAAGGTCAAATGCATAAGTACTTGGAAGTACTTAGTTGTACTTGTGTACTTCTCTATCCTAAAGTGTTACACACAGTGAATACTTTTGTCTTGTTCTTGCAATTTTAATTTTCTTTTTTAATCAAGGCATAGAGAACCTTTTATGCAACGTGTTTTTCTCTTTCTTCTCTACTCTTTCTTCTCCTAAAAATACTCAAGCCCCGTCACCTAAAGAATTCCCCCCAAGAAAAAATTGGCATGCTTGGTGGGATGAGGTAGCTTGAGCATCATGGAAAACGGCAAATCACAATTCTCAAGTGAAGAAAAGGAAGTATAGAAGGTGTCGACACTACAAATTGAAGAGGTTACTTTTCTTTCTCCTTGGAATTCATCTTAAGCTCCTGAAAGAGGATTCATAGCTTATGACCGAAATCTGGTCACAAACTTTAGAAATCTCTTTCAAAACCACAAAAAGGAAAGTTGCTCATAGGTCAACTAGTCCCCCTTCATCTGCATCATCGGTAGGGATAGTAAACTTAGAAACCTTTCTATTATAAAATTACCCTCCTTTAGAAGATTATCACATGAAGTCCTTGACAAGCACATTTAGATATCTTTAGCCTTATGTAAAACAACAGATTAATTGGAAAGGAGGATGCTTTTTTTATACTCTTCCCAAGAACATTACAAGGCTTGTCAAATAAATGGTTTAGTCAGTTTGCCAACAATCATTTTGTTACTTGGGAGTTAATGAAGGATGCCTTTAAAGCACAATTCCAACAATGAAATACCACAAAAAACATTATTGAAGAATTGGAGAGCTTATCAATGAGTGTTGGGGAGGCATTTCTTGAGTTTTTCATCAGAGCCAAAGCCCTTATGGACAAATTAACAGATGCTTCCCATAATTTTTTTGTCAAAAAGTGGCTTGGTAATCCACTTCCAGTGTCCAACCAATGCAAGATAAAGGAGTTGCTACTCCCTACAAAAATCATTGATGAGTTACCATAAAGGTTGGAGAAAATTTGATAGCAATGTGGAGTCGGGTCTTCTAGCCTCCCATGCACCATTGAACCTGATGACTGAGCACCCCAATTGAGGAAGGAGCTCGAGAATCTAAGAAGGAATTGTTAGATATACTCAATACTCAACCCTCAAGTGACCACAAATGATCCATGGTGCTCTAAGTTTTAAGGCCCCCCTTTATGAGCAGAAGCCATTATGAGAGTCTGGACATTTATGGAACTCTAACTTCCAAGTTAGATGAGGTCTATGTGTGATCATTGATGGTAAAAGATGATCTTTGTGAGCCTAGCCATTAGGTAGGTAGGGCATAAACTTATGGGTCATTGGGTTGCTATTCAAGGTGAAAATAAAGGCCTTGTCTCATCACAAAGTTTCCCCATAAAGCCTTAATGAAGGGAGTGCAAAGGGGGGCTTGCCCTCTTTTCCGGGGTCAGGGCCCCTATCCCCCTAGCCTACAGAGCCAAGAAGGTAGGACCTTTGGGTCATGGAGATATTATTGAATTGTATATTTGGCTGACTATTTTGTCTCTCCTGACTACATTTATCTATACCGACTCTCATTGTAAAATCTATATAAGCATGGACCATGTGTAGCTCTATACAACATTTCACACTAGGAATCCCTTCATCTAGAGTCTTTCTAGATCACCATCTAAGCTCCACTTGGGAGTGCATGGGTGGACAACACAATCTTTGTAGCCACATTACTCTTGGCAATTTGAGTTCTCTATATCTGAATCTATGTATCTCTTTGTTTGCATTATTTTCTTAACTTTCTCTATTGTTCTATTCCATTGTGCTATTATTTCTTACATGGTAACAAAGCTCATGAGGCTTTGAGTGGTGCAGAAGCAATAATACAAAGTTTGTAGAGGCCTCAATGATAAAAGAGAGAAGATGTCAAGTAAGAGTGGCAATGATGTCGATCATCCCAAAATTGTAGATAGGACCACCAACCTTCACGAAAGGTAAGCTTGATTGTATGATTCACACCCTATGAAATTTTAAAATCGCTTCTCTACTTGATTCATATGAGCTTCTGGAGAATGTTCTTGGGGCTCATCATGATCCCCAAGAAACACTTGATCCAAATAATCCTAGTCGAATGATTCCTCCTAATGTTGATCTTCTACGTGCTTGGATACATAGAGACACAGGTGCACTTTGTGCTCTAGTTTCAAGTACTAATGATAGTGTTTTGACTCTCATTCAACATACTACTAAGGCTTGTGAAACATGGG
This sequence comes from Ceratopteris richardii, assembly GCA_020310875.1. Classification (NCBI taxonomy): domain Eukaryota; kingdom Viridiplantae; phylum Streptophyta; class Polypodiopsida; order Polypodiales; family Pteridaceae; genus Ceratopteris; species Ceratopteris richardii. The sequence continues at coordinate 185,607,874 of CM035407.1, forward strand.
ACATATTGAGAAATCAATATGAAACTCGTAATCAGACAAGGATTTAGAACTTGGAGAATCAGCTAACAATAGAAAGATTTTTTGATGGGAAGACTGCAAAGGTGCTTATCACTCACATGAAGAATTTGCAGGATCAAATGGTAGAAGCAAGTTTACAAAAGTCAAGCAAGGAGCTAGCTCAGTATTATGTTTGAATCTATCCACCAAAGTTTGATGGTTTGGTAACTTCCCTTAATACTCAAATCAAACCTCAACCTCTAACTTTTGAAAAATTATGGGCCTTACTCATGGAGGAGGATCTGTGGCTGAAGGCAAGGAGTGGTGGAAATAAAGGATATGCTGCATTCATAGAAAATGCCAAAGGAGGCAAAGTAGAATCTTCAAAACATGGGGACAAAAAGAAGAACAACAAAAAGAAGCTCAAGGGAGAGTGTTTCCACTACATGAAGAAAGCCACAAAATTGAAGACTATCGCATCAAGAAGGTAGAAAATAAGAAGGTAGGGCAAGGAATTTTCCAACACTACAGAAGTAGATCTTGAGTTATTTTTTATGATAGAGCAGGTATGCTCTTCAAGTGAAGATTTAGGAATAGATGCATCATGGGTGTTGGATAGTGGTGCCTCTCATCACATGACAAGTAGAAAAAACCTTTACTATTCCTTATAGCCTCTAAAAGAGCCCATCACAGTAAAGGTAGGCAATAATGCAAGATGTCTTGCATAGGGTGAAGGTATGGTTTCTTTCATTGATTCTAATGGGGATATGAGAAAGGTTCAAATGTGTTGTATATTCCACAAATCAAATGAAATCTACTTTCAATAGCTTCTATAACTAATCAAGGTCATGAAGTATCTTTCAGTAAGATAGGAGCTAAGATTATGGATAGTAACAACAACATTGTTGGGACTCGCATAAGGAGGAAAAACTTGTATGAATTGTCTACTCTTACAACGGGCACAAGTAAGCTATGGCATGAGATATTTGGCCATATTGGATACCTTGTACTAAAGGAGATGCATTGTAGAGGTATGGTTGCACACCTACCATCAATTGTAGAAATGAAGGAACCATGTGAAGCTTGCATGATGGGCAAGCAACAAAGGAAAGAATTTCCAAAAGAAATCAAGAATAGAGCAAGCTATCCTCTAGAGTTGGTGCATGCTAGCTTATGTGGAAAAATTCCTACATAGGCCTTAGGCAGATCTTCCTACTTCGTGTTACTCATCAATGACTTTAGCAAAAAGATGTGTGTGTACTTTCTTCATGATAAGGCTCAATCCCTTGGCAATTTTAAAGAATGGATTCAACTTGTTGAAATTGAGACAAGGAAGAAGATTTTAGGTCAATAGAGTTTGAAGATTTATGCAAGAGTAAAGGAATCAAGATTCAACTCATAGTGGCATATAACCCTCAACAAAACAGTGTTGCAGAACATCAAAATTGAACCATCATGGAGATGGCAAGGTGCATGTTGAAGGGAAAGGGTTTGCCAAATCAATTTTGGGTAGAGACTATCAACACTTGTCTACATGTTGAGTCAAAGTTACACCAAGGAACTTGATGAAATACTCCACAAGAGGCCTACACTAGTAAAAAGCCATCTATTTCCCATTGCAAAGTATGTGGAAGTGAATGTCATGTACATGCTCCATATGTGGAGAGAAAGAAGCTTCAACCAAAAAGCATCAAACATATCTTATTAGGGTATAACGAGGATAAAAAGGCTCATATGCTTTATGACCTTGAGAGGTATTGGCGCTCAGCAGCCAGCCACACACGCCCGCGAAGAGAGAGAAACGACGACCAGAAGTTGCCGTCCGCGCTCAGAGAGGAGATTCCTCTTCTCTTCCTCCTCCCCTCCTCTAGGATGAGGAATGAGGGGTTTTAACCCTTTATATATATCTATACTCTTCAGGACGCGCATTCATATATGGGATAAAGATCTCTGTTGACAGCTATCTCCATCTTTTTTCGAAGGTACAGAGGTTTCAGGTTGTGGTTGGAAGAAATTCGAGTTTTTAAGCAAACCTTGGAGCATGAAGATGATGTCATGGATCAAGATATTGGTTAAATGAGGATGCACATATGTATTATGGGCTGTGGTTATGGGGTATGGGCTGTGGGTAATTTCAAAAAAGCTTTGCTTCCTCAGTTTTGAGCTTTACAAAGTCATCCATCCATGAAGATGAAGCTTTTCACTTCCCACCGGTGACATACCTCACTTCTCCGGACCATATCTTCCTCATACGATATCGGATTTCAAAAATCTTGGTCACGTTTTGAAGCTACACTCCTAAGCTTCGCTCAGAGACCATCGATGTTGGATTTGGACAATATTTGCTTTACCAAAATCTCTCTGCAGCACTTCAGCAGGAACTAGGCGGCCACTCCCGGGCCTAGTTTTTCGTCATCCGGACTCCAAATCCAATTTTTTCACTTGGGATAGTCTCAAATTCTTGAAGTGCAGGTGCTGCGCAACAATTTGTGGACTGGTGAGGATTGTTATATCTCTAAAGTTGTTCAGTTGCACTCAGTTTACCCGTTTGAGGCTTTTCCTACGCACTTTTGGTGTTGTTTTGGATGGTTTATGGTGTCTAGAACTTCCCCGGACCAAGCGGACATTTCCAATTTTCTTTTGGGACTGGCGAGGAATCAAAATCAGCGGCTTGAAGCATCAAAGACCACTTGGATTACGCTTCCGCAACTCTACTTTGTATCAGGGAAGTGCTCTTGTGTTATATTTCTCTTCTTCTTGCATATTTAAACTCTACTTCCATTCATTTTCATATACTCTAGTTAGCAAACGGGGGAAGGGTACTTAAACATGGAAACTAAAGGCAAACAAATAATTGAGACCACTTCTCCACCTAGAGAGCAACTAGAGGATCCTGATGCTAGGATGGAAGAAGTAGAGTTAGGGCAAGAAATAGAAGAGAATTTAGAAGAAAAAGAGCCTTCACAGCAAGAGTATACTTATGAAGAGCTTATAGATGAATTTGTCACTCGTGACCAATTCATTGATTTGAAAGAGCAAACCCTTAAGTTAGAGAAAGATTTAGGTAGCATCACATCTCTTATACAGTAGCTTAAGTCTCAAATGATCTCCCTTGAGACTAGTGTCACCTCTTTCCTAGCTAGGAAGGAAAGAGAGACTCCTACCATTCCTCTAGAGATTACTAGGAAAGAGACTTCTCTTCCTAGTAAACATAAAGGAGAGAGCTCTAGGGAAGCTCCCCTCCTGAAAGACTTGAAGCCATCTACCTTTACGGGGGATGACCGAGACAGGAATAAGGACGCAATCTACACTTTTTTACAAAAGTGGCATGATTTACATCAATTGAAGGGCACCCCACCTGAGTATCGTGTGCTAGAGGCGAGTCTTTCCCTCGGCCCATGTGCTTATAAGTGGTGGATGAGTCTTAAGGAGGCGAACTCTATCCCTAGTGACTGGACTCAGTTTGAGACTCTTTTCCTAAAAGAGTTTCTTCCTGAAAATGAAGAGGAGAGGAATTGGGATGAGTGGGATAGGATTACTCAAAGAGGCAGGCCTCTTTCAGTCTATCTATCCCACTATAGAGAGATCACTTTGAAGCTTAAGGGTCTAGATGATTTTCAGAAGACCAGAGGGTTTGTTAGGGGCTTGGATAAAGCCATAAAGAGGGAAGTCAGGAGGAATGCGCCTAAGACGTTTGAGGAGGCGATCAAATATGCACAGATATATGAGGACCATAACCGTCCTCAGTATACTTCTATGGAGACGGATCAGCCCCTTAAACCTCTTAGTACCACTAAATTTAAGAAATAGTTGCCTTTTGGGAAAAACAAGGTTTTTATTAAAAAACAAAGATCACAAGGGCCTAAGCTATCCACAGACCAGTTTGAGAAGGCCAAAAGAGAGAACCTGTGTTTTAGGTGCCTATCCCCTAGCCATTCGCAGTGGAACTGTCCACTCAAGAAGGGGGAAGAAAAGAAGAAAGGACCAGAGTCTAGTACGGCTCCTGAAAGGGGCAAAAAGGCGGTCCACCTAGTGCAGACCCTTCCCATTCATGGAAGCTCTAGCTGCAAGGGAGTGGAGGTGATGCACGAGGATATAGATGGTATCCAATTTGGAAGTCAAGATGCAGGATTATACAGATCATATGGACTTCCAAATTATGAACATGGAGAGGACAGATCTAGTCTTAGGAAGAGAGTGGCTATGGGGGTTGGGAGATACACTTAAACGCAACTATCAAAATAACACACTCGAGTTTGAAAAGAATGGAAGTAAAGTTTATATTCAGGGAGAGAGAGATGTACCTAGTGCACCTCTCATCTGATCATTAGAGTTGTATAGTCTCTGTTGTTCACAGCATGTACAGGATATGTTTTTATTGTATAGTCATGATATGGAGCATTGTACAGACAGCTCATCTGATGTATATATTCATGCTTTGAATGTAAATATGAACAGGACTTTCTACTATTCTTTTTTGCAAGAGTGTGTGGTTAAAAGTTTTAAAGATCTTATGTTTGAGTACAAAGATGTTTTTCCCACTGACTTACCTAGAGGGCTACCACCTGAGAGAGGGGACATTGACCATGCCATAGAGGTTGTTACTAACACTAACCCTATTTGTAGACCACCTTATAGGCTTAGTGTTTCTCAGCATGAGGAGGTTGAGAAGCAATTGCAGGATTATTTAGATAAAGGCTTCATCAAACCTAGTAACTCACCATGGGCATCGCCAATGCTCCTAGTTAAAAAGAAAGATGGCTCTATGAGACTATGTATAGATTATAGAGCACTTAATAAGGTAACTATAAAAAATAGATTTCCAATGCCTAGGTTGGAAGATCTATTTGATCAGTTACATCAAGCTAGGTATTTTACCAAGCTTGACCTTAGATCAGGATATCATCAGATTAGGATTAAAACAGAGGATGTCCCTAAAACTGCATTTAGGACTAGATATGGGCACTATGAGTTTTTGGTGATGCCTTTTGGTCTCACCAATGCTCCTGCCACTTTCATGAAACTCATGAATAGTGTTTTACGGCCTTATCTAGGACACTTTGTAGTAGACTTTTTGGATGACATTCTGATCTATAGTGCATCAGAAGAGGAGCACTTGGAACACTTGAGAAAAGTATTTCAAGTGCTAAGGGAAAATTCGCTCTTTGCTAAGGAGTCAAAGTGTGAATTTTTCAAGAAAGAGGTTAGATACCTTGGGCATATAGTCTCCCAGGATGGAATCCAGATGGATCCTGAAAAAGTAAGGGCTATTATGGAATGGCCACATCCACGGAACCTGGAGGAGCTGCAGATCTTCCTAGGTTTATCAGGTTTCTATCGAAGATTCATTAAGAACTATGCCAAAATTGCTGTCCCGATGACGGAACAGCTTAAAGGGAAAGGGAAAGCCTTTCATTGGGGAGACGAACAGAAGCAGAGTATGGAAAAGTTGAAGGTAGCAATTGCTACAGCTCCACTTTTACATATAGCAGATCCCAATAAACCATTTGTGGTTGAGACTGACACGAGTGATTTTGCTATAGGAGCGGTTTTAGTACAGGATGGTCGACCAGTAGCTTTTGAGAGCAAGAAACTAGAACCGGCTCAAAAGAATTACTCCGTCTATGAGAAGGAGTTGTATGCAATAGTCCATGCTTTGAAGAAGTGGCGTCATTATTTATATGGTGCCAAAGTTACGATAGTGTTTGATCAAGAGAGCATTAAGTGGCTCTCTAATCAAACAGACCTTAAAGGTCATAAGGCCCGATGGGCAGAGACCCTTCAAGAGTTTGATTATGAGCTTAGGTATAGGAAGGGAAAGTTTAATGTGGTGGCTGATTCACTTAGCCGCATGCCTATGCTCAATGGACTGAGTTTTACTCAGATCACTAGTGAGCTACTTGAGTCTCTTAGAGGGAAATGTAGGCTTGATCCTGCATATTCCGAGATTTGGGAAGCCATAGAGAATGGGGATCGTGATATACGGGTTTCCAGTGAGGATGGAGTATCGACGGGTACTCAAGAAGGATTCAAGTGGAAGAATTACAGTGTCCATGATGGATATCTGTTATATAAAGGTAAGGTGTGTGTCCCTAGAGATACTGAGATGAGACGGCATATTTTATATGAGTGTCATGACACACCTAGTGCGGGACACCCAGGAGTTAACAAGACTTATGATCTTGTTAAGAAGCAGTTTTATTGGCCTGGACTTCATAAGGACGTCCTAGAGTATATGCTTAATTGCAATAAATGCAAGGTCAACAAAGCTGAGAGGTTGAGGATTGGAGGGCTACTCCACCCATTGGATATTCCCAATGGGAAGTGGGAGAGTATCTCCATGGACTTTATAGTCGGATTACCTAAGACACTGAGAGGGCACGACTCGATCTGGGTAATTGTGGATAGGTTAACCAAAATGGCTAGGTTTATTCCGACACGTACTACAGTGAAGACACCAGAGTTGGCTAGACTCTTTGTTGAGAACCTATACCGGTTATATGGTCTTCCTTTAGACATAGTTTCTGATCGGGATAGGAAGTTTACTAGCCACTTTTGGAGAGCGGTCTTCAAAAGGTTGGATACAAAGCTTAGCATGAGTACGGCCGAGCATCCACAGTCGGATGGGCAAACAGAAAGGGTTAACCAAATCCTAGAGGATATGCTTCGAGCATATGTGAATGAAAGGCAAACTAATTGGGAGGAGTACTTACCTATAGTAGATTTTGCATATAATAGTGCCAAGCACTCTTCCACTGGGCATAGTCCATTTATGCTTATGTATGGGTTTCAGCCAAGGGCTCCTTATGCAGTAGGCTTGCAGAATGAAAAAGTTCAAGCTGCAAAGGACTTCTTGGAAGAAATGAATGATATGCTTAGGCTTGCTAAGGACAGCATTAGGAGAGCTCAGGATAGATCTAGAGCCTATGCTGACCCTCAAAGAAGAGATATCAACTTTGAGGTAGGAGAGCAAGTCTATCTTAGAGTTCCATCTAGGTCTGAAACCATGAAGACGGGACCTTGTCCAAAATTATCTCCTAGGTATTGTGGACCTTTCCGAATACTTAAGAGAATAGGAAACATGGCTTACCAGCTCCAACTTCCAGAGAATAGTCAAATCCATCCAGTTTTTCATGTTAGCCGGCTTAAGAAAAGGCTGGGTGAATCTGACAACCTCATTCCAGATAGTGAGGTAGTAGAGCCTATTTCTGTGCAATCTATTCCACATGAGCCAGAGAGCATACTACGCACTCGAGAGAAACGGACGAGGAGTCACTTGTATAAAGAGTGTCTAGTAAAGTGGAAAGATAGTTCAGAAGATAGTGCCACATGGGAGCGGGTTAGCACCCTACAGAGACGGTTTCCGAGTTTCAATTTACCTTCCCAAGAGTTTTCTTAAGGGGAAGGATATGGGGAAACACACGGAGACAGGACCATGTATTTCTATACATGGGGATATAGTGGGAGCGGTGATACTATTTTTCCTCTCTTTCTTTTAGACCTTCCAATACCATTTTTGAGGCAAAAATGGAACTAAGGGGAAGGAAATGTTATGGAATACCCCTTAAGAGGGGTGTGAACCACCCCTAAGTTTGTAAGTAGGTGGACTTACACATGAGTGCCAAGTGGCACCCATGTGTGAGGCCATGTGGGGCATTCAGAGGGCCAAGAGAGAGAGAGAATAATTGGTATCCATCGCGTGGCTGGGCGACAATAATCAGAAGAGAGGTCTCCGTGCTCGCGCGACCACAGAGAGATTATTCTCGTGTTCTGTGCAAGAACTTCCCCCAAAAGAGAGGGGAGTCACTGGAAGTTATACTACAACAAATATTGTCACATGCACCAAGAACTCCTTTTATCTTAATCTGGGAGTTGGTAAGATCATTTTGACTACTACTAATGGTAGTTCTTTTACATTGTTAGATGCTTTATTTGTGTCAAGGATCAAGAAAAATCTATTATCAGTTTTAGCATCAACCAAGTGTTGATATAATTAGGTAGTGATGTGTGTGAACACTCTAGGACCGCCGGGGCATTTTTTTTCCCTCTTTAGGAGGATTTTTCCACCCGGCTTGTATATACGCCGTTTGCCCTAATGGGCTAGTTATCTTTGTACATTCTCTAGTAATACATTCAGTATTGTGTGTTGTGCTCCAAGCTTCTTCTTCTTCCTTGTGATGTTCGCGTGCTTCCGTAGACGTCTAACTCCAACAATTGGTATCAGAGCAGGTCGTTGTTTCATCTAGGGCACCGTCGACACTCCTTCGGTTGCAATCTCAGAATCGCACAAATTTTGGTGAGCATACTCAATGTGTTTCCGAGATCAAAACATCTTTGCTTTGTGGTGCCAAAATCGCGATTTGAGCTCGTTTTGGCCTCCGAACGCACTATCACAGTGCTTGTGTAGACTCTTTTGTCTTTTTGTGCCAAAGGTGTATACCAGTTTCTATTCGCCAGTATAAGCATCTCAAAGTTTGCTACAGGTCTAGTGGAATTTGTGTGGGCAGTTCTGTTCAACTTTTTGAGATACAGTCAATTTTTTGCATCAAGGTATTTTAGTCATCGGTCATGGCTGAAAGCAATGATGTATTCCGTATGTTGGCTATTGAGGATAAAATGGATGGTACAAACTACCCGTTATGGGCTTATATGATGCGACATGTGTTGGTTGCAAAAGGACTATGGAACATTGTGCAGGGTGTCGAAAAATATCCTATCATACCTGCAACTGTTACAACTACAGGTACTGAAGCTGATGCAGAAGGTGTCGAAGATGATGATATTCTGCATATTCCTGTTCGTGCTACGGTTTCTGCTGCACCTACTGAAGAGCAGATTCGTTGGGATGGCAGAGATGCCCAGGCACATGCATTGATAGCTTTGTCTATCAAACGTGCCATTATTCCTCACATTCGCTCTTTCAGAACAGCTAAAGATGCTTGGGATACACTTACCACATTGTACCAAGCTAGGAATGAGGCTCGTGTTGCTTACCTCTGAAAACAGTGGGAGAGTGAGCACATGAATGAAGGTGATTGTATGGACAGTTTCCTAACGAAGATCAAAGACTTGAAGGAACAGTTAATTTCTGCTGATGAGATTATACCAGATAGCTCACTTGTGCAGACCGTTTTGAATGGTCTTCCTGATTCATATCAGAGTTTTGCTTCTACTCTTCGGTTGATGATGAAAGGCAATCCGAATGCCTTATCATTTGAGGAGTTAGTCTCTAAACTGTTGCAGGAAGATCAGTCCAGGCAGAACAGGTCCATTATGCAAGTTGCAGATCAAGCTTTCTTGGCTAGTCAAAAGGGCAAAGGAAAATGGAGCCCTTCAACTAGTAAGCAAAAATCTGCTAATTCTGCATATTCGAAGAAGGAAGATAAAGATGAGAAGAAATCAGAAAAGCAGAAAATTGTTTTGTAAGTACTATAAAGGGAATGATCATATCATAAAGAACTTTCCAAAACTGGCTGCTAAAGAGGCGAAAGAGGCTGGAATGGTTGTTGCAGAGGCCTCTACACCAAAAATAGAGTCTGCTAATCTTGTGCAGGAAGAAGAATGGGCATTTACTACTATCTGCAGTTTTGACCCATCTTCTCATGAGCAGAGCATGTCTGCAATAGACTCAGGTGTTTGGTATTTTGAGAGTGGGGCAACCAAACATATTACCTCATAGCGCAGTTTCTTCTCTTCACTCGAGCCTTCCCCTATAGGGAATACTGTTACATGCACCAACAACTCCTCTTATCCTGTTATGGGAGTTGGTAAGATCATTTTGACTATTGCTGATGGTAGTTCTTTCACTTTGTCATATGCTTTATTTGTGCCAGGGATCAAGAAGAACCTGTTATCAGTTTCTGCATTAGACAAGATTGGTTTACTTGTGAAATTTGTTGATGACAGGTGTAAAGTTCATGATCTGTCAAATGGCGATGTGATTATTGCTTCTGGCATTTTATGTCGTGGGCTGTATAAGCTCATAGACTATGAAAGATCAGTAAATGATTTGGCATGTGCAGTAAATGATTCTCAGGCTATGTCAGATGCAAAGCTTTGGCATGCACGCTTTGGTCATCTGAATTTTGCTAGTTTGGTACGCCTGTAGAAATGTGAAATGGTGTCCTCTTTGTCCAAACTTGACGCACCTCGAAAACATGTTTGTGAAGGTTGTATTTTGGGCAAAATGCAACGTTCGTCCTTTCCAAAAGATGGTTCACTTCGGGCTACTCAGAAATTGCAGCTTGTACATAGTGATGTCTGTGGTCCTATGCAAACACCTTCGTTTGGGAATTATCTTCTTGTTCTCTATCAGCAAGTTGTTGGATGCTTGATTTACTTATGCATTACTCGGCCAGATATTCAGTTTTCTATCTCACAGATGAGCAGGTTTATGCATTGCCCAAGAGTGAAGCATTGGCAGGCCGTTAAGTGTATCTTTCGCTACTTAAGTGATATTCGGCTACTTGGGTTGTTTTATCCCAAGGGGGGATCACTACTGCCAGATTTGCATGCTTTTCTGACTCTGATTGGGCTGGTTGCTATGACACTCGTGTGTCCACTAGTGGCTTTTGCTTCATGCTTGGTAGCTCATGTATATCTTGGTTGAGCAAGAAGCAGCCTATTGTGGCCACTTCCAGTTGTGAGGCTGAGTATAGGGCAGCTTTCACAGTGATTGTTGAGTGTGTGTGGCTCAGACGCCTTATGGCTGATTTGGGTGTTGGTCAGTCTTCTGCCACCACCATCTTCACTGACACCCAGAGCGCATTGGCAGTTGCGAGGAACCCTGTGTTCCATGCTCGCACTAAGCACATTGAGGTGCATTATCATTATGTCAGGGAGAGGTTCTCTGTTGGGGAGATCAGCTTGGCATATGTGCCCATGCAGGAGAACATTGCAGACCTTTTCACGAAGGCTCTGCCTAGGGAGAAGTTTGAAGCTTTTCGCAAAGCTTTGGGCTTACTTCCTTTTGTGGAGTGATTTCCACATAGCTTGGCACTTCCTTATACATGAGTGCGAGCTACTTGTTCACCGCATCACTCCCAGGGGGGATTTGTTGATATATTTAGGTAGTGATGTGGTGAACACTCTAGGACCGTCGGGGCATTTTTTTCCCTCTTTAGGAGGTTTTTTTCCCCCGGCTTGTATATACGCCTATTGCCCTAATGGGCTACTTATCTTTGTACATTCTCTAGTAGTACATTGAGTATTGTGTGTTTTGCTCCAAGCTTCTTCTTCTTCCTTGTGTTGTTCGCGTGCTTTCGTAGACATCTAACTCCAGCACCAAGATTGCCTTGGTCATGAAATTTGTTGATGATAGATGTACAGTTCATGGTGTGTCAAACGGAAACATCATTATTGCTTCTAGCATCTTATGTCGTGGGCTGTATAAGCTCATAGATTATGCAAAATTTGTAAATGATTCAGCATGTGAAGTTCAAGATTCTCAGGTTATGTAAGATGCCAAGCTTTGGCAATGCACGCTTTTGTCATCTGAATTTTGCTAATTTGCTACGCGTCCAAAAATCTGAAATGGTGTCCTCTTTGCCCAAACTTGAGGCACCTAGTAAACATGTATGTGAAGGCTGTATTTTGGGCAAAATGCAACATTCCTCATTCCCAAAAGATGGTTCAGTTTGAGCAACTTAGAAATTGCAGCTTGTTCACAATGATGTTTGTGGTCCTATGCAGATACCCTCTTTTGGAAAGTATCTTTACTTCGTGATTTTCATTGATGATTTTTCTAGGCATGCATGGGTATATCCATTGAAAGCAAAGTCCAAAGTGTTTATGTGCTTCAAACAGTTTTTGGTTTTGGCTGAAAATTTGTCAGCATGTAAAATGGGCACCCTCTGTTCTGATCGAGGGGGGGAATATATTGCTTCTGACTTTAATGCATTTCTAGTTGAATCTGGGATAAAACATTAATGTACAATGCCGTATACACCGCAAGAGAATGGATTTGTTGAATGAAAGAACAGGTCACTCATGGAGATGGTGAGGTGTATGGTCAAAAGTCAAGCTTTACCACATAGTTTTTGGCTTGAGGTTGTTATGTGTGCAACACTTAACAGGTGCTCCACTAAAGCATTGCAATCTATCACTCCATATGAGGCTTGGCATGGTCGTATGCCATCTGTTGCTCACTTGCATGTGTTTGGTTGTCTAGCATATGCATTAGTGGCTGAACAACAATGTAGGAAATTGGATGATAAACTAGTAAAATGTATTTTTGTTGGGTACAGTTCTAAAAGCAAAGGCTATCCTCTGTCTCATCCACGGAGTAAATGCATTTTGGTTAGTTGTGATGTTATTTTTGTGGAAGATGCTATTCAGCCATTACTTTCATGTACTAAGAAGACATCTATTAGCTCTAAAGATATGTATAAAACTTTGCTACTTCTTTTTATAGGTGGACAATCTAGTGTTGGTCCTAATGAGGCAACTTCTCATCCTTGATAGGTTTCATGTGATGATGCAGATCATCCCATTTTTTATGCAGATTTACATGATGCACTTATTGATGAGAGAGATGATATTGAGGAGGCAAAAACTATGCCAAAATGGTTGGTGCAGGCTTTGCATGACAACAAATTAGATGCACCTCTGTCATATCATGCTCATTCAGGCTCTCATAGTGCCTCTTTTGCATCAGATTGCTATGCTATGGCTACCTCTATTCTTTGTGATGAGAATGAGCCTGTTTTGTTTGATGAAGCACAAAAATTTAGAAAAGTGGATGGATGCTATGCAATCTGAGTATGATGTTGTAATGAAAAATGGTACTTGGCCTTTGTGTGACTTTCCTCCTGTCAAGAAGGCCATTGGCACTAAGTGGGTATATAAGTTGAAGCATAAGCCCGATGGAATAGTTGATAGGTATAAGGCTAGGCTTGTTGAAAAGGGTTATGCTCAGGAAAAAGGCATTGATTTTGATGAGACCTTTGCTCCTACTTGCCGAATGACTACCGTTGGTAGCATCTGTGCACTTGAAGCTCATCATGGTTGGAATGTACATCGGTTGGGCATAAAAAATGCATGGTGATTTGCATGAAGAAGTGTATGTTTTTCAACCCCGTGGCTTTGTGTAGAAAGGGCATGAAAACCAAGTGTGCAGATCCACATGCTTGGTATGAAAAGATACATGCCTATCTGATTGCACATGGTTTTGAGAATAGTCCAACAAAAAGAACCGTATATGTTAATCATGCAAATGATGTGCTTCTGATCATTGTTGTGTATGTTGATGACATGCTACTCATTGGTCCTCATGAGAAGCATGTTGTTGATTTTAAGGCTAATTTGCATGCCTCATTCGAGATGTCTGATTTGGGGCATTTACATCATTATTTGGGCATTCACTTTATTGATGGTGGAATGGTTTGTGTCAAACAAAATATATTGACACATTATTTCAGTATTTTGGCCTGAAGACTATAAACCTATTGCCACTCCTATGAAGACAAGTTTACGATTGAGTCTTCATGATGTTGAAGATGCATTTGATGTTTGTTCTCTATCAATAGGCTATTGGATGCTTGATTTACTTATAATTCCTCGGTCAGATATTCATTTTGCTATCTCATAGATGAGTAGGTTTATGAATTGCCTAGGTGTCAAGCATTGGTTGGCGATTAAGCACATCTTTCACTACTTTAATGGTACCCAACTACTTGGATTGTTTGATCCAAAGGGGGGATTACTATTGCCAGATTTACATGCTTTTTTTTACTCTAATTGGGCTAGTTGCTATGACACTCATGTGTCCACCAATGGTTTTTGCTTCATGCTTGGTAGCTCATGCATATCTTGGTTGAGCAAGAAGCAGCCTACTATGACCACTTCTTGTTGTGAGACTGAATATAGGGAAGATTTCATAGTGACTGTTGAGTGTGTGTGGCTCAGATGCCTTATGGCTGATTTGAGTGTTGGTCAGTCTTCTGCCACCACCATCTTCACTGATAGTCAAAGCGCATTGGCAATCGCGAGGAACCCTGTGTTCCATGCTCGCACTAAGCACATTGAGGTGCATTATCAGTATGTCAGGGAGAGGTTCTCTGTTAGAGAGATCAGCTTGGCATATGTGCCCATGCAGGAGAAGATTGTAGACCTTTTCATGAAGGCGCTACCCAAGGAGAACTTTGAAGCTTTCCACAAAGCTTTGGGCTGACTTCCTTTTGTGGATTGATTCCACATAGCTTGGCACTTCCTTATACATGACTGCCAGCTCTTAGTTCACTGCATCACTCCCAGGTAGGATTTGTTAATATATTTAGGTAGTGATGTGTGTGAACACACTAGGATGGCCATGACACTTTTTCCCTCTTTAAGAGGTTTTGTCCCCCGGCTTGTATATATGCCTTATGCCCTAACGAGTTACTTATCTTTGTACATTCTAGTGGTAAGACATTCAGTATTGTGTGTTGTGCTCCAAGCTTTTTCTTCTTCCCTGTGTTGTTCACGTGCTTTCGTAGACCTCAAAATCCAACAAAGTGGATTAAAATAGTGTGCAAACATAGGATGTGTAGACAGATACAATGTGGAAAAGGTGTGCAGAGGCAGAAGAAGAAACCAAGGTGTGGCCATAGTATTACCAAGGAGGTGTTGTAGGTGGACATTAAAAGTGTTCAAGACTCAACCTTATTGGAGGCTTCAGTGTGAGGGTGCATAGGAGCAAGCCACTTGGCCAAGTGAAGAAGCGGCACATAGATCAATTGCATAAGTACTTCTAAGTAATTGGTTGTACTTTTCTATCCTAAAAGTGTGTAGTGATCTTATGTAATATTTGATATCCATGTTGTAAGCACATGGATTTTGTGACGGGTGTGGAGTGTCCTATAGTAGGTATTGATTGTGTGTCCACAAGCACACTTATGGTTAAAGTGTGTGTAAAGCACTTTGATCTTTTTGTTTAGATTATCACTTTGCTGGCAAAATGCTATGGAAAAATTCAAAATTTCTATGCATGATTTTTTGATGCATAGTAAAGAGCATACTAACACATGTTTTTTTATTCTTGTTCCTTCTTAGAAAAGCTGTTGACTTGTTAATTTCTTATTACCATTATTTATATCATTTGATCTACATGAAAAGACATAAAATCTTAAAAAACCACACACAAAACCACTCAGAAACATAAAAAATAGAACCTAAGCTTCCATAGATATGGAGTTAAGACCTTTATCTCCACATAAAGAGGATACATACATGGTTGAACATTTCATAGATACTACAAAGGCCATGAATCATAGGATATCACATTTAGAAACCACACTTCAAACTATTTTAGAGCGTGTTCATGGCTCTAAGAAGAAGAAGAAGCTATGTTTCATGTCGGAGTGATGGGGATAGAGTTGCAAGTTCTAAGAGAGCACCACATTCTAGAGGTCTCTAATGAGGGCGTCCCAACTAGAGAAGCTAGGTGGAAGCTTAAGGGCCTTAAGTTTCCATGCTACCATGGATCTATTAGTGCACATACTGTTGACATTGTTAAGAAGTGGCTTAGCAAGTGGAAGTAGTGCTTTTGCTTATGCCATGTTGTGGATGATAGGCATAAGATTCAGCATGCCATATATAATCTTATGGATGTCACCTGTACTTGGTGCATAAGATATAATAAAACAAGAAAGAGCCTATGACTTAAGATCAGTTCAAAGTTTTGTTCTATGATAATTTTGTTCCACCAAACAAGAGATCTAGGGCACTTGACACCTCGTTTCTCATTAGTAAAAAAAATAGATAGCCTAAGAATATGTAGATATATCTAGAGATATAGTTATTAAAGTACTAGATTCCATTCTAGAGTTTCTCCAGGTCCACAAGTTTGTCATCAAAATAAGAGAAACAAATCAATCCTTGTTTAGAAAGAAGAGGTATCACTCTTTGACACAAGACATGAAGATGGCTCTAGTTTATGAGGATGGTCATAGGGGCATAGGCTTCCATGGCTAGAGGTCCCCATGGACTAAGATGAGTCATTTGTCTTCCTCGAGTGCTCCTATTTTGACTAGTGCACAGCTTTAGAAAGAGGATAAGCAGGTGCACATGATCAAAGTCTCTAAAGATAAAAGGAAAGTGTCCCTCTCTGGCTAAGAGGGCTTACAATAAGTCTATTCTCATCCCTCAATAGAAAGAGAGGGCCATGAAAGAAGGTTTGTGCTATGGATGCTCAAGGTAGTATTGGAGAATGTCCTAAAAACAAAAGGATTGATGCAGAAGGGACTTTGCAGATCATCCATCTCAGATATCGTCTTCCATAGTTGCCATGATGGAAATTAAAAAGGTACCCTCTATTCTAGATGTTGAGCTTTTGCCAATGACAGACAAGCGTTGTCAAAATCCATCTTGATGAAGAGGAAATTTTGAGAAGACTCCTTTGAAAATTCAAGGCCTTCCCACACATCAATAATGGCATCTAGGATCGATTTATCCTATATGAATCCTTTTCTACCCTCATTGATCCATGAGTGAAGATTAAAGGCAATATGATTAGCGAGGACCTTCACTAAGATCTTATAGCTAGTTTGCATCATAGTGATAGGCCACTAGTTTTCAATCTTATTTTTTTGTCTCTTTTGTGAATCATCTTAATCACACCTTCATTAAGAAAGTTAGGAAAAGCATCAAAGTGGAGGGCTTCCTGCAAGACCATGCATAATGGTTTCACCAAAACATTCTTGAATGTCTTGAAGAACTCATTGGTGAGACCATCCAGACCCCGACTTTCACAATTAGACAGAGAATCCATAGCTTCTAAAATCTATGTGTCAACAATGGGGGAATAAAGAAGATGCACCATATTTTGTGGAATTCTTTTGGTTCTAATTCTAGATATGGTGAGCATGTAATCACACCTTTGGGAAGAGAGTGGAATGGACACCCGCAAGAGTTGAGTGAAGTGATTGGCAATTAGTTCAATATTCTCTTCATCATTAGTGCATTCCACCCCATGCTTGTCAATCATGTATGGGATCTCTTCCTTGTGCTTCTTGTTCTTTAAGAGCTTACACATTTCTTTAGTCCATTTATTTGTTTTCCTTGCCCGTCAATCTTTAAAATAAATATGCAGATTCTTTCTTTAAATTTCATCTTCGTATCTAAAATTTCTTCCTATTTTGTGGAGCTCAAGTTGGAGGTGAGAATTTATCCTCAAGATGAAGGAGCCTACCATAAAGGATTTCGCTTCTCACATGTCGAATGATTTGAATCTCCCTTTGAGCCTTGCTAAGGAGATAATGATTTTGTTTGACAACCAACTTCTAATACTTTGTTGGGGAGGCATGGGTGCTAAAGGCCTCAACACAGGTCAAGGAGATCAGGCCTCAATACTTTGAACGGAAGGAAGGGACAATGTTGAAGGATCAACACGAAACCAAGGAACTTTCTTATGTCTTGATTGTGGCGTGAAGGTAAGGACCATTGGATAATAGTCTGACAAAATTGAGTCCACACATTGAGAGAAGGATGGAGGAACTGACTTATCAATGATATTTTGTGTAACATAGCTTCTGTCAAGTCTAGATCTTTGCAAATCAGCACCCGATTGGAGGTTCAACCAAGAGAATCCATGCTTATCTTTAAGTTTAACCTGGTCACATTTTTAAATAGTTTGCCCCCCTTTGGTCCCATCTATCACACATAACTTCCACCATATCAAAGTCTCCACATAATCTATACAATCCAATCAAACTCATGGAATTATCCTTCCTAAAAACTTCAAAATGAGCATATGATATCAACGGTGATGAAATCACCTATCACATTCTCTACTGGAAGAATAAATCTTTCCTAAACTATGAAGGATAACTCCCAATCTTCAAGAGATATCTAGTAAGAGCTCTCCTCTGATCTAGTGAGACATGACGCCATGAATGATGAGTCCTTTTCTCCCTGGCCATAGAAGAAGAGTGCTCAAAGGGAAGTCATTTCCACCATCCCATACTAGTGAAAACTTCTTCAAATTCATGGTGTCATACCTACACTAAACCAAATATATATTCCACATATATGTAATGGAATATATAGGTGGATTCTAATGAATCGGATATCCTCAATTCATGTCAGTGGACTCAAATGAGTCCCATGTCCTCAAACTAGTTATTTTGGTTCTAGTGAATATGTGAGAATGGATATCCCTTTCTATTCCAAACCAACTTGTTCCTAGGTACCAATACTAGGTCTAAGTACCTCTCTATTGATCCCAACATACATATATGTATTGGGTACCCCAACTGTTCATGACTAAGGGATCTATGCTCTAAGTCATAGAGCTAGTGCCATGCATGTGGCCTTCCTAACCATCACTCGAATCACATAAGCACCCGTCGATGTTGTCTCATGAAACCCATATCTGTGGTCCCATCTAATTGGTTTCCTTAGTAGTGTAGCAGAAATGCTTCACTACTTGCTCAAATGATGTGCATGAGTGAAACTAGTGACTCTTTGGGTATTCCTCATGCTACCCCATAGTCTCCTAATCATACTATGAGACTGTTGTGAAGATAAATAAATCTTCACTACTTTGGAGATTCTCATAAATGTATCTCTCGCGCCTCTATGCAACTTCCTCTAACCTATAGGATTGCTTGTGCACATTCCTAATGGTGAAGGTATAGCTCCTTCCCCTTAGGAATCCTATGGTCTAAATCCATAAAGATTATGTTTAGGGATCCTATTTCTACTGAAGTTGCCTTATCTATAATACTGTGATGGTGCTAAGTCCATCAAGTACATGAATTTGAGCATGCTAACACCTTATTGATGTTTGTAGAGAAGGCATGTTAACATGCCGTCACATTCTTACCTAAAGGTAAGTGTGTATATAACGCCATGAGGTGGGAAAAATTTCGACAATATTTCCCCAAGGAAATGGAATCCCAAAAAAATTTAACCATAAACTCAATGGCACACAGGCCATCCAACAACATAGGGCTTGACAGGCCCATGGCATGCATGCCATAAACTCATACATGGACTCCATAACCTGCACAAACATAAAAACAAATGCTAGCAACAATCTCTTTGTTGCATAACCATGTAGTTCCTGCAACCATCTTTCCTGCAAACAATAAAAAAGTGTACTTCTCGCATACTGATCCATACTTTTAGAATTAAAACAATGACTAACTTGGATATATGCACTCCAATCCATGCATGTACATACAAAACATGCCATAAAAGAAAGTAAGATGCCTGAAAGCATAAAGCATACGTCCCAGAATGATTTGGTATTGGAATTGCATGCATCCAATCCTTCTCAATGATCCTTGAGACCTCTGAACCTTCCTCCTCAGATCTTAATACAAATTTTGAAGTGTCCAACAACATTGGATCACTTCCCAAAACATAAAGCATGGTCAGATGATTACCAAATAATGCAAATTTACCCAAAAAATGCATTTGTAATCCCTCTTTAGACCTGCAAAAACCATTTTAGGACCTGAAAAAAAAATCATAAACTGAAATATATATCATGTGCAAGTGTCTCGAAGTGAAATTATTTCAATCGCCTTCCCGGTTCGCAAGATATCTGGAAGGTAGCTGCCAAAAACTGTTCAGAATTTGCAGACTTGTATAAACCTATAAAAATACATATTTTCCAAAATTTCTTTTCAAAAACTGAAAGTAGACCTTGTGCTCTTTGAAATGAGCCATAGCACATCCAATTTGGGGTCTTCTAGCCCAAGATATGGTCATTCCAAGCGGGACATGCCAAACTAGTGGACTGTTGGAGGGCCTAGAAAAAGTGTGAAAATGTGATTTTTGGGGTGCCCAAAAGCATTCTTCCATCAAGAAAATGCTAAATCTCTCTCCATAATCTCAGAGAGAAATATTTGAAGATGCTTGTGCTTATTTTCACCTTACCAAATCCTCCCTTCATGCATGCTAATTTCTCCCCAAAAGAGGGTTAAATCAAGATTTTTACTTTTATGCAAAAACTTAAATGGGAGCTTTTAACAAGCTTCTAATCAACTCCTAATATGGAATTTTCTTGGATTTTCTTATTCTCCATGGTAATACATACACCATAAATTATGTGTGTATACTGTAATCCATGGGAAACTTCTTAAATGGTCTTTTTTCTTGCTCCCAAAAGTGGAGTTTGACAAAGATTTACATCTAAATATTTTTCAAAAAGTATGGAAAGGGGGTCTTTGAGAATACAAAATTCCTCCTTAAATTATCATTTTAATGAATCTAATGATTCCATTATGAATTCCATACACCATACTCTCAATATATATACCTTTTCCCATATATCCATACCTATTGCATCTTTTTTTCCCTCTTCCAAAATGGGAATTTCTTAGATTCAGGTGCTGAAATTTTTTCTCAAATTGTGATGGAAGGGGGTCTTGTGGAGCTTCAAACTCTCATCATACTGATTTATATTTTGGATTTCTTAATCTTATATGGAAGCCAATACAATATACTATAAGTATGCATGATTTTTCTTACCAAACTAAGAAAAATCCTGCTTCATTTCCCTTCCCCAAGATGGCTATTAAGCAAAATAGATGTTGAAATTTATGTGAAAATCATGAAACTAAGCTACTTTGGTGATACCTAAATCTTATGCTTCTTTGCAATTTGAGGGAATCCTTGACTTAAGATGAGAGTATATATGCCATACTCTCCCTAAAAATGATTTCCCTCCAAGAACTTGGCCCCTAGAGCCTTTGTTCCTTCTCGCAAATGTAGACCCTTTAAAAAATAAAATAGTAAGAACTTGGCCCCTAGAGCCTTTGTTCCTTCTCGCAAATCTAGACCCTTTCAAAAATAAAATAGTAAGAACTTGGCCCCTAGAGCCTTTGTTCCTTCTTGCAAATGTAGACCCTTCTTTCACTTTGGAACCACGGTACTAAAAAGATCATGGAAGGGATGCTCTTCGTTCACGGATTCTTCCAATACAACCTGTGCATCCCATCTCTCTTTTGTGTGTTCTCGATCCCATTTGAAGTCGCTCTTTAAATCCTTCCCTTTGAACTTTAAGGCTCCAAAACCAAAATACATAGCAAAAGAAGAATCCCTCTATGCTTTTTTCCAAAGAAGCTCGGCCACAAATGTCTGAGTGATGAGCTCAAATCCTTTTCTTAAGATAGATAGAGGAAAAATGGCACAAAGGTTCATCGTTTTCCCTATCTCTCTGTCGTAAGAGAGAAACACTACTCTCTCTTTATCTATCCCTCTCTCTTACTCTCTCTCAGCATGAGAGAGAATACAGAATCAAAGTTATTTCCCATCAAGTAAAGATAGAGCAGTGGCATCCCACGCAGAGCTACAGAGAGCTTATTCTCTCGGTACATATGTGTACATTGTGAAGAATTTTCGCCTATCTAATATTCACCAACAAGGCATGGTGTCTTGGATAAGCTATGTCCCTCTTATCCCTGCAACCCGGGTTCAATACCCGTCTCATGCGCTCGTGGAAGACGACCAAAATCGTTGCTCTGATACCAATGTTCCATAGCTTCTCTTCTTTTGGACGAGGCTCAAAGTTAACAGCTTGCGCAACCATCGCCACGACACAGAGATTCGACTTCTTTTTGGTTCACTACCCAGCCACGTCCGAGCTGCTCCGTTTTTTCCTAAGAGATAAGTGAGTCTCATCTCTTCTTATTCTACCAAATATACACAATGTCTCTAATGATGCCATGTGGCATCTATGCCACCTCACCCAAGAGGGTATGCATCCATAATATGATAGTATTAGAGAAGGTAGCCGCTTCATCTAGGGCATCGTCGACACCCCTCCGATCACAGTCTCAGAATCACACGAAATTGGTGAGCATACTCAAGGTGATTAGGAGTTCAGCCTCCAAACACACTATCATAGTGCTTTGCAAGAAATTTTGCCTTTTTGTGCCAAAGATCTATACAGGTTTTGGTTCGCCAATATAAGCGCCTCAAATTCTTCTACAAGTTTAGTAGAACTCGACAGGGTAGTTCTATTAAACTTTTTGAGATACAATCATTTTTTTGCATCAAGGTATTTTAGTAAGTGGCCATGGCTAAAAGCAGTGATGCATTCCATATGTTGGTTGTTGAGGATAAGTTGGATGGTACCAATTACCCATTATGGGCTTATATGATGCATCATGTATTGGTTGCAAAAGGATTGGGGAATATTATGCAGGGTGTTGAAAAACGTCATATTTCACCTGCAAACATGGTTGCTGAAGTGGATGAAGATGGCATTGAAGATGGTGATATTCTCAAGTTACTATTTGTGTTGTGGCTCTTGTTGCACCTACTGTAGAGTAACTTTGATGGGATGGCAGAGATGCTCAAGCACATGCATTGATAGCCTTGTCTGTCAAATGTGCCATTATTTCCCACATTCACTCCTGCAAAATTGTCATAAAGAGCTATCTAAAACTCACTGCAAAAGATGCAAAAAAGAAAGAGGTTGGAATGGTTGTTGTAGAGGCCTTTACACCATCTGCTAATCTTCTGCAGAATGAAGAATGGGCATTTACCACTGTTTGCAGTTATGACCCATCTTCTCATGAACTGTGTATATCTGCAGTGGACTCAGATGTTTGTGACTTTGATAGTGGGGCAACCAAACATATTTACCTCGCAACACAGTTTCTTCACTTCACTAGAGCCTAACCCTATAGGGAATACTATCACATGTGTCAACAACTCCTCTTATCCTGTTATGGGAGTTGGTAAGATCATTCTGCCTTCTAATGGTGGTAGTTCTTTCACATTGTTGGATGCTTTATTTGTGTGAGGGATCAAGAAAAATGTTGATATATTTAGGTAGTGATGTGTGTGAACACACTAGGACCGCCGGGGCACTTTTTTCCCTCTTTAGGAGGTTTTTTTCCCTCGGCTTATATATACGCCTATTGCCCTAATGGGCTACTTATCTTTGTACATTCTCTAGTAATACATTCAGTATTGTGTGTTTGTGCTCCAAGCTTCTTCTTCTTCCTTGTGCTGTTCGCGTGCTTCCGCAGACATCTAACTCCAACAATTGGCATGAGAGCAGGTCGTCGCTTCTTCTAGGGCACCGTCGACACTCCTCCGTTTGTAGTCTCGGATTCGCATGAAATTTGGTGAGCATACTCAGGGTGTTTCAGAGATGAAAACCGCTTCGCTTTGTGGTGCCGAAATCGCGATCTGAGCTCATTTCGGCCTCTGAACGCACTATCGCAGCGCTTGTGCAGGCTATTTCATCTTTTTTGTGCCAAAGATATATACCAGTTTCTGTTTGCCAGTTTAAGCGCCTCGAAGTCTGCTACAGGTCTAGCAGAACTCGTCAGGGTAGTTCCATTCAACTTTTTGAGATACAGTCAATTTTCTGCATCAAGGTATTTTAGTCACCGGCCATGGCTGAAAGCAGTAATGTATTCCGTATGTTGGCTGTTGAGGATAAGTTGGATGGTACCAACTACCCATTATGGGCTTATATGATGCGACATGTATTGGTTGCAAAAAGACTGTGGAACATTGTGCAAGGTGTTGAAAGACGTCTTGTTACACCTACAACTACAGGTACTGCAAATACAGGTGCTGGAGCTGATGAAGATGGTGTCGAAGATGATATTGTGCAGATTCCTGTTCGTGTTGCTGTTTGTGTTGCACCTACTACAGAGCAGATTCGCTGGGATGGCAGAGATGCCCAGGCACATGCATTGATAGCTTTGTCTGTCAAACGTGCCATTATTCCTCACATTCGCTCTTGTAGAACAACAAAGGATGCTTGGGATACACTTACCACATTGTACCAAGCTAGGAATGAGGCTCGTGTTGCTTACCTCCGAAAATAGTTGGAGAGTGAGCACATGCATGAAGGTGATTCTATGGACAGTTTCCTAACGAAGATCAAAGATTTGAAGGAACAGTTGATTTTTGCTGATGAGGTTATACCAGATAGCTCACTTGTGCAGACCGTTCTGAATTGTCTTCCTGACTCATATCAGAGTTTTGCCTCTACTCTTCGGTTGATGATGAAAGGCAATCCAAATGCCTTATCATTTGAGGAGTTAGTCTTTGTTCTGTTGCAGGAAGATCAGTCCAGGCAGAACAGGTCCATTATGCAAGTTGCAGATCAAGCTTTCCTGGCTAGTCAGAAGGGCAAAGGAAAATGGGGCTCTTCTACTAGTAAGCAGAAATCTGCAAATGCTGCGCAATCGAAGAACTAGGATAAAGATGAGAAGAAATCAGAAAAGCAGAAATTGTTTTGTAAGTATTGTAAAGGGAATGATCATATCATAAAGAACTGTCCAAAACTGGCTGCTAAAGAGGCAAAGAAGAAAGAGGTTGGAATGGTTGTTGCAGAGGCCTCTACACCAAAAACAGAGTCTGCAAATCTTGTGCTGGAAGAAGAATGGGCGTTTACTACTGTCTGCAGTTTTGACCCATCTTCTCATGATCAGTGCATGTCTGCAGTAGACTCAGATGTTTGGTACTTTGACAGTGGGGCAACCAAACATATTACCTCACAGCGCAGTTTCTTCTCTTCACTCGAGCCTGCCCCTACAGGGAATACTGTCACATGCGCTAACAACTCCTCTTATGTTGTTATGGGAGTTGGTAAGATCATTCTGACTACTGCTGATGGTAGTTCTTTCACTTTGTCAGATGCTTTATTTGTGCCAGGGATCAAGAAGAATCTGTTATCAGTTTCTGCATTAGCCAAGATTGGCTTGGTTGTGAAATTTGTTGATGACAGGTGTACAGTTCATGATTTGTCAAATGGCGATGTGATTATTGCTTCTAGCATTTTATGTCGTGGGTTGTATAAGCTCATAGACTATGAAAGATCTGTAAATGATTTGGCATGTGCAGTAAATGATTCTCAGGCTAAGTCAGATGCAAGCTTTGGCATGCACGCTTTGGTCATCTGAATTTTGCTAGTTTGCTACATCTGAAATGGTGTCCTCTTTGACCAAACTTGAGGCATGGAAAACATGTTTATGAAGGCTGTATTTTGGGCAAAATGCAGCGTTCCTCCTTTCCAAAAGATGGTTCAGTTCGGGCTACGCAGAAATTGCAGCTTGTACATAGTGATGTCTGTGGTCCTATGCAGACACCCTCTTTTGGAAATTACCTTTACTTCGTGACTTTCATTGATGATTTTTCCAGGCATGCATGGGTATATCCACTCAAAGCAAAGTCCGAAGTGTTCATGTGCTTCAAACAGTTTTTGGTTTTGGCTGAAAATCTGTCAACATGTAAAATAGGCACCTTTCGTTCTGATTGAGGAGGGGAATATATGTCTTTAGATTTTAATGCATTTCTGGCTGACCGTGGGATAAAACACCAGTGTACAGTGTCGTATACACCTCAACAGAATGGAGTTGCTGAACGAAAGAACAGGTCACTCATGGAGATGGCGAGGTGCATGGTCAAGAGTCAGGCTTTACCACATAGTTTCTAGCTTGAGGCTGTCATGTGTGCAGCATATGTACTGAACAGGTGTCCCACTAAAGCACTGCAATCTATCACTCCATATGAGGCTTGGCATGACCGCAAGCCATCTGTTGCTCATCTGCGTGTTTTTGGTTGTTTGGCATATGCATTAGTGCCTGAACAACATCGCAGAAAATTGGATGATAAGGCAGTAAAATGTATTTTTGTTGGGTACAGTTCTGAAAGTAAAGGCTATCGTCTGTATCATCCACAGACTAAACGCATTTTGGTTAGCCGTGATGTTGTATTTGTGGAAGATGTTGTTCAGCCATTGCTTTCATGTACTAAGGAGACATCTGTTAGCTCCAAAGACATGTATGATACTTTGATGCCTCTTTTTACAGGTGGGCAGTCTAGTGCTGGTCCTAATGAGGCAACTTCTCAGCCTTTGCAGGTTTCATATGATGATGGAGATCATTCCATTTCTGATGCAGATTTACATGATGCACTTGTTGATGAGAGAGCTGATATTGAGCAGGCAAAAACTATGCCAAAATGGCTGGTGCAGACTTTGCGTGAGAGCAAATTAGATGCACCTTTGTCATATCGTACTCGTTCAGGCTCTCATAGTGCCTCCTTTGCATCAGATTGCTATGCTATGGCTGCGTCTAGTCTCTGTGATGAGAATGAGCCTGTTTCTTTTGATGAAGCACAGAACTCAAAAAATTGGATGGCTGCTATGCAATCTGAATATGATGCTATAATGAAAATGGTACATGGTCTTTATGTGACTTGCCTCCAGGCAAGAAGGCCATTGGCACTAAGTGGGTATACAAGCTGAAGCGTAAACCTGATGGTACAGTTGACAAGTATAAGGCTAGGCTTGTTGCAAAGGGTTATGCACAGGAAAGAGGCATTGATTTTGATGAGACCTTTGCACCTACATGTCGTATGACTACTGTTCGGAGCATTTGTGCACTTGCAGCCCATCATGGTTGGAATGTACATCAGTTAGACATTAAAACAACATTTCTGAATGGTGACTTGCATGAAGAAGTGTATGTTTTTCAGCCCCGTGGCTTTGTGCAGAAAGGGCATGAAAACCAGGTGTGCAGGTTAAAGAAGGCATTATATGCTTTAAAGCAAGCACCACGTGCTTGGTATGAGAAGATACATGCCTATCTGGTTGCACATGGTTTTGAGAACAGTCCAACTGAAAGCACCTTATATGTTAAGCGTGCTAACGATGTGCTTCTGATCATTGTTGTCTATGTTGACGACATGCTGCTCACTGGTCCTATTGAGAAGCATATTGCTGATTTCAAGGCTGATTTGCATGCCTCATTTGAGATGTCTGATTTGGGGCATTTGCATCACTATTTGGGCATTCAATTTATGCAAGTTGATGGTGGAATGGCTTTGTGTCAAACGAAATATATTGACACATTATTGCTGCGTTTTGGCCTTGAAGACTGTAAGCCTATTGCTACTCCTATGGAGATAGGTTTACGATTGAGTCTTCATGATGCTGGAGATGCATTTGATGCTGTTCTCTATCAGCAGGCTGTTGGATGCTTGATTTACTTATGCATTACTCGGCCAGATATTCAGTTTGTTGTCTCACAGATGAGCAGGTTTATGCATTGCCCAAGAGTCATGCATTGGAAGGCGGTTAAGCGCATCTTTCGCTAATTGAGTGGTACTCGGCTACTTGGGTTGTTTTATCCCAAGGGGGGATCACTACCGCCAGATTTGCATGCTTTTTCTGACTCAGATTGGGCTGGTTGCTATGACACTCGTGTGTCCGCCAGTGGTTTTTGCTTCATGCTTGGTAGCTCATGTATATCTTGGTTGAGCAAGAAGCAGCCTATTGTGGCCACTTCCAGTTGTGAGGCTGAGTATAGGGCAACTTTCACAGCTACCGTTGAGTGTGTGTGGCTAAGACGCCTTATGGCTGATTTGGGTGTTGGTCAGTCTTCTGCCACCACCATCTTCACTGACAGTCAGAGCGCATTGGCAGTTGCGAGGAACCCTATGTTCCATGCTCGCACTAAGCACATTGAGGTGCATTATCACTATGTCAGGGAGAGGTTCTCTGCTGGGGAGATCAGCTTGGCATATGTGCCCACGCAGGAGAACATTGCAGACCTTTTCACGAAGGCTCTGCCTAGGGAGAAGTTTGAAGCTTTCTGCAAAGCTTTGGGCTTACTTCCTTTTGTGGAGTGATTTCCACATAGCTTGGCACTTCCTTATACATGAGTGCCAGCTCCTTGTTCACCGCATCACTCCCAGGGGGGATTTGTTGATATATTTAGGTAGTGATGTGTGTGAACACACTAGGACCGCCGGGGCACTTTTTTCCCTCTTTAGGAGGTTTTTTTCCCTCGGCTTATATATACGCCTATTGCCCTAATGGGCTACTTATCTTTGTACATTCTCTAGTAATACATTCAGTATTGTGTGTTTGTGCTCCAAGCTTCTTCTTCTTCCTTGTGTTGTTTGCGTGCTTTCGCAGACATCTAACTCCAACAAAAAATTTGTTATCAATTTTAGCATTAGCCAAGATGGGCTTGGTTGTGAAATTTGTTGATGACATATGTACAATTCATGATCTATCAAGTGGCAATGTCATTATTGCTTCTAGCATTTTATGTTGTGGGATGTATAAGCTCATAGGCTATGAAAAATCTGTGAATGATTCAACATGTGCAATACATGATTCTCAGGCTATGTAAGGTGCAAACCTTTGGCATGCACGCTTTGGTCATCTGAATTTTGCTAGTTTGCTATGCTTGCAGACATCTGAAATAGTGTCCTCTCTGCCCAAACTTTAGGCACCTAGTAAACATGTTTGTGAAGGTTGTATTTTGGGCAAAATGCAACATTCTCATTCCCAAAAGATGGTTCAATTTGAGCTACTCAGAAATTGTAGCTTGATCAGACTGATGTCTGTGGCCGTATGCAAACACCCTCCTTTGGGAGCTTCAAATAGTTTCTGGTTTTGGCTGAAAATCTGGCAGCATGTAAAATGAGCACTCTCCATTCTAATCGAGGGGGAGAATATATGTCTATTTATTTTAATGCATTTCTAGCTGAATGTGCAATAAAACATCAATGCACAGTGCCATATACACCTCAACAGAATGGAGTTGTTGAAAGGAAGAACATGTCACTCATGGAGATGGCAAGGTGTATGGCCAAGAGTCAAGCTTTTCCACATAGTTTCTGGCTTGAGACTGTTATGTGTGCAACATATGTTCTTAACAGGTGTCCCACTAAAACACTGGAGTCTATCATTCCATATGAGGCTTGGCATGGTTGCAATCCATCTATTGCTCATTTGCATGTTTTTTGTTATCTGGCATATGCATTAGCGCTTGAACAACAACACAAGAAATTGGATGATAAAGTAGTGAAATGTATTATTGTGAAACCAAAGGCTATTGTCTGTATCATCCACAGACTAAACACTTTTGTTTAGCCGTGATTTTATTTTTGTGGAAGATGTTATTCAACCATTACTTTCATGTACTAAGGAGACATCACTTAGCTCCATAGACATGTACAATACTCTACTTCCTCTTTTTACAAGTTGAGAGTCCAGTGCTGGTCCGAATGGAGCAATTTCTCAACCTTTACAGGTTTTAGGTTTCATGTGATGATGTAGATCATTCCATTTCTGATGCAAATTTACATGATGCACTTGTTGATGAACGAGTTGTTATTGAGGAGGCAAAATGTATGTCAAAAATGGATGGTGCAGACTTTGCGTGATAGCAAATTTGTTGCACCTCTGTCATATCGTACTTGTTCAGGCTCTCATAGTTCTTCTTTTGCATCACATTTCTATGCTATGGTGGCCTCTAGTCTTTGTGATGAGAATGAGCCTATTTCGTTTGATGAAGCACAAAACTTTGAAATTTGGATGGCTGCTATGCAATCAGAATATGATGCTATCATGAAAAATGGTACCTGGTCTTTATGTGACTTAGCTCCTGGCAAGAAAGCCATTGGCACTAAGTGGGTATACAAACTGAAGCATAAGCCTAATGGAACAATTGATAGGTATAAGGCTAGGCTTGTTGCAAAGGGTTATGCTCATGAAAGAGGCATTGATTTTGATGAGACCTTTGCTCCTACATGTCGAATGGCTACTGTTCGTAGCATCGATGCACTTGGAGCTCATCATGGTTGGAATCTACATCAATTGGACATTAAAATTGCAGTTCTGAGTGGTGACTTGCGTGAAGAAGTGTATGTTCTTCAACCTTGTGGATCTGTGCAGAAAGGGCATGAAAACCAAGTATGCAGGTTGAAAATGGCATTATATGGTTTGAAGCAAGCACCAAGTGCTTGGAATGAGAAAAAGATACATGCCTACCTAATTGCACATGGTTTTGAGAACAGTCAAGCTGAGAGCACCTTATATGTTAAGTGTGCAAATGAAGTGCTTCTGATCATTGTTGTATATGTTGATGACGTGCTGCTCACTAGTCTTATTAAGATGCATATTGCTGATTTTAAGGTTGATTTGCATGCCTCATTTGAGATGTCAGATTTAGGGCACTTGCATCATTATTTGGGCATTCAATTTATGCAAGTTGATGGTTGAATAACTTTGTGTCAAAAAAAATATATTGAGACATTATTGTAGCATTTTGGCCTTGAAGACTATCATCCTATTGCCACTTCTATGGAAACAAGTTTACGGTTGACTCTTCATGATGCTTGACATGCATTTGATGATGTTCTCTATCAACAGGTTGTTTGATGCTTGATTTACTTATGCATTACTTGGCCAGATATTCAGTTTTCCATCTCATAGATGAGCAGGTTTATGCATTGCCCATGTGTCAAGCATTGGCAGGCGGTTAAACACATCTTTCACTACTTGAATGGTACCTGGCTACTTGGATTGTTTTATCCTCGGGGGGATCACTAATGCCAAATTTACATGCTTTTTTTGACTCTAATTGGGATGGTTGCTATGACACTCATGTGTCCATTAGTGGCTTTTGCTTCATGCTTGGTAGCTCATGTATATCTTGGTTGAGCAAGAAGTAGCCTATTGTGGCCACTTCCAGTTGTGAGGCTGAGTATAGGGCAACTTTCATAGTGACTATTGAGTGTGTGTGGCTCAAATGCCTTATGGCTGATTTGGGTGTTGGTTACTCTTCTGCCAAGACCATCTTGACTTAGAGTCAGAGTGCATGGGTAGTGGCAAGGAACCTTGTGTTCCATGCTTGCACTAAGCACATTGAGGTGCACTATCATTATGTCAGGGAGAGGTTCTCTGCTGGAGAGATCAATTTGGCATATGTGCCCACATAGGAGAACATTGTAGACCTTTTCACAAAGGCTCTATCTAGGGAGAAGTTTGAAGCTTTTCGCAAAGCTTTGGGCTTAATTCCTTTTGTGGATTGATTCCACATAGCTTGGCACTTCCTTAAACATGAGTGTCAACTCCTTGTTCACGACATCACTCCCAAGGGGGATTTGTTGATATATTTAGGTAGTGATGTGTGTGAACACACTAGGATCGCCGGGGCACTTCTTTCCCTCTTTAGGAGGTTTTTCCCCCGATTTGTATATACCCCAATAACCCCTAACGGCTCACTTATCTTTGTATATTCTCTTGGTAATACATTCAGTATTGTGTGTTGTGCTCCAAGCTTCTTCTTCTTCCTTGTGTTGTTCTCATGCTTCCGTAGACCTCAAACTCCAACAAGGGCTACCAAAGTTATTGGCACACCTCTATTTCTAGATCTTCCAGAGGGTCTCACCTCTTATAGTATTTCACAATGCTGAGGAACACCCGATCGCTCCACCCAATAATGCTTGCTTTCAATTGATTTTTTCATGAAGCATCATGAATCTCCCAAGGGCCTGCAAGATGGACATTGACTTGAGGCATGAAAAGAAGAGGTGTCCCAAGTCCTCATTGCCATGAAGGCACTGTTTACACCATGGAGGGGCACCACAAATTTTGTTAACTTTTACATTGGTTCAAGTAGCCTGGTGGAGGATTTATCACATAAGAACTGATTTTTTAACCTCGATGAGGGGATGCCAAAGGGATTGGAACTTGAAGCCCTATGTAAGACTCAACCAATCTAGACATCATCTCCTATTAAGCCTGACATGGAAGCCCACATTCTTCTTAAATCTCAGAATTTTATCAAGACTGTTTCCATTGTGCCACCTAAGATCCTCAAGGTGAGGAGAGTCATATCATTAAGGAGGCAAATCCTCGAGCCCTCCCAAGCATTGAACTTGCTCTGCAATAGGCACTAAACTTCATAGTCCACTCTCCTAGTCACATCAATGTCCTCAAATCTAATCCATTGTCACATTTCTTGATTCCAGAGGTGTTTCCATGCATGAAAACCTTTGTTCCAAAGCATCCTAGCTTTTTGGAGGTTCCAAGGCTCAACCCCTCTGATGCCCTTGACAAGGAACCAGATCAAATCATTTTATCTTCTATTGGTAGCCCATTTCCAATCTTCATTGATCTTGAGAAATTGTTTAACCTTGTTCAACTCTTCCATGGGGAAAAAACTAAGCTCGAGCCTCTAGGAGTCATGTGGCAGGGGCAGAACAAAAGAGTAAGAAGATCCAGATCCTTCCATCTAGGAAGGTCCACAAGCCTAAGAGCACTCTTGTTTCTCAAAATCATTTTGGCCCAAGAGGCATCCCTATTGCTCCAAGCTTTAATTAACCATATAGCCGCCAATTTATTAGCCATTCCTTTAATGTCTTGAATCCCCAAACCACCTTGATCTTTTTGGCGTGTGCAAGTGCCCCATTTAATTTTGGGGACACCCCTTTTATTAGGGTCTCCCATCTAGAGAAAGTTTCTGCAAATTCTTTCCAATTTGACAATCTCTTGGTCCTCCGATCTCCAACAAGAGAGAAAGTAAATAATCGAACAGAGAAGGAACATGTTAACCACCATAGCTAACTCGATGCCTCACAAAATGTATTTAGGCAAGACCAAAAGGTATCAATGCTGGTCGGATCACTATGCACAAAAGCATTCGTGTCATCAACAAAGAGTCTCATGATCATCTAGTCTTGATTGAGGGGAAGAAAGAGGCCTTGAATAAGACCTAAACATGTGTTATGTTTAACAAGGCAGCTTAGGCCATTGACAACTATTGCAAAGAGAAGAGGGGCCAAGGGACACCCTTTGCTGATAGAACGTTTTAGTCGAATAGCTAACATAGATCATCTTAATTAATTTCTGATTGCTGCCTAGGTCTTTTAGAGATTGGGAAATAAAGTCCCACTCGAATCTATCATAAGATATATCGAAGTCAATTTTAAGGAAGAGAACATCTTGAGCAGACTCTTTAACAAGAACCAGACCTTTCCAAACATCAATGATAGCCTCGAGGATGAACCTCCCCTTGATGAACCTTTTTTGATCCTCACCGATCTAGTTTTGTAAGTGGAAAGCAATATGATTAGCAATGACATTAGCAAAGATCTTGAAGCCTATTTGTAAAATCACAATTGGATGCCAATTTTCAATCATGTTTCTAATACTTTTTTTATGAATAAGCTTGATAACGCCTTCATTGAGAGATTCAAGTAGTGCACCGAAAAACATGGCCTCTTACCACACGAGAGGTAATGAAGTAAACACCACCTCCTTAAAGATCTTGAAAAACTCATTATTTTCTTCGATTTCTCCTTCATCGTTGCCTTATTTACTTGTAGAACGATTCTATGAGGTTTTGTAATCTGAAGAGCATTGGTTGAATATGTTTTATAATATGAAAAAGGAGGTCAATCTGTGTGCACATCATTCAAATTTAAGTGACAAAGAAGATTGATACTTTTCTATTTTCTCTGTTCTTTGACGTACTGGTTGGAGAGTCTTGTCTTCCGTGCGGAAGCAGAGAGGGTATCAATGCGTATGTACCTCAGCGCAGTCGAGAAGGCGATGCTATTGTCCTTCAAGCAAGGCATGTGCCTCGAGGCATATCCAAACTCTGCATTCAACGTCTCTCTCTTGCCTTCTTCTTCGTGCGCGCGAGTGCGGTTGCGCCATCGCTTGTTCCACTCGATTCACCCACCTGCACCTTACCCGGTCGCCATCCCTTTCTCCTCACTCCTCCTTCCTGTAAGCATCCACATCATATCACAAAGATATCAGAATGTCTGCATTCTGTGCCGAATGCCAAGATCTCCTACATGTAAGCTTTCTATAGCAGGTTCATATTGTCCTTCTCCTCGATTTCCAATGTGCAGGCTTTTTTCTCAGAACGTATTCGCTTGCCAAAATGATGCTGGTTCTCCTTGAAATGAGCCAAATCAATTTGGCGTTCTTTTCTTTGCTCAGGCATCTGCTTTCGTCCATAATGATGCAGATAATCTACGAATGAACCGTTCCAGCTTGCCAGTGGTTTCACCCATCCGGCATGGGCACCTACTTATCAGAATGACGTTGCCTCTATGTCAGTGAAATTCTTTTGATTGTTATTTGGCTTCTGGAGTTCAGGCCTGATCATAACGGCATCATTATCTATTCTGTCACATCTTCTGCTTAGCTAGCAAGGTATGTACTCGCTATCTGTGAGGTACATTGCTGTCACATGCTCTTCATCCTATGGGCGCGGGCGTACACACTTGCACAGTGTCTACATAAGGACTAGAAACCTCGATACGTAGTGAAAATCTTGTCCCTTCCACGGGGCGTTAGATACATGCATACGCAAGTAGTCTTGGGGGCTTACATACCTCTAACTAAGTGAAGCTTTACAGAAGGCACAGTCCATGCGCGGCCTTGCTCCTCGTGTAATGCGCAAATTCTCATGCCTTTGACAGACTAATTTGCTTATATCACATCATAATTTAGGTGCTGTCATGTCTTTTCAGCTAAGAGCTGGCACAGTATCTTGGGGTCTAAGTCGTATGTCCTTTCTGCATGACAATGATTGCATATGCTAAGCGGTGTACGAATTTGTATACGGTGATTGTCATACTTGGTTTTTTTTTCCGTGTGTGTGGATCATCTTCTCCTGTACGAACAGGGATTCTCGGAATTCGTGCGCAAAAATTACCATTTTGAGGTACACCATGCTCTGTCTTGCAGGGCTACGAGAAGAAGTTACATGAATAAGAATATGTCAACTGCCGGCTTACAAAATAGAGTGGAAATCGACACTTCTCCACCATTCCGATCAGTCAAGGCAGCTGTAACTATGTTCGGTGAGAAGTTGGACGTGAAGAGATCTCGCATGATTGAGGTATGAGGAAAGTGTCAGCCATGCACACTGTAAATTGGCATAAGATTTTCTTATTTCATATCGATCCCGCTTGCTATGGTTTATCAAGCGCTGTATTTTATCTAAAATGTTTTCAATAAAATGTGAAGGATGGTAGAATTTGAGTTCGATCACTTTCTTCATTCGGAAATCACTATCTAGGAAGCTGGCACGTTTTGGCATGCACATAAGCACAGTGCCCCAAGTAATGGCAGAGATGTATTCGTGAGATCTTTGCAGGTGTCATTGTAACTATATTCTCGCAGTAGCTTTTTGGTGAAAACTTAAGAGGAAGAAGATGGGGGAAACTTTAGAGAATGGCGAAGTGGGAAAGGCCGATCATGAGACGGTGAGAAAATGGTGACTGCTAATTTCTTTTGTGCCTTACATTTCTTTTTCCTTTTCGAGATTTAGAGTTAGGCTGATAGCAGAACAATTTTGGTCACTGTAAAGAGAAGGATGGACTGGCGACAAAGGAAAAGTGCCATTGGTCTTTCCTGCAAAGGGTTTCACGGATATATACTTGTTTCGAGCTTCTTCTAGTTTCGTATTTCTTATGGCACAAGACATTGTTTCTTTAGAATTGAAAGATTGGAAAAGAAGTTAAGCGTCATTGTTTTGTATTTATATTTCATTATATTAAATGTTCATAGTTCTCAGCATCATGCTCTTGTAAACTTATGCATGTCTGTTGCTTTGAACTTTGCTTACTACTTGTATACTTTGAATTTATTTACCAAACTATGTTGTTCAATGTTGCTGGATTTGCAAGACCTAGTTGATCAGGAGGTGGAAGGTAAAAATAGAAAAGTTGTTAAAGACGATTGTTAAATATTCGTATTTATATTTTACCTAAGGTTCATAGATTTCAAATCATATTCTCATTATATTAAATGCTCGTAGTTCTCAGCACCATGCTCTTGTAAACTTATCCATGTCTGTTGATTTGAACTTGCTTACTATTTGTGTACTTTGAATTTATTTACCGAAGTATGTTGTTCAATGTTTCTGGATGTGCAAGACATAGCTGATCAGAAGTTGGAAGGTAGAAATAGAAAAGTTGTTAAAGACAATTGTTAAATATTCATATTTTTATTTTACCTAAGGTTCATATATTTCAACATCATATTCTTTATGACTTATGTGTTTTTTATTTGCTTACTATTTTTTGGCTCTTATTCTTTTGTCTTTTCCTTTGCCTTTGTTTTCTGGCTGGTCTCTCTGTGTCTCTCTCTCTTTTTCTCTGTGAGCTTATTTTTTTTTGCCACGTTGGATCTTTTGAAGCTAAAATACATTTCTTGCATGAGCTCCTGCAAAGATCTTTGCATGAAGCCAAACTGTTAGATGAATAGCTTTGCATGAAGCCAAACTCTTAGATGATTGTTAATGTCCTTGCAGAGGTCAGGTGGGAAGAGCTTCCAGGTGCATCAGCTGCAAGAGGAGCGCACTGGTCCAGGGCATCAGCTCACAGGACAGATGGAAAAAGGAAAAGCTTCCAAAGATTCAGGTGTGGAAAGGAGAATGGAAGAGGCAAGAGCAGAATGTTCTGGTGGCACGTTTCAACGGAAGCAATCACAGGTCTGTGCTGTCTTTTTATGTCTCAGAGTGCAGGAGAGTAACTATTAATCAGGAACTGTTTTCTGATGCAGGAAGACACCATGACTCTGAAGAAGGATACTGGGAGCAGTTCGTCTATGAGTGGATGCTGTCGACTTCTCACACAGAAGATCAATGAGAACAAAACATGCCTAGATGTATCTTATAAAGGCTTACAGGGCAGAGAGATGTTGAAGCAGAGCAATCCCAATGCGGAAGAAAAGCATGTTGTGTGGGAAGTGGAACTGAAGGTAGCGCAAGAGCAGCACATGAATGCAGTTGCGGAATTAGAATCAGTGAAGAAGGATCTTGAACGACTCAAGGGAGACCTCGTCACATCACTTAGAGACAAGGAGAATGCACTTAGACAAGCAGAAGAGGCTCTCATGGCAGCTGAGCTGAATGCCAAAAGAGTGGAAGAGTTGAGCCATGAAATGTCAGGTACAAATGAGTCACTGACTTTGGTGAAAATGGCTTGCATAGAGGCTAGTAAAGAGCGTGCTGCGCTTGTTGCAGCCAAGGGCCACAATGCGTCTCATATTTCAAATGTTAGTGAAAATAGCATGCTTATGGTTGAAGAGCTTGAGATGAAGCTTGCAATTGCCACAAAAGAGCTCACCAGATTGCAGGAGGAGCTTGCTATGGCGAAAGAAGCTGAGGTCCGAGTTGCTTCTGCTGCATCAGAGGCCTTTGCAAACCTTGCACTTGCAAAGAGTGAGCTCGAAGAAATGCGTATACAAACATGTGGTGTGAATGAACCCTCCAGCATCCACCCATTGGAACTGAAAGCTAAGAAGTATGAACTTGAGAAAGCCTTGGAGAATGGAGCATCATTGCAAGCTTCTCTTGATGCTCTTCAGAGTGAATTGGAAACTATGGGAGTTGATCTGGTGAATCTCAAAAATCGGGAGGAAATTGCAAGTGCAGCAGTTGCAACTCTGAATGTGGAATTGACAAAGACCAAAGAAGAGCTTGCATCTGCAATTGCTGCTGAGAGTAAAGCAAATGAGGCTGTAGAAGTTCTTACACATGCATTGGAACAGATCAGAGTAGAGGCTGAGGAAGCAAAGCAAAATGTGGATACATTGAAAGAGGAGGCAAGCAGAGCCAGGGCAGATGCTGAGTATGCCAAATCTGCACTTGCTGCTGCAGAACGAGAAATGCAGGCTGCGATGGAAGCTGCTATGGCAGCAAAGACAGCTGAAGAGGCCGCTCTTGAGAGACTCAAGGTTTTGTCAGAAAATATGAACCAATCTTCAACCATGGAATCAGGGATTCGTGTTTCTCGAGGTGAGTATGAGCAGCTGAAGAAAAAGGCACAAGAATCTGAAGACCTTGCAAACTCAAAGATTGCAGCTGCCAATGCACAAGTGGAAGCAGTAAAGAAAAGTGAGATGCAGCTACAGGAGAAGGTCAAGGCTTTGAGTGGTGATATTGACTTGATGAGGAACAACACTAATCAAGCGTTGCGACGAGCAGAAATGGCTGAGGTGGCAAAACGAATTGTTGAGTGTGAGATGAAGAGGTTGAGAGAGCACGAAAATGGGCGCCAAAGAGGGATAACAGAATATGAGACGGGCATCGAGAGGGGGAATGCCA
The DNA here is from genome assembly GCA_020310875.1 of Ceratopteris richardii. Classification (NCBI taxonomy): domain Eukaryota; kingdom Viridiplantae; phylum Streptophyta; class Polypodiopsida; order Polypodiales; family Pteridaceae; genus Ceratopteris; species Ceratopteris richardii. Next base: position 185,645,703 of record CM035407.1, read on the forward strand.
CGACTCAGGCCATTGCAATGGGTAGCAAAAGCCAACATTTTTGCTACTCAGCTGTTCAGCCACCAGAGTCACTGGCACAGGTTTTGAAAATGAAAACGCCATTTCTAGCACATGATGCAAGGATGGCATCTGAACGAGCACTAGCACAGAAGAAGAAGAAGCATTACATACTACCCACATTCAACATTTTCTCAAGTAAGAAGAATCAACCGTCTGCTGGCAGTATGATAGGTACCTAAGAGCTCTAAAGAGTTATGCTGTATAACTATTGAATTCTAACTTTTTAATTTTGAATGTAACAATAACAGATTGTATCAAAACGCTCCTAATCTCATACCCCTTGGTTTCTTGAGATTCCATTATTACAGCAATCCGAAGTTTTGCTTTCTTTTTTGAAGTTGAAGGGTTACCTCTGTGCACAAAGAAAAGGCCTCTGATTATTCCCACAGGCCACACCTTGTGTATGAAACCCGAAGATCGTGTCTTCAATAATTTGTATTGATTGCATTATGTTCTGCACAACCTCAAGCACGGCTGGATCCAAAACTGTAAATCATTAACTGATACATGTGTTTCGGCAAATATTAATACATAACATCTCCTACATTTTCTGTCGAAGCATTCCAACTAGTTAACATCTTGCCTTCTACTTTGCTTGACAAATTCCATGCATTGACATGCAAGGAAAATTAGTTCAATATTTTTTTGCAATTGGAGATTTTCTAATTGTTGGTGGTGGGTGACACTGGTGGATTCCTTCATGTGAGGATCCCTGTTCAAAGATTCATTCACTGGCCAAACAGTTTCAGTCCTTCTCCAGTCCTCAGCAGTCTACAAAAACAGATTTTCACCTGGACATTGTCTGAGGTGTACTGTTAAGAATGCTTATTGAAGATTCTACATGGTGTTGAAATTCCTGAGTTCTTCTCCAGCTTCTTTGAGTTTTTCTTTAACTCCTGTCTATCGCCGCAGTTCACAGTATGTATAAAACAGAAGGGCCAGAGCCATGCGATATGTGCACGTACACGTGCGCACACACACACACATCGAGAAGCCCAAAGTTATGGGTTAATTCTACAGTGCAGAAGGGCTACAGCCATATTGCTACTACATACGTATACATGCGGCGTGCGTGCGTGCACACACACACACATTGTGAAGCCCCAGGGATTCCAACATTATCCACTCCTGGATTTCCATCCAATCTCCTCTGGGGCTTCAAGGGTGTCACTGATCTATCCAGAATTACAACAAGGATTGAGAATTTTGAAGTGTTGAGAGCTTTCAAAATCAATCTGCGATTCCTGAAGCCTCTAGACAAACATTAGCTCTTTTTTCTATATGAAAGAAATGTTGGGTTCTTGGGGCTTTCATTGTCACTAATATATAGGAAATACTGTACTTTTTTTCTGGATGTCTGCAACTAGTTGCATCGTATTGCCTCAGAGACCTTTAATACAGGCAGTCTACAATTTGTCAGGCGTAACTGAATCCAAATCTATTGCTGAGTGGGTCAATCAAGTATCTGCTTTGCATGCTCTTATCTGATTCATCAGGTAGCTTTTCTCTTATCTGCTCTTATCTGTGAATAGGAACATTTGTACCTGGGTAGAGAACCTGCTTCAACAGCTCTACCTGGCACATTATCTATTGCTGGACCATGCAATGACATTCAATCTATCTATTGCTCGACCATGCAATGACATTCAATCTATTTGGCCTTCCAAATGCTTCAAAAGCAACTCAATGATGGGTGACAAGTGGATTATGTAGTGTGAGTTTCTTGTATGCACCTTAAGGATCTTTAATGTATTAATGATGATACTAAAATGATTTCCTTGCTCAACCTCTAATGCACCTTAAGGATCTTTAATGTATTAATGATGATACTAAAATGATTTCCTTGCTCAACCTCTAATGATATGGTAATACAGAACTATCTCCTCAATCTCATATCATAATGATCTCCATGATCCTCTAGTGAACATCATCATTGGATCCTTGCTTTGGTAAAAAAAGTATGTGGAGATTTTTCGGAGCATACAAATTAAAATTGGTCCCTCCCTTTAGAAGATGCAAAAGAACAAGAGACCTAGGCCATCTCTTTTATTCTTGCGCATAAAGCTCCAAGTTATACAAAAATATGCGGATGCTTCTTCACCTTGATAATAGGATCTCTTGGTAACAAGCTCTCCTCGGAGAATGAATATGATTTCTGATAACTTTAGGGAATTCTATTAGAGAGTAAGCCCCATGGAATATTTCAAGGAATAGGAACATAGTGAACCTTGATGAAAATCTCAGGGACTCCTCTCTAAGAAGTTATTTATTCCTAATATACAAGTGCAATTTAATTTAGAGTTACACAAAAGGGACTCCTCTCTAAGACGTTACTTATTCCTAATCTACAAGCGCAATTTAATTTAGAGTTACAAAAGACTGGTAACCTCATAAAGAAAAGTCCTTAAGATTTTCACCAAGGTTAACAAATCAATAACTACCTTTTTATATATGAATTATAAGGAAAAAATGGTGTGGGTCATATAAGCCAATTTTAGTGTTCCGATTGAATATAGAGAGGCTGGCACTTCTAGCATACTTTGCCCTAATCAAGATGCCTCATTAGCTGTTCTCTATAGAAGACGAGATAAATTTCACCTTTATTGCCTCTAGCTAGTTGATTGTGTTTGGCACTTTATATTTTTTAATTTATCAATAGAGTACTTTTTCATTGATTTATTGAGTATCTTTACATGTCTACTGTTCTGTTGAGTTTATTTAACTGAACAAAGTCTTGGGTTCATTCTTTGCAGGTAACACATGGACCATTCGATTCTTTGCATTACTGTTGAGTTTATTTAACTGAACAAAGTCTTGGGTTCATTCTTTGCATGTAACACATGGACCATTCGATTCTTTGCATTACTATCAATTCTATTCACTATGAGAGAAGAGGCTATCTATCTTTGTGTGATTAGTTGAGAGGTGAGAATCAAGTGATCTAGGATTCATCGGAAAGGGATCAAAGTCAAATTGTGTGAGAAAAAGAGTTGTCTTTCTTCATGTGATTAGTTAAGAAGTGAACCGAAATCCATCCAAGTGATCGAGGGTTCACTAGAAAGCTATCGAAGACAAGTTTGTGTGAAGATTCTAGAGGCTTCTTGTTAGACCGTTCCAATGATTCCATTCATTTTGCACGAAGCTTGATGTGGAAGATGAGTTTGATGTTGGCTAAATCTTTGGAACTTTTCACATGCATAGAGAATGTAATATCAAGATCCTCCCAGCCACAACTATCATAAAAGATCTCTCTCTCTCTCTCTCTCTCTCTCTCTCTCTCTCTCTCTCTCTCTCTCTCCCTCCATCAAGGGGATTACCAAGTGGCCTCTCACATGGGTGCCACATGGCACTCATGTGAGATGATCATATAGCATTTCCTTGCCGGTAGTTCCATTTTTGTCCTAAAAAATGGTGTTGGAAGGACAAAAATGGTCATATCTCCGTGGTGCTTTTCATATCCTTACCCTTAAGATGACTCTTAGGAAGGCAAGATAAATATGGGAAACAGTCTTTGAAGGGTGCTATCCCTGCTCTCATGTAGCACTATCCTCTGAGCTATCTTTCCACTTTATTAGGCACTCTTTATATAAATGACTTGTTTGTTTCTCATGAGTGTGTTATATGCTCTCAGGCTCATGTGGAATAGATTAAACAAAAATAAGCTCTACTACCCCATGATCTGGAATGAGGTTGTCCGATTTGCTCAGCATCTTCTTAAGCTGGTTGACATGCAGTACTGGATGGATCTAGCTATTTTTTGGAAGTTGGAGTTGGTAAGCCATCTTTCCTATTCTCTTTAGCATTGAGAATGTTCCACAATACCTAGGAGATAGTTTTGGACAAGGTCCTATCTTCATAGTTTTAGACATAGAGGGAACTCTAAGATAGACTTACTCTCCTACCTCAAAGTTGATTTTTCTCCTTTGAGGGATAGCATGCTCTGGCTCTGTCCCGAGCTCTCCTAGTGCTGTCTTCGGCAAACCTAACCTTATCATTCATCGCTTCCAAGAAGTCCTTCACATATGGACTTTCTCATGTTACAATCCTAATCCATAATGAATTCTTGGTTGAAACCCGTACATAAGCATAAATGGACTATGCCTAGTGGAAGAGTGTTTGGCACTATTAGATGCAAACTCTACTATAGGTAAGTACTCTTCCTAGTTAGTTTTCCTTTCAATTACATATGCTTGAATCATGTCTTCCAGGATCTGATTAACCCTCTTTGTTTGCCTATCGATTTGTGGATGTTCAGCCATGCTCATGCTAAGTTTAGTATCAAACCTTTTGAAGATTTCTCTACAAAAACAGCTAATAAAATTCTTATCCCGATCCGAATCCATGTCTAATGGAAGACCATATAACGGTATAAGTTCTCAATAAATAACCTAGCTAACTCAGCCCTCTTTGTGTCTTAGGTAATCCTATTATAAAATCCATGGAGATACTCTCCCACTTCCCATTGGGAATATCCAATGGGTGGAGTAGACGTATCCTAAATCTCTTAGATTTAACGCTCTCTTGATCAAACACTATCATAACCTTGACACCATGTAAGTAGTGCCATCACTTCTTCAAAGCATAAACAATTGCATACAAATCCTTCTCATAGATGGAGTAATTCTTCTGATTTGGTTCTAAGATTTTGCTCTAAAAAACCATTGGTCGACCATCCTGAATTAAAATTGTATCTATAGCAAAATCACTCACATAAGTCTCAACCACAAAGGATTTATTTGGATTTGTTATATATAAACGTGGAGCTGTAGCAATCGCTATCTTCAACTTTTCTATACTTTGCTCCTGTTCGTATCCCCAATGAAAGGTTTTCCCTTTCTCTTTAATTTTTTTTGTCATTGAGACAATAATTTTATCATCAGCCTCAACCACAAATGGTTTATTTGGATTTGCTATATGTAAAAGTGGAGTTGTAGCAATCACTATCTTCAATTTCTCCGTACTTTGCTTTTGTTCATCTACCCAATGAAAGCTTTTCCCTTTCTCTTTAAGTTGTTTTGTCATCGAGGCAATAATTTTGACATAGTTCTTAATGAATCTATGATATGAGCTTGACAACCCTTGAAAAATATGAAGCTCTTCTAGGTTCTTGGGATGTTTTCACTTCATAATAGCCCATACTTTATCAGGGTTCATCTGGATTCCTTCTTTAGTCTACATGCCCTAGTTATCTAACCTTTGTAATGATAAATTCACACTTTGATTCCTTAGCAAAGAGTGAATTTTTCTGTAACACTTGGAATAATTTCTTCAAGTGTTCCAAATGTTCCTATTCTGATCTACTATAGATCAGAATATCATCCAAAAAATCCACTACAAACTTCCCTAGATATGGTCATATAACACTATTCATGAGCTTCGTGAAAGTGGCAAGGGCATAGGTGAGGCCAAAAGGCATCAACAAAAACTCATAGTGCCCATATCTAGTCCTAAAAGCACTTTTAGGGACATCCTTTGCCCTAATTCTAATATGATGATATCATGATCTAAGATCAAGCTTGGTAAAATACCTAACTTGATGTGAATGATCAAATAGGTCTTCCAACCTAGGCATTCGAAACCTATTTTTGATTGTTAGGTTGTTTAATGTTTTATAGTCTATACAAAGTCTCATAGAGCCATCTTTCTTTTTTACTAGGAGCATTGGTGATGTCCAAGCAGAGTCACTAGGTCTAGTGAAGCCTTTATCTAAATAATCCCGAAGTCGCTTCTCTACCTCCTGATGCCAAGGTGGTTTGCAAATAGGATTAGTGCTAATAAGTACCTCAATGGCATGATCAATGTCCTTTCTCTTTGGTGGTATCCCTCTAGGAAGGTCAGTCAGAAAAATTTTTCAAATTCAAACATTAAATCCTTAAAAAATTTAACCATACGCTCTTGCATAAATGAATAATGGAAAGTCCATTACTATCGTGAGAATTCACATCATATGAGGTGCCTATACAATGCTCAAAATCAACTATACAATAAAAATATTTGTTCTACATGTTGAAAATGAAACAAACTATCCAACTCTAAAGATGAGATAAGAAGTGCATTAGGTACATCTCTCTCTTTGACAATGGAATTTTCCACTTCGTAAGGGGGAATAGAAGAAAGGACGACCAAGACTAGTATGGCCCAAACAAGGGCAAAAAGGTGGTCCACCTCATGCAGACACTTCCAATACATGGTAGCTCTAGCTACAAAAAGGTGGCAGTGATGCATGAGGACATAGAGCATACATGTTCCTTGAGTCATTCATTGTGGTCATTGTAGTTTGGACCACATTATTTGGTTAAGATTCATGGTCGTGTTTACGAGACCATGGTGAGAGTCGTGAAAGATGACTTTGCCACACATAATTTCATAAACTACACTTTGGTCAAGAAAAAGATTCCCCAAAAACCTCGTGCACATAGATATATTGTATCTATGATGGAAGGTGAGGACGAGATGATATGGGACATTATGGTGTCTAATTTGGAAGTCCATATGCAAGGATACATAGATCATATGGACTTCCAAATTATGAAAATGGAGAAGAAAAACCTTTTGTTAGGTAGATAGTGGCTTTGGAGATTGGGAGACACACTTAAATGGAACTACAAAACAACACTCTTAAATATGTGAAGAATGGAAGTAGATTTTGTATGATTAGGAGACAAGCACATAAAGCACATGTTTTTTCTCTTGGACCTTTCATATTGTTTAGTGGGTAGTTTTGGCCATTGTGGTCTTTGTTTCTTCATGAAAAATTTGTTTTTTTCCCATTACTATCTTTTTCTTAAATTTGGTAGTGGTGACTAGTTTGACAGGTTGATTCGTCTCCATAGGAGTATATTGAGGAAGATATGGTCCTCCTATATCTCTATGTACGTGATTGCCTCCTCAAATATTTTAGGTGTATTCCTCCTTACCTCTCTCTTTATAGCCTTGTCTAACCCTCTCTCAAACCCCCTTATTTTTTGAAAATCATCAAGCACTTTGAGCTTCAAGGTGATCTCTCTATAGTGGGATATATAGATAGATAATGTGTGATCCTATTCCATTCATCCCCATTCCTCTCTTCTTCATTCTCAAGAAGAAACTTCTTCAAGAAAAGAGTTTCAAACTGAGGAGGGATGGAGTTCAGCTCCTTGAGACTCATCCACCACTTATAAGCTCATGGGCCAAGTGAGAGACTCGCTTCAAGCACATGATACTTAAGTGGAGTGCCCTTCAATTGATGCAAGTCATTCCACTTTTGCAAAAAAGTGTAGATAGAATCCTTGTTTCTTTCTTGATCATCCCCCATGAAGGTTGGTGGCTTAAAGTCTTTTAGGAGGGGAGTCTCCCTAGAGCTTTCTCCCTTATGTTTGCTAGGTTGGAGAATCTCCTTCCTAGCCATCTCATGTATGAGAAGTGGAGGAGTTCCTCTTTCCTTTCTAGTCAAGAAAGAGCTAACTTATATCTCCAAAGAGACCATATGGATCTTTAATTGTCCTATTGGAGAGCTCAATGCTACCAATGACCATTTCTAACCTATGGGTTTGTTCCTTGAGCTCATCGAATTGCTTGTGTGTAACAATCTCATCATAGAGATTAGTGTATTGTTCATTTGCTTCTTGTTCGGCCTCTCCCATCTCTTGATCATATCCCTTTACAATTTGTTCTTTAGGTGGAGAAGTGTGTTCTAATTGCCCTTGACCCTCAATTTCCATATTTATTCCATATCACAAAGAGAGAGAAATATCATGAGCACTTTCCTAATGTTCTCAAAGCTATCCAAAGACTTTTGAAGTGATCTTTGATGTTTTAAGGCTTTGATTTGGAGTTCCTGCTAGGGCTAAAATAAAATTCAAAATGTCTAATTGGCCCGATCAGGGTGTCATCACAATAAGCCACTCAAAAGAGCTCCAAAAACAACACCCAAGTGCTTAAAAAACCAAAGAAAGGATAAACTAAACATATTTGAGCTTCGTGGAAGTCGTCTTCAGTTTTTAGAATGTACCCAAGCACCTATACATAATGTCCATGACACTAACCGAAGCGACAAAGTGAAATTATACACCAAATGCTCCAAAGCAAGGGTCAAAAGTGGTCAACTAGTTCCTATTGAAGGATAAAAATCTTTGTTGACTTGACAATTTTTGTCAAAATTATGCATTTTTTTGTGTTTACAATTAAGCACATCTTTTGCTATTTTAGTGGCACTTGACTACTTGGATTGTTTTATCCCAAGGGGGGATCATTGCTTCTAGATTTACATGATTTCTCTAACTCATACTGGGTTGGTTGCTATGAAACTTGTGTGTCCACTATTGGTTTTTGCTTGATGTTTGGAAGCTCATGCATATCTTGTTTGAGCAAGAAGCGGCCTATTGTGGCCACTTCTAGTTGTGAGGTTGAGTATAGGGAAGCTTTCACAATGATTGTTGAGTGTGTGTGGCTCAGACACCTCTTGGATGATTTGGGTGTTGTTAATTCTTCTTCCCCCACCATCTTCACTCACAATCAAAGCGCATTGGCAGTTGTGAGGAACCATGTGTTCCATGCTCACACAAAGAACATTGAAGTGCACTATCATTATGTCAGAGAGAGGTTCTCTACGAGAGAGATCAGTTTGGCATATGTGCCCACACAGGATAATGTTGCAGACCTTTTCACAAGGCTCTGCCTAGGGAGAAGTTTGAAGCTTTTCGCAAATCTTTGGGCTTACTTCCTTTTGTGGATTGATCTCTTTCCACATAGCTTGGCACTTCCTTATACATGAGTGCTGGCTCCTTGTTCACCGCATCACTCCTAGGGGGGATTTGTTGATATATTTCAATAGTGATATGTGCAAACACACTTGGGACCACCAGGGTAGTTTTCCCCTCTTCAGGAGGTTTTTCTCCCCCAGCTTATATATGCCTATAACCCTAATGATATTTATTCCTGTAAATTCAATTGGTAATTCATTATGGATTTTGTTGTGCTCCAAGCTTGTTCTTCTTCCTTGTGTTGTTTGCGTGCTTCCATAGACTTCAAACTCCAATAAGTTTATCAAGGGAGTTACTTGATCTCGACATCCATTTTCCTTTTGATGATTGATATTAGGGATGTGAACACAAAGACTGAGGTTGAGAAGCGATTTGACCCCTTGAATTGGTCAAGTTGGCTATGAGTTGTAATCGAGCCCCATTTTTCTCTTGCCTTTTGGATCCTTGAACACGTGCACTTTGAACTGTTAAATCATCTTAAAAATATATGAAGAACAATGTTCTTTCCAGTTGCATATTATTGATGTCCTTTAGCAACTTTTTATGTGATGAGTTACATGAACATGGACTACTAAACACTCGAAAGAAAACATTAATAGAAAAACCAAAGTATACAAGTGACTTTTGACCTCTCATTACAACATATATGGGATATCACAATTGTATTTTATTAATGTCCATGTCACATGGTCCTATATTGAACGCATAATTGATGTGAAGAAATCTCAAAAAAGATGCAAAAGACATGGTTGTACACTAAGCATAAGGTCCTTACATGAAGAGGATTGTCCTATATGAAAGAATTTGGAGAAGCTTGTAGGGGGTAGAAAAGTGAGTTTCGAAGCGACGAAGTTTGGTATAGCCAACCAGCACAAGACCAGCCCTTGAGCTTATGGAGACTCAAATAGACCTTATAGGCATGTGATAAGTGCAAAGAAATGGACTATGTAATTTGGAGCATCAAGGAGAAAGAGTCGATACAAAACAGATAGGTTCGCACATCAACTAGCTCAAGAAACTTACTATCTATGGAAGAGACAATGAACTTCAAATGCTCATTGCGACCAACGTGATTACAATTAGAAAAAATCCTTTTATGGGAGTGATACACATAGGGTTGAGTCTATATAATGCAGAAAGGTATAAGGAATAAACAAAATATGCTATAGGAATGAATCAGACACTCAATGGTGGTACCTCCTATTTTTTAGGAATACATAGAGATTGACCTCGAGACAGAAAAATTGAAATTTCTCCCAATCTATTGAACCAAATGATATGAAAATTTATAGGCGTAAACTAGAAACTAATATCTTTCCAATGAGCCATGTCTCATCAAATTTGGAGCTCTAAAGAGAGGGAATACTAGCCTCTGCAAGATTACTGTTGGTGAAGAAGATGATGCAAAAAATTGAAGGAGCAAGACAATGATGGTCACAAGTGTATGTATATTGCTGCCATGTATTGTACAAGTGACTTAAAGTATTTATATAGACTCTATAAGTGATCCAAGACTTCTACAAGTGGATTTTGAATTCAAATGAAGGTGGGAATGGTTGTTGGAAGGAATCAATTCACTTTCCTACATTTAGGAAAAGTGAAGATCTAGTTTGATCTACTTTTAGGTGATTGATTGCTTGATTGAATGCAACTCAACCATCATGACATGTTTACAAGATGCCTTAAGTTTGGGTAGAGAGACTACCACTTCAGATTTTTGCAGGCATATCATTCAGAAATTTGGCATAAAGCCCATGACATAAGATGCTAGAAGTAATAATAACATCACCATTTGAGAGATCATGAGATGTACATCTGTCATCAACAAATTTGACAACCAAGCCAATCTTGGCTAATGCTTAAACTAAAAATAGTTTTTTCTTGGTCCCTGGCACATACAAAGCATCCAAAAATGTGAAAGAACTACCATCAATACTAGTCAAAATGATCTTACCAACTACCATTATAGGATAAAAGGAGTTGTTAGTGCATGTGAAAATATTCCCTATAGGGGTAGACTCAAATTAACTGAAGAAGTTGTGCTACAAGGTAATATGTTTGGTTACCCCATTATCAAATTACCAAACATCTGAGTCTATTGTAGACATACAATGCTCATGAGAAGATGGTTCACAGTTACAAACAATTGTAAATGCCCATTCTTCATTATGCACAAGATTGGTAGGCTCTATTTTAGGTTTAGAGGCCTCTATAACAAGCATTAAAACCTCTTTCTTCTTTGCCTCTTTTGCAACCAATTTTGGACAACTCTTTATGACATGATCATTTCGTTTACAATATTTGCAAATTTTTTTCTACTTTTCTATTTTCTTCTCATCTTTGTCTTCCTTCTTCGATTGTGCAACATTAACAAATTTTTGCTTACTAGTAGATGAGCTCCATTTACCTTTGCCCTTTTGAGTAGCTAAGAAAGCTTGATCTGCAACATGCATAATGGACCTATTCTACCTGGATTGATCTTCTTGCAAAAGGTCAGAGAGTAACTCCTCAAATGTTAAGGCATTTGGATTGCCTTTCATCATCAATCAAAGATTAGAAGAAAAACTCCGGTATGAATCTAGAAAACCATTAAGAACATTCAGCACAAGTGAACTATCTGGCAAGACTTCATCAGTAGAAATCAAGTGTACCTTCAAATCTTTAATCTTTGTCAAAAAGCTATTCATGGGTTCTCCTTCATTCATATGCTCACTCTCCAACTATTTTTGGAGGTAAGAAACACGAGCCTATGCCTTGTATAAGGTTGTAATTGTATTCTCAACATCCTTTGTTGTCTTGCAAGAAAAGAAAAAATGAGGTATGATGGCACACTTGATAGACAAGGCTATCACATGTGCCTGAGAATCTTTGCCATTCCAACAAATTTTCTCTATGGTAGGTGCAGTAGGAACTGCAACACAAATAGGAATATGAAGATCATCATCTTCAATACCATCTTCATCACCTTCAATTATTGTATTCGTAGGTGTAATAGGGCGTTTTTCAATACCCTGCATAATATTCAATAGCCCTTTTGCTACCAATACATGAAACATCATATACCCCATAATGGGTAATTAGTACCATCCAACTTGTCCTCAACAGACAACATACAAGATATATAATTGCTTTCAGCCATGGCCAATGACTAAATACCCTGATGCTGAAAAATGACTATATCTAAAAAAGTTGAACAAAAACACCCTATCAAACTTTGCTAGACTTGTAATAGACTTCGAGGTGCTTGTATTGGCAAAGTAAAACTTGTATATATGTTTGGCACAAGAGGACGAAATTGCCTACACCATGATAGTGCCTTTGGAGGCCAAAACAAGCTCATATGAAAATTTCAATGCCACACAAGAAAACTGTTTTGAATTCCCTTGAGTATGCTCACCAATTTTTTTACGACTTTGAGACGGTGATAAGAGGGGTGTTGACAACACAATAGATGAAGAGGCGACCCACTCTGATACCAATGGTTGGAGTTGAGGTCTGTGAAAGCATGCAAACAGAACAAGGAAGAAGAAGAAGCTTGGAGCACAACACAACACATTATGAATTACCAACTGAATGTACAAGAATAAATCACTCGTTAGGGTTATAAGGATCTATACAAGCTAGGGAGAAAACCTCCTAAAGAGGGAAAAAAGTTCCCCGATGGTCCAAAGTGTGTTCACACACATCTCTATCAAACTATATCAACAACACTTATATTTTCTTATGCACCTAAATTATGCATCAATAGGGCCACATCATACGGCATTGCACCTAGACATATATCTTTTGATATCTATTTAGTGGTGCACATCCTTAAAGGAAATAGGTTTCATTTCCTTATATAATAGGTTAGCCTTGTAGGAGTAATGTATTCCTTTTCTTTTCGTATGTCACTAACCATCATAATTTTATCATTTGAGGTGTAGCTATATATAATTCAGCATCACTTAACCCCCAAAGAATAGTCATCGTGAAGAATCCTCATCCAAATATATGAAGGTTGAATGTGAAAGCTATCAGGTTTGACGTTTCAATTTTCTTAGATGAGGAGACTTCACTATTGACATGCCCTTGAGCAATTTTCTCAAGAGCCATCTCATTGCCCCATAATCGTTTCAATGCATTCCAAGGTATGCATGCATAGGTCTATATTAAAAGGTTATGCATAAGGTACATAATTAAGAAATCCCATGCATCACACCCTTACTCCATCCATCCATTTGGACTAAGTTATACAAAATGGCATGATATTATCTATTTCTTACTCATGTATAGTGTTGAACCACACATGGATAAATTAAATAATGCCAATGGACCAAGATTCAAGAAATAAGCATGGGAAAAGAGCCAAACCGTATCGAAGGGAGACAAAGAAGGACGAGGAAGAGAAGTCACAAGGAAACATAGGCAACATCAAAAGAAGAAGATGAATAATGTTGAAAGATTGAAAATCATCACTTTCCAAGTCACTTATCTATATCTCTTGAAGAAGCTCTCTCATACCCATGGTAGCTATCAAAAGGTTTTTCGAGGACAAGAAACCCTAGAAGGCAGAGATTATTGCATGGAATCTCAAAGCAAAGAAAATTCTATGAAGCAAAGAAGAAGAATGAATTCTGATCATTTTTTTAAAACGAAAGATCATTCCTTATTTATAAACCCATATCTAATTTTTAACAAGCCCTATAAAAGCACTACACGAGTCATCAATGTGCATCCCTTGTAATATTGTAACTAGTCAATTTGGCATAATTCATTAGAGTAAAGTTTTTCGTGTTGCCCAACTTCAAATATGAACAGACATGAGTCTAGGGAACATACGTGTAAGCCAATATCTTTTAATTTTGTAGAAACGCTTGTCATTTGTGAAGAGAAAACTAACGTTGAGAGTTTTAGCCTCATAACTTTTCTTTCTTGGCCTCTTTTCTCCTTCTCAAAGAGATCTTGTGCATGTATATGGTGTGAAATGCATGTTAAGCTAAGCTTTCTATCCCCATTGTTTCTTTTTTTTCATCACTCTCTTGCCTATTCTAGGTGTTAAGAGAGTCAAAGTGTAAATAGGTAATTCTTAACACCTTGTTTTTTGACATAACTTGTGAGAGAGAGTCTACTGCTTGCAAATTACTTCCAATAGAAGTGTTTCATTGAGAGATTTGAAATGAATCCACTATTGAACATATTTTCATTGAGAGATTTGAAATGAATCCACTATTGAACATATTTTCATATTAGAGCTAGGAGATATGGACATTTTTATCTCAAGTGCTATGTGTATGTGTCTCAAAATGCATGAACTAGTGAGTAGGAGGCGATGTGAATGTATGTTAACTTTCCTTGTGTGCTTCCTTGTACATTCCATGTGATAACCATCATGTATGCACATGCTTCTATGCTCCTAGTTGGGTTAGCTTTTGGTTTGGCATATTTAGTGTGTTAGGTCAAGCCATCACTTGATTATGCTTGTAAGACATGTGATTTCTAGCTAGGATCACTTGCCGATGAGTGCTACATATTTTTGGCACCATTTTGAGGACAAGTACATACATGAGGTGCCTGATTGATGGCTGTAGCTCTTGAGTAGAGAAGATGTGCGTGAAAGGTTATGTGGACTAACATCCTATTCATATTTCCAGTTTCCATGCACTTAGCTATTCAGTTAAATGTGTGGTGAGTTTTTTTAGGGTTGGTGTAGTTAGGAACATAGTAGAGTAGAGTGAGATGAGTTAGAATGAGTTTGTCATGGTAAGTTAGATTTACCATCATTTTTAGGATATAAAACTCTTTTAAGTTCTTGGGGTATATATACCTCCAAAAACCCTAGTGCTTCTCCTCTGTGAGTGTTCATTGTTGAGAGAGAGAGGGGGAGGGAGAGAGGGGGAGGTATATATATATATATATATATATATATATATATATATATATATATATATATATATATATATATATATATATATATATATATATATATATAGAGAGAGAGAGAGAGAGAGAGAGAGAGAGAGATTGGTATGGGCTACATAATTTACTTCATAAGTTAAAGTTTGAGACATAAGATCATTGAGATGAGCTCTTCAAGCCTATCAAAGAGATGGTGGACTCAAATAAGCCCAAGTATACTTAAATGCATCAACCTATGCTACCTCTAAAGAAACCAACTTGAAACTCTAAAAATAAGGCTAAGTTTAGCAGTGGACAAGAAAGCTCTAATCAAGGGTAGTCCAATGGGTTAGTGTTGTTAGGCCACCGGAAAGGAATATCCTTCTATTTAGTAGTAGAATTGTAATTAGAAACAGACACACACCGAAAGGGTGTCATGCAAATGTTGTCACTCTTTTCTGATAATAGAGAAGTGATTGGAAGCGAGCAACAGAGGCATCGCCGAAAGCGAGTGACAGAGGCATCGCCGGAAGCGAGCGACAGAGGCATCGTCGGAAGCGAGCGACAGAGGTGTCGTCAGACTGTTCGTCTGGGCGATGTGCTGGAGTTTGGTTCTGACACGAGTTCTTTACATTGCTGTGTTGTTTGTATTGTTGTTGTTCGATATTGATTAACTATGATACTGTGTTAATGTTCGGTTGCGTTATTGATGAATTGCAAGTAGAGTGGTGATGATAAGTTAGCAATAGAAAGTTTTTGCATATTTGAGTATGGTGATTGTTATAAGTTGTTATGCGCTGGAAATTGGTAGTTACGTCTGTTGTAATTGTCAAAGAAGCAATGAAGTGACTGGGAAAATACATAAAGGGCCTCTGTATTACAAACCCCTGACCATCCCAAGAACCCATGTGCAGTCAGAACGGAAATTATAATCATTCTGACCTGATAGCATATTAACACTAGATTAACACTAGCGTCGACCATGGGGAATGGAGTAGCTAGTCGGTGAACAGATTAGGATTTGAGAAAGAATCCTATGATATATGCCTATAATGCATTCCGGAGAATCATACTCGAAGTACAGAAGGGATCAGCATCCCTAGAAAGTTCCTAGCGCGTTGGGAACACCTCCTTGTGGTAGTGGTGATGGACAATCATTGGAAGGAAAGCGGAAAATATGGGCTAGTGGAGTGCCACTTCAACAGTTCCTGGTGCACGGACTACAGGGTATACCAGAAGTGCAACCAACCCCATCTGTGGAAAGTAAGGTTGGGGAAGTAATCGCTGGTTCCGGTGACAGTGTGGAAAATTCCGGTAGCAGTTTGTGGAATTTCGATGGTAATTCGGACAATTCCGAGGTCAGCTTGTAGAATTTCGATGACAGTTCTACTTCGGGTTTTGATTTTGAAGAAACTAGTGTATTGTTGGATGAAAGTTTTGGTGAAAAGTTTACCTCAGAAGCCAACTACGAGGAATGGCAGTTGGGTGTAGGCATGTGTGATCGACTTAACGATATCATATTACCGGAGAACTTGCACGGTGGCGAGACGACACAACAACAATTAGGCTTAACCTGTTCAAATCATTCGGCAGTGATACTTCCTCTTGATTTAAACAACATGAGTGGTTCACAATAGCAACAACAACACCACCAGCAACAACAACAACAACAACAACACCACCAGCAACAACAACAACAACAAAAGATCATAACACCACGACTGGTACCTGCCGGAGTTACGTATACGAAATTTGGAGGATTTCCCGGTGATGATCCTTATGCCCATGTGCATACTTTTGAAATCAATTATGATATACTCAACTATCCAGCGGATCCGGCATATAAGGCTATAGTGTTCCAATCTACTCTGGTTAATGAGGCTTCCCAATGGTTAATCGAATATGACATTAATCATTTCGGTCAATGTGACGATGTTAACGATGCATTCTTACAATGTTTTTGGTTAAAGAAAAATGCGGCTGAGATTTTTGACTATTTGCAGAACTCATCTATGACAACTACCGTCGGTGCATGCTAACCTACCGGATGACGTGATTACTCAGTGGTTTATTAACGGATTAAACCCTAAGCTCAAACAAGTAATGATTATATGATGTGTGGGCGGTATGACCTTTGATACGGTAATAGCCATGTCATTGTAGTTGGAGCATAAAGTTGGCAGTTTCACTTAAGATCTGGATTGGTTAAAGGCATCCAAGAGCATGAGCGAGGATCCATTGAAACAAGTGTACTGCACAAAATGTAAGAACCTAGACACACTACTTCCACATGTGCATTAAACCAAATGTACTGTGCTATTTGTAATACGACGATTCATTCTACCAAAACGTGCCCATATAATGCCAAAGTACAGACCAGACCGACCGTAAATGCCATAATACAAGAGCAGGGAAAACATGCTACTCACTATGTACCACCGCATTTGAGAAATACTTCTTACCAAAGTTACAAAACCTACAGGGGACCGCGAGCAAACAATTTCAGACAGACCCAGTGGAACTCAGGCCAATCGGGTGAAGGTATATCTCTTCCACCACCAAGATGCCATTTCTGTGATAAGATTGGACATATCCGCAGATATTACAAAGAGACGTACGAGTATGATAAACAAAGAAAAGAATGACAACATCCAATGGCAAATATGGTATATATTTTGATGGAGAGTGTTAATCTCCAAAAGAACAAGTTAACCTTGAAGTTAGATCACTTCTATATCAAGGTTAACCTCAGACTCCACCAAACTTAGAAATCATTCATCAAATTATCAGAAATATTGAAAGTTCTGAAAAATTCAACTTCTCTGAAAAGTCTGCTGCAGATTAGTCACTCATTGACTAATCAATTCTGTAAAGTTTTTGATAAAACTTTGCACAACACTTCGCCTTAAGGTTGCGCAACTTTGCCAAGTTAAATCTCTCAAAAAGATTAACCATACACTGAGAAATGTGTGAAACACTTTACCTATGTCTGAAAGTGCTTCTCTGCAATGGCGACTTTGATACCTGCAACTTCTTAGCACTGGTTCTCCCAAAGTAAATCCCGTTTGATCAAGATCTTTTAGCCATAGATAGCTTACCTTCCAACTTAAATTTTAAGCCCTCACTTGTGTAAAACTTTACACTGTAGACTGAGCAATGATCATTTCATTAAAGATGAAATGTGCGCCAGATTTCTCGACTGTTAGAACATTCTTACATATGAATGTTCCTAATCAAAATTCTCACAGCCTGATTACAATTAACCTCTCAAATTCTAGCCATAGATAGATTAGCTATGGACTTAGATACGTGCAAAAGGATTTCTCAAAAGATTAAACACAGAGGGAGCAGACAACAAAATATCGGGCGCAAAATTTTTCGATTTCTCAGAAAATTTACATCTGAGTGAGGATGGACAATTCACTCACTTTTCATGTGTCTAATGACACTAATTTCTCTCTCCCTATTCTCAAAATCTCTTCTGCTCTACTTGCCCGACATTTTCCAACATATTTATAGATGAATATATACAAGTGTATGACTAGACAAAGGTATAAGTCAGCTAATGTACATATGTGTACATGTCTTTGGATTTTCTGAATATGCCCTTCCTTCAACCATCTGAATTTGTTCTCTTCTTGACTTCTTGACTTCATTTCTCCATAATCCTTCAATTGATGATTGTCATGCACCAACAGCTCCCCCTCAATCATTAATTGAGGTTCTTCTCTATCTTCTTTACTCCAGCCATATCCTTGAATCTTTGTAGTTTTGGTCCATCTAGACTTTTAGTCATCATATCTGCAACTTGATCTTTTGTGGGAGTGTGTATGACTTCAATCTGCTTCTCAATAACCTTCTCTCTCAGAAAATGATACTGTATTTCAATATGCTTAGTTCTAGCATGAAATACAGGATTAGCTGCCAAGTATAATGAACTCATATTGTCTCCACAAATAATAGGAGTACTCTGAATCACATCAAAAACTTTCAAAAGTGTCTTTAGCCATATTACCTCTTTTGCAGCTTCCACCATACCTTTATATTCTGCCTCTGTAGATGACAAAGCAACTGTATGTTGCTTCTTCGAACACCATGAAATCAATTTGTCTCCTACATAGCACAAGTATCCATGTGTTGATCTTCTATCATCAACATTACCTGCCCAATCTGCATCACTATATATCTTGATTCTTGTATCTGAAGTAAACCCATAGTACAACCCTTCTCTGAGTGTACCTTTGATGTACCTAAGTACTCTTTGTCCTGCAATCCAATGTTCCTTTCTAGGACAATGCATGAATTGTGAAAGCACACCAACTGCATATGACAAGTCAGGCCTTGTCAATGTAGCATAAATCAAGCTACCAACCAAACTTTGATAGAGTTTCATATCTCTGAACTCTTCTCCTCCAAATCTAGACAATTTATGGTTCACTTCCAAAGGTGTAGGTGCAACCCTGCAATCTTCCATTTTAAATTTGGTTAGCAAATTTTTAAGATACCTTTCTTGGGTCACATATACTCCATGTTGAGTATAAGAGATCTCCATTCCCAAGAAGAATGATAGGTTCCCCAAATCACTGATTTTGAACTCTTTCTCCATCTGCTTTTTGATCATTTGTATCCCCTTATCATCTGTTCCTGTAAGTATTATGTCATCAACATAAATACACACATAAATGAACCCATCTTCACTTGCTTTGACTAGCAAGCTACTATCTGCCTTTGATGCTTGAAAACCAAGATCATTCAAGAATTTCACAAGCCTATAATTCCAAGCCCTTGGGGCTTGCTTCAACCCATACAAAGCTCTTTTGAGCTTACACACATAATTTGGACTCACTTGATCTTTGAACCCATCTGGTTGCTCCATGTAGACTTCATCTGAAATGTAACCATTCAAGAAAGCATTTTTAACATCTAATTGAGACAACTTCCAACCTTTACAAGCAGCAATTGCAATGAGTGTCCTGATGGTTGTCATCTTTGCCACAGGACTATATGTCTCATCATAGTCCACTCCATATGTCTGTGCATACCCTTTCACAACAAGTCTAGCTTTGTACCTAGACACACTTCCATCTGCAAATCTTTTAGTTTTGTAAACCCACTTACATCCAATGATCTTCTGACTATTAGGTTTAGGAACCAAATCCCATGTTTGATTCTCTATCAATGCATCATACTCCTCTTGCATAGCATCTTCCCAATTCTTCTTCCCTTTGGCTTCTTCATATGTAGAAGGGTCTTCATCTGCTTTTACCAAATAAGCATAATCTTTAGTAGTCAAGAATGAAGTGTCATAGCTATACCTTGTAGGTTGCCATTTGTGCCTAGATGATCTCCTAACTTCTGCACTTCTTGAGGTCTCTGGTTCATCACATTCTGGATCAAACCTTGGCCTCTCTTCAACTTCAACCTGCACTTCATTACTCTCACTTTCATCAAGTAACTGAATCTTTGCTTTACCTTTCCTTTGATCCACCACTTCTTCATCATCTGCATGTACATTATATTTACCTGCATACCAAGTACCTTGCTCATCAAATGTAACATCTTTGGATACAATAAATTGTTTTGTGGATGGACTCCACAACCTGTATCCCATTTGCTTATCATCATAACCAATGAATACATACTTCTCTGCCTTAGGCTCCAACTTATGCCTCAATTGAGATGGCACATATGCATATGCCAAGCATCCAAATATTCTGCAATGATCCAAGGTAGGTTTCTTACCCCACCAAGCTTCATATGGTGTCATACCCTGCAAAGCTTTACAAGGCAATCTATTAACCAAATATGTAGCTGTATTAACAGCCTCAGCCCACAAATAATTTGGGCAATTCTTCTCTTTCATCATGGACCTTGCAAATTCAACAAGTGTCCTATTCCTTCTTTCTGCTACCCCATTTTGTTGAGGAGAGTACCTGCAAGTAACTTCTCTCTTTATACCTGCATTCCACAAATAATCATTGAACTCATTTGAAAAATACTCTCCCCCTCCATCTGACCTTAGTCTCTTCAATTTTTGACCTGTAATCCTTTCTGCATATGCATGATAGTGTTTAAATGTATTAAACACTTCTGACTTTTCCTTAATCACATAAATTGTGATCCACCTGGTAGCATCATCAACATATATGACATAATATCTTGAACCATTTATACTAAAGTCCTTTGAAGGACCCCACACATCTGTATGTACCAATTCAAGTCTTTCTGAATACATAAACCCATGCTTGGAATAGGATTGCTTATGAGCCTTACCTAATTGACATGCCTCACATCTGTATGTCATATGTTGACCTGCAATGTTAGGCATTCCAAGCACTGAATCATTGTTAATCATTTCTTTGATACCTCTTTCATTAAAGTGTCCAAGTCTTTTGTGCCAAAGATCCAATTCTGACACCTTCTGCTCTCCATAAGTGAACATAGCATGTCCAACATTTCCTTGTACCTTCAATGTGAAAAGCCTTCCTTCTTTCTTTCCTGCAATAACTTGTTTATACCCTTGACTAGGGTCTTCCACATAAACTCCATCATTTGTAAACCTTACCTCATATCCTTTTTCCACAATTTGACCTACACTGATCAAATTCTTTGGAATTGTGGGAACATAGAGTACCTTACTCAGAAGAGTGCTTCCATCCTTAGCTTTGACTGAACCAATTGACTTTACCTTATGCTTTGTATTATCACCTGTCTGCACTGTATGATTAATTGCATTATGATCTAGGTCAGTCATCAAAGCAATATTTCCACTTAAGTGATTACTACATCCTGAATCAATATAGAACACTCTCATGTCCTCATGTGAGGTTTCACATGTATTCATAATGAGAGTCGAATCCTCCTTTTGATCTGATGCATAGTTGTAGTAGGTGTTATTATAGGATTGATTTTGGAAGCTTCTTCCTCCACCTCTTCCAAAAGAATTCCTACCACCTCTACCTCTGAAATTTCCTCTCTGAAATCTACCACCTCTTGCTCTTTGATTAAAGTTCTGATAATTACCATTGTTTTGATTATTGTGCCAACAATCATGAGATAGATGATTGGTCTTACCACATATCCAACAAGCTCTTACATTCTCTTTGTTGTTTCTGCCTCTTCCTCTACTTCTGCCATTTCCTCTTCCTCTCATGAAGTTTGCTTGATTTGAAGTACCTTCTTCTTCACCTGATTGTTGCTTTCCTTTGTTGGCTTTCTTCTTGTCTTTAGAATACATTGCATGACCTGCACTCTTATCAACATCTCCTTTGATATCATTCTCAAAAGTTAGCATATGACCTAACAATTGATTCAAATCAGGAGTAAAGTGATCTAATGAAAGTTCTGTAGATAAAATGAAAGGCTTCCATTTCTCATCTCCTCTTAGTCCTGTGAGTATTTGTCTTACCAATTTGTCTTCTTCAATATCTTCATCCACTGCACCTAAAGAATCTGCAATGTCCTTCATCTTTGTCACATAATCAGAGATTGATTGTGAGGCCTTCTTCTTGAAGGTAGTAAACTCTGCCCATAGTGAAGCCTTCCTTGATTTGGTTGTATTTTGGAAATGCTCTTCCAAAGCATTCCAAATGTCACAAGCACTTTCAAGTCCTCTAATGTGAGGAAGCAAATAGTCATTGACTGCCATGTAGATGATGCTTCTTGCTTGAGCATCCTTCTTCATCCAATTCTTCAAGTCTGCAAGCTCCTCCCTAGTTGGAACACTAGGATCTCTGAATTCTGGCTTTTCTTCATCTCCTGTGATGTATCCTATCAAATCTTTGCTCATAAGGTGAGCTTCCATCCTCATAGACCATGCAGGATAGTTCTCTCTATCCAGCTTTTCAATTTGGAGACTATCTCCCATCTTTGATTCACCTGTAGTCTCAAAACTTTAACCTTTACAGATAATGAATGTACCTTTACTTCGATTGTTGCTCCTTCTGATCCTTTTGATACTCTTTGTATGTCTTCCTTCAAGTTTTCTTCAACCTTTATCCTTCTGCACCTTCAAGATGTAAAGATTTGTACTTCTGCAATAGTCGGAGTCTTTTTCACTTCAATTTTGACACAACCTGCTCTGATACCACTGATGGAGAGTGTTAATCTCCAAAAGAACAAGTTAACCTTGAAGTTAGATCACTTCTATATCAAGGTTAACCTCAGACTCCACCAAACTTAGAAATCATTCATCAAATTATCAGAAATATTGAAAGTTCTGAAAAATTCAACTTCTCTGAAAAGTCTGCTGCAGATTAGTCACTCATTGACTAATCAATTCTGTAAAGTTTTTGATAAAACTTTGCACAACACTTCGCCTTAAGGTTGCGCAACTTTGCCAAGTTAAATCTCTCAAAAAGATTAACCATACACTGAGAAATGTGTGAAACACTTTACCTATGTCTGAAAGTGCTTCTCTGCAATGGCGACTTTGATACCTGCAACTTCTTAGCACTGGTTCTCCCAAAGTAAATCCCGTTTGATCAAGATCTTTTAGCCATAGATAGCTTACCTTCCAACTTAAATTTTAAGCCCTCACTTGTGTAAAACTTTACACTGTAGACTGAGCAATGATCATTTCATTAAAGATGAAATGTGCGCCAGATTTCTCGACTGTTAGAACATTCTTACATATGAATGTTCCTAATCAAAATTCTCACAGCCTGATTACAATTAACCTCTCAAATTCTAGCCATAGATAGATTAGCTATGGACTTAGATACGTGCAAAAGGATTTCTCAAAAGATTAAACACAGAGGGAGCAGACAGCAAAATATCGGGCGCAAAATTTTTCGATTTCTCAGAAAATTTACATCTGAGTGAGGATGGACAATTCACTCACTTTTCATGTGTCTAATGACACTAATTTCTCTCTCCCTATTCTCAAAATCTCTTCTGCTCTACTTGCCCGACATTTTCCAACATATTTATAGATGAATATATACAAGTGTATGACTAGACAAAGGTATAAGTCAGCTAATGTACATATGTGTACATGTCTTTGGATTTTCTGAATATGCCCTTCCTTCAACCATCTGAATTTGTTCTCTTCTTGACTTCTTGACTTCATTTCTCCATAATCCTTCAATTGATGATTGTCATGCACCAACATATTTCAGCAGCAGATACAAAAGCGGTAGCAATTCAAACACGGTCCGGCAAGAATTACAACCGATTGCTGAGATTTTTGAGCCTGGCATTCGAGAACAACAAAGAGTTTTTACCAAAGCTAGTACATGGGCTAGTCAAGAACCAACTATCTTCCCCGATCCGGTACCTGTGGTCCAGTAGACAGTACCGAATCTACCACCGGAAGAAACGAGTCCGGTGAAAGTATCGCCAAAAAGTCCAGCGAAGTCGGTATTGGGTATGTCGAATCTTGACTCTATGTGGAATATTTTATCGCAGGCATCTATTACAATGTTGTTGGGGCAATTGTTAGCCTTGGTTCCAGGCATACGACAACAATTCCAACAACAAATTAGTCCAGGATCTTTGTGTACACTTGCTACGACAACTATCAATCCAGAAATTGATTTTACGGTGGACCATCCTGTTCCTTTAATTACGATATGGTATAAAAACCACAAAATTACTCAAGTGTTAATTGACGGAGGCTCCATGTGAATATTGCTACAGTTGCACTTTGTAAATGGTTAGGATGGACTCAGATTGAACCTCTTCAGTTTTTTGTGAGAATGGCGAATCAATCTAGGGTCCATCCAGTGGGTTTGGTGCGTGATATACCCATTACTCTTTAGGGAGCGGTGTTCAAAATGACTTTTGTTGTTCTGCAATTACCTGAATCAAGTCTGGAATCATCGAAAATATGTGGTACCCTTGGACGAGATGAAGCCATGCATCCTTCATGCTCGGTCTTACATGGCCGAACCTGTGCATATGCTAGATGGACTTTTAGATGATGAAGAAGAAGCTTTTCTCAATGCTAACCAGGATTTGCTAGCCCTGGGTACAGTTGACTTACAAGCGGTTGCAGTTAATTGGAATCTGGCCGTTTGTACGGTAGTTCCGCTTACCGAAGAAGTGGACCCAGTTCTGGATCAAGTTTAGAATGCCACAAATTTACACCAATTATTCGAGTCACCTGAGGATATATCCATGCCCCGATAGTTTTATGTACAGAAAGATCAGCTAATCACCTCTAAGCTGGGAGATGAGGCTACTCCACGACCGGTCAAGCTTAAGGTTGGGCTACCAAAAACTTTTCAAAATGATCTACTACAATTGATGATAGAGTTTCAAGATGTATTCGCCTAGGACTATCGAGATATGAAAGGGTTGGACCCTCGCACCTATCAACACCGTGTGATGCTGAAACCAGATGCACGTCCAATTAAACAACCCAGTTATTGCATGAATCCCAATTATGCTGCTCAAGTGAAAGCTGACTTGGATTGTTTGTTGAAAGTAGGCTTCATTGTCCCCATTGAGCATGCAGAATGGATTTTGCCTATTTTCCTATTTAACCACATTTATGCGGGTGTATCTTGATGATTTTTTGTTATTTGGTGATGCATCGGCTCACCTCTATCACCTACGTTGTTGCTTTTCTAAGTGTAGGGAGTTTTGTTTGTGCTTGAATCCCAACAAGTCGGTCTTTTCAGTTTCTTGTGGCAAATTTCTTGGTCATATCATTTCACACCAAGACATTCAAGTGGACCCTGATAAAGTGAAAGCCGTGTTGAATGCACCTGCCCCTACGACACCAAAGGAAGTTATGCGATTCCTTGGATAGATATGCTCGCATGGAAAGCATCTTCGATGGCTCGCACATGTAGCTATACCCCTGAATCAGTTGATTACTAGTAATCCTCGACAGTTTGTGTGGACTGAGGAGTGTTGAATTGCATTTGAGCGATTGAAAACACTCTTAACCCAGGCTCCTATTCTGCAAGCACCGAACTGGCAGCTTCCATTCCATGTTTTTGTGGATGCATCGGACATCGCAATCGGTAGTGTGCTTATGCAACAACCGGATAAGTGGTTCTGCCCTATTTATTATGTTAGTCGATGATTAGCTATTGTTGAATGGAATTATTCTGTCACTGAGCAAGAAAGTCTGGGTTTGGTTTATTCAATGAAGAAATTCCGACACTATTTACTGGGACGACCATTTACCTTTCATGTGGATCATGCAGCTCCGGTTTATCTTGTCTACCAGCAACATTTAGGGGGCATATTAGCCAGATGGGTGTTGTTACTACAAGAATTTGATTATGAGGTTGTACATCATCCGGCGTCAGCGCATGCTCTTGCTGATTTCTTATCTCAACTTGATTCCGGTGAACTTCCCGGTGGAATTGATGATACTACCCCTCCTGTCTACGTGACTGATTTGGTACAGGATGATTGTAAGGAGCTCCCTGTGGCACCTTCATATTATGATACTCTTATGATTTTTCTCGCTAGTGGAAGCTCCCCATTTAATACTTCCACTTCTGCTCACCGTAAATAGGCGATGTATTGTCGATGATTTCAGATTATTGTAGGACAGTTGTATTACATGGATCCATCTGGTGCGCTGTTATGTTGTATCCCTCCACATGAAGTTCCTTCGATTATTGACATGGCCCATTCTACTCCTTCCGATGGTCATTTTTTGGTAGATCTTACTTACCAAAAAGTTCTACAAAGTGGCTTATGGTGGCCCACTATACAGTGTGACATTGCTTCTTATGTCAAATAGTGTGATGCTTGCCAAAGATCGAGGGAACCTTTACAACGGCATCATTTCCCACTGTAGCTTGTCTCTCCCCTTGAGCCTTTTCAAAAGTGGGGCTTGAATTTCATTGGACCCATTACACCTCCTGCTAAGGTTACTAATCATCAGTATATACTTACCTGTACTGATTATGCTACTCGGTGGGCTGAAGCCTGGGCTTTACGGTCCGCAACTGCATCGGTGGTGGTCAAATGTTTGCTAACTGATGCTTTTCCTCGCTTTGGTCTTCCCTTAGAGATTGTTTCTGATCAAGGCACACATTTTGTTAATTCCTTAATGCAAGCACTTACCAGCACCCTAATAATTGTCCATAAATTTAGTTCCCCGTATTATCCTCGTGCCAATGGACTTGCTGAAAGTACCAATAAAACCCTTCTTAACATGCTAAAGAAACTTGTGTTGGAATGTCCAGAGCGTTGGGATCAATTCCTTCCTTGGTCCTATGGGCTTATCGTACTACTTATAAAATTGCTACTGGAAATATGCCTTTTAAATTGGCATATGGTTTGGAGGCAATTGTACCCATGGAATTGGTGGTACCTAGTTTACGGGTGGCATTGGATCATAAGCTATTACCAAAAGAGTCCTTTCCTTTCCGGTTGGATGTGTTGCGGTCTTTGGATGAACAATGTCTGGAAAGTTTTCTGATGTTACACGAAGTGCAATTGAGGCAAGCTAAGACACATGATCGATTTCTCCAGACTCCCGTTTTTACCAAAGGACAATCAGTTCTGTTCTATAATGCTAAGTCTAATCGTTTAGCAGGCAAGTTCAAGCTTTGGTGGTTTGGTCCTTACCGTATTGCAGATCAAGTTGGACCCGCTACTTTCTGGTTATCCACTTTAAATGGTACTCTTCTTCATAAACCCATCAATGGGTCGAAACTTTGTCCGTATTATGACACGACTTCTTCATCTTAATTACTTGTTGGTATTTTTTATTATTCATCCAGTTTATGTTGGTTTTATCACCTGACGTCTATTTCCATTATGAGCATTCCGGTTGACCGTTTGATCGTAAAATTCCTTTTTTATTACATAACCATGATTAGCCTCCGCACCACATGTTTGGGATTTCGTTAATGCGTGAATGTCGTCATTATGCATGCATGTTCCCAACCATTGGTGATGATTGTGTTTTCTACTCGCATTTCCATTCGACGTTTTACTTAATCAAGTTCTTCAATCTCTTTTCCACTATTGTGTACTTGCACTCTGTGTTTTCCTTGCTATATTCTGCATTCGCTTTCTGTTGCTCGCCATGGAAGCTCTAGTGAACATCACCACATTCCATGCTGGTTTAGCTCGTGACTTGAGTGAGTTTTTGCAAGCAAGTGGCCTATTGGCGTTCGTCGAATTACCATGGCATTCAGTCGAATGTCACCCGTTCTTTGCTCAAGTAATCTTTGCTATTGCTGATATCCTACAATTTCTGGTGGCTGCACTCAATCTTCAGAAACGCACCTACCACATCTCTCATCCTTTCTACTCTATGATCAACACTGCTGCTCGCGAAGTAGTTAACTGGTCGTTGTTCTTCTTCCGGTGTATTCACCGGGAATGTCAAGCGATCTCCCAACAGCTTGTGAAGGGTGATATTCCTCGATCTAGACTCCCCCATCTTCTTTCCTTCCTTCTTCCGGCGGTCATCCTGTGCAGCCTCCTCCGATGCATACTCTCCTGTTCCACAAAGAATCAGCGTAGGTTATGGAGATTGAAGACAACGACAATCTCCTTCAATTCTTTCGGGGAAAGCATCAGAAACTCAGCCCCTTGCAGAGTCAAGCCCAACCATCCTCAATCGTTAATCTGCAGGACACCACCTCTTTTGTGCCTATCCTTTCCGCCCCACCTTCTCCTAAGGATCAAGTTAATACAGACACGGTTATGGAAGATGTTCAACCTGTTGATACGGTTGTTCAGCAGCAGACCCCCCTACTGAGAAAGTACCCGACACAGTCACGGATGCTGTGAATCTAATGGAGCACACACAAACTGAGGAATTGATGGGTCAACCGGATGCTCAACTTGTTACGGTAACCCCCCCTGTCCCTCCTTCTTCACCGAAAGCTATGCCACCTCCTCTTTCCCCTTCCAAAGTGCCCTTACCTCTTAGCCCTCCTCCTTTGCCTCATCATTCGGTAGCCATTTGCCATTCCCAACCTATCCCTTCCTCCCCCGATTATTCTCCCCCTTCCTCTTCAGCAACCGCCTTTGTTAATCCTTCTAGACCCATTTCTACCTCTATAGTACCTGA
The DNA here is from genome assembly GCA_020310875.1 of Ceratopteris richardii. Lineage (NCBI taxonomy): Eukaryota > Viridiplantae > Streptophyta > Polypodiopsida > Polypodiales > Pteridaceae > Ceratopteris > Ceratopteris richardii. The sequence goes on from CM035407.1 coordinate 185,674,380, forward strand.
CTCCTTCGCTCTGTTAGCCCAAATTGGGGACTTTCTTATACACCTTTCCAAGCAACTCCCTCATCAAATACATGATGCCCACGAGTCCCTACGTATAGAATACCAATCCAAAGTCGATTTGTTGGAAGTAGACATCGCACCTCTCCAGGAAGAGATATTAGCTGCCAAAGCAGATGCAAGTTTATTACAAGAGCAGATTACGACTTTACAGGGACAAGTGGGATGACATTATAGCAGCTCGAGATGCTGAAATTCTTCAACTCAAGCAAGCCCTGACGGACAAGAAGGATGCTATGCGTGCATTAGGAAACCAGTTAGACACCACTCGTACTCGGTTTATTACGATAGAGAAGGCTTATCAAGTGCTGGCAGAGAAAGTGTTATAAGTAGAGACTGAGCTAAAGAAGGTGACTGAAGAGCTCTTCCATAAAAGCCAGACACTAGAGGATGAAATTGGATGGACCATCAAACTAAAGAAGGATATTGAAGCTATTCTGAAAGAAAGACAGGATTTCTTCAGAACTATGCAGTTCCAGCGGCAAGAATTAGAATGTAGAGAAAAGCAACTAGGTATACAACAGAAGCGAATCTCCAAGATTGATGCAGAAACTGAAGAAGCAAAGTTACGAAGAGATGTTGCATTGGCCAATGACTTCTATCTACAAGAGGCATTTTTGCAAAATCAGGCTGATCTTTTGTTATCCCAAGTCATCGCTTCTAGCTCTGTGCAGACAGATGCACATCTTGTAGAACCTCAAATCTTACAAGATATGTTAGAATCTTTAAAGCAAAAAATTTCTCGTACGTTTAAATTAGCCAAAACCATGTACATACAGGGAATCATTGATGATTATTACCCTTTGTAACTTTACCTGCTAGGTTCGAGTCCACCGTGCATGCCAGTGTTACGCCACCAGAAAGGCATATCCTTCTATTTAGTAGTAGAACTCTAATTAAGAACAGACACGCACCGAAAGGGTATTGCACAAACGTTGTAACTCTTTTCTGATAATAGAGAAAAGATTGGAAGCGAGCGACAGAGGCGTTGTCGGAAGCGAGTGACAGAGGCGTCGTCGGACTGTTCATCTCGGCGATGTGCCGGAGTTTGGTTCTGACATGAGTTCTTTACATTACTGTATCATCTGTATTGTTCTTGTTCAGTATTGATTAACTATGGTATTGTGTTAATGTTCGGTTGCATTATTGATGAATTGCAAGTATAGTGGTGATGATAAGTGAGCAGTAGAAAGTTTTTTGCGTATTTGGGTATGGTGATTGTTATAAGTTCTTATGCGCTGGAGATTGGTAGTTAACTCTATTGTAATTGTCAGAAAAGCAATGAAGTGACTGGGAAAATACATAAAGGGCCTCTGTATTACAGACCCCTGACCATCCCAAGAACCCACGTGCAATCGGAATGGAAATTATCATCATCCGGCTTAATAAAAGATTAATGCTAGATTAATAGTGTGTACCCAAGTTAAAGTTTTCTTAGGGACTTGTAATGAAGGAGACTATTCCTCAATCATCAAGAAGTGCATATAGTGGTGGATTGGGGCACTTTTTTCCCTCTTTAGGAGGCTTTTTTGCCCCGACTTGTATATATGCATATTATCCTAATAGGCTACTTTAGGAAGCCAATTACAAGAGTGTAGATCTTATGCATTCCTTGGTGAGGATCATTTTCAATGTGGTTGGGATAGATTATGCTTGTCAGAGGCCCTAGGATTGGGCATAGGTATCCACTATAGGTATTCCATGTGAGAGACAGTCTTGTGGTTTCGGAACCGCTGGATATCTTCTTGCACTTCTTCATGGATACTTGTTGGCCCTGGTTCCTCCTTCCACCTACGTGCTTTTTCCTTGATATGTGCCCCTGCGGGGCTCTGTGCAGAGATGGGTGTTGCGCCCCTACGGGGCTTCTTGTAGAGATATGTCTTCAGATATTACCTTTTTAGTGAAGCTTCTTTCGTTGTCTTCTTCTTTTCTTCTTTTTGCTTGATTCTCCCTCAATAGTAGAATACTTGCTCAAAACCAAAATTTCCTTGGGGGTTTGAGCCTTCACCAAGATTCTTTTCTTCAACTATCAACATGGACACAAGATCAACAAAATTTGGAATATTCTCATGGGTCTGAATAGAAGTTCTGAACTGCTTATATGAAACTCCTAAACCATGAAGGCACATTCTAACCTTGTTACCATCATCTACATTGATGCCAATAGATGCAAGCAACTCACTTATGCTTTTGATTTTTAAGGTGTAGTCACTTACTCACATGCTCTTTTTCTATAGTGTATGTGGCTCATTCTTGAGTTTCAATCTTCATGCATTTGTGTTGGTCTCATACAATGTGACCAAACTGTTCAAAGCCTCTTTTGGAGTTTTCCCACCTTGTATGTGCCCAGTCATGCTATCTTGTGTGCTAACAGACAACCAAAACATAAACTTATATGCTCCTTGATTCCACTCTTCATATCCTCTTACCTAGTCCGTACTCTAATTCCTCTTTGGTAATTGCAGAGGGTTTTCATTGTCTCCTTTGATCTGCTTCTAGTAGCCTTTTCCCATCAAGAAATTTTTCATTTAAAATCTCTTGCATGAAAGTTCTTCTTTTCCAACTTATCACTCATAATTTGACTCATTCCATGAGCATTTGCCATTTCTCTAACAATTCACAATACTACAAAAACTCTAGAAGCAATACCTCTAGTTGAACATTGTCATACTATGACTTGACAATTCGATCTCAAAAAAACAAAGTTTTCATGTATTAATACTACACAAAATCACTTGAAATTTTGGATCTAAAATATTTGAGAGATGCCAAATAGAAGGAAAGTTACAGTTTTGCAAACTAACCTACTTTTTTGTGGGCTCACCTTTCTCCATGCCTTCTCACATACTCTTCACTATAGGCCTTCTCTAGGAGCTCCCTATAGCCACATTGGCTCTGATACCACATCAAGAGAAAGGAGATAAGGAAGAGAGCTCTCACAAAATCTCACATACAAAGAGAGGAGCACAAACACATTGAGGTAAGAAAGAATGATCTTCTTCTTCTATTATATAAAGAGGATATAAAAGAATGGCCTAAGACAACAATACAACCGAAAAAATATACAAAGAGCAATGCATTAAGAAAACCCTAATGTCCATGAATGAGTGTGTTCACAAGAAAACAAATGTACCATCATGCTCGATAGATAAATATAAGGTTGGATTGTTCTCAAAACCATGTGCAATTAGACAGGCATGTATCTTTTTTTCATACCAAGCATGTAGTGCTTGCTTTAAACCATATAATGCCTTCTTTAACTTGTACACCTAGGTTTCATGCCCTTTTTGTACAAAGCCACGGGGTTGAAAAACATACACTTCTTCATGCAAGTCACCATTCAGAAATGCAGTTTTAATGTCCAACTAATGTACATTCCAACCATGATGAGCTACTAGTGCACAGATGCTATGAACAGTAGTCATTCGGCATGTAGGTGCAAAGATCTCATCAAAATCAATGCCTCTTTTCTGTGCATAATGCTTTGCAACAAGCCTAGCCTTATACCTATAAATTGTTCCATCAAGCTTACACTTCAGCTTGTATACCCACTTAGTGACAATGGCCTTCTTGCTATGAGGCAAGTCACATAAAGACCAGATACCATTTTTCATTATAGCATCATATTCAGATTGCATAGCAGCCATCCAATTTTCTAAATTTTGGGCTTCATCAAACGAAACAGGCTCATTCTCATCAAGAGACTAGAGACAACCATAGCATAGCTTGAGTGGTCGATACCATGGCAGAGTACCCATGATGCTGTGAAGTCTAGGAGACCATCAAAGCACGGGAGGGTTGTTCAAGCGGGACCAAAATGCCAATGTTCACAGAAGCGACGCCCGATTGGACGCAGTGACGTCACAATAGGCGACACTCAGGATGGCCAATGTGAGCATTGATCAATGCGCACCAGGAGACTCGAGCAAGGTCGGGAACACCGGAGATGCCGACAGCCAAGCATCGATGTCAACGTGCATGAGTTACAGGGTCGTACACAGATGCTCGAGCCGGTAGAGCCAAGGGGGGGGGTAAGTCCAGACGGCACCAGTGTTAATGGGTGAATGGTCACCCGTCACAGTAGGAAAGATAGAGATTCATACTTACAACAGACAATGTACAGAATTGAGAAAGGAGATGAGGTAGGAAGAGAATACCAACATGAATCCATGACAGAGCCATTCCAGAATGCGCGTTGTTGTTTCATTAAGCAAACTAATATATTTATACATATTTTCATGCACATTCGTATGGGACTTGTACCTTTTCATTACACCCCTTAGTCAACCCTTCAATTAAGCCTTAATAAAAATATAAAATACATGCCACTCTAACAGCCCATTCTATCCCAATATCGAGATGATGGACACCTACATCTAGTTGCATATCATTCAAGGAAATTTTCCCCTCCATAGATTAATTATCAAATCCATGATAAAGAACTTCTTGCCATAGTGGTCACGTTTGATACCTGGCATCACCATCTAAAAGAAGCAACTCAAAATGTTATTGTGTATACAAATCACAAGAACTTAGAGTATTTTATGACCACCCACATACTCAATAGAAGGAAATCTCAATGGAGTAACTTTTTACCCACATTCGACTTTGTCATCATATATTGTCTAGTATGCCATCAATGTCAATCAGATTCCTTGTCAAGAAGATCTTACCTTGCACCAAAGAAAGGTGAAGAGGCCTTTGATCAACAAGAGAGTGTATTACTCAAGCCTGAGCATCTCTAGTTAGCAACCATCTCTTCAAGCCATCATGAAGATTTAACCTTGAATCATTTCATCCCTGAGTCTCTACCACAGATGACCTATTTTGTAACGTTAAGCAAAAAACTCAAGAAGGAAAAATTCAAGAAGTAAATGAATTTCAAGAAAAGGATGGGTTACTATTCTATAAGAACCTATTGTATGCCCCTATAAGAAAGCCTAGGATCCAAGTACTTCAATAACATCATGACAACCTTTGAACATGACATTTTGGATTAAATAAAACAATAGAACTCATATCATGGTATTTTGATGGCCTCAAATGTGGAAGGAGGTCAAAGAATATATTTAAACATGTGACACTTGCAATAGATCTAAGGTACCACAAAAACTCATGCGCTCTTGTAACCTTTACCTATTCTTGAAATGCCATGGGCTTTGTTATCTATGGATTTCATCATAGATCTACCAAAGTCGGATAAGTACGATGCCATTCTTGTTATAGTGGATAAATTTATGAAGATGGCACACTTCATTCCAACTACCAAGGCAATCATGGATGTAACCACGACTTGACTTTTTCTAAGATACATCTTTAGGCTTCATAGATTGTCATATGATATTTTCAACGATCGAGGTCCATAGTTCATATCCAACTTTTGGAACAGTCTTTGCAAGCTCCTTGGTGTAAGTTAAATTTTCTATAGCCCATCATCCACATATTGATGGGCAAACATAATGGGTGAATCAAGTCCTAAAATACTATCTCCATTTCATCATCAACTATCATCAAAATGATTGGGTCAAGCTTTTACCCTTTGCAAAGTTTGCATATAACAACAATGTTCATACATCTACCAAGAAGAATCCCTTCTTTGCAAATTATGGACAACATCCAAGGATGGATATACAAATCTTAAATCATGTTAAGAACCCAACTTCCAGAGATAAGGCCCAATACGTCTGGATATTCACAAAGAACTCAAGTAAGAGATCCATAGAGCTCAAGAACAATATAAGTATTATGTAGAGCAGCATTGTCTTCCGAATCTGTCGTATTGAATTGGGGATAAAGTGTGGTTACTCAAAAACAATTTGTAGACTTCAAGGCCTTGTGCAAAGCTAGACCATTAAAGATTTTCTCCCTTCACCATCTCCACCGAGATTAATCTAGTCACTTTCAAGCTCTAGTTACTAAGTCCCATGAGAATACATCTAGTTTTCCATGTGTCCATGTTGGAACCATATCTGATTTCACCATTGAGGCGGGAGAGACCTAGTCCTTCACCATCTATCGAGACTGATGATCATGAAGAATTCAAAGTCGAGCATGTCCTAGATTCAAGAATATCGTGAGGAAGATTGGAATACCTTATTCATTGGAAAGGGTATGACATCAATGATCGTACTTGGGAACCTGTAGAAATTCAAAGAGCACCAATCAAGGTTCGAGAATTTCATAAGAAAACTCCAATGAAGCTGAGACCAGAGAACATGACAACTCCTCATGGAACTCATCACTTGAGGGGGAGGTGATGTTATGGACAAAGGAAACCATCTTGAACCTCAGATTCCATATGAATTTCTATATCTCATGATTGTTTCAAAATTTGGAGAAACTAATGCTTCTATTGTGTTCGAAATATGCCAAAACCCCAAGATCAAGTGTCTACTTGGTTGATTTTGATATTCAGAGGTCATGTTTCAAATTGATGATATCATCAATTCATAACTGCCATTGATGAACTACCCTTGAAAACCTATATAAGGAGGGGTTGGCCACATATATACTCAGTCTTGCCAATGCCAGTCTTAGGAGCTCAAGGAGTCATGACCACCAAGTAAGTACTTTCAAGTTCCAGTTCTAGTTCTATTCTTGTCCTTTGCTCTAGTCTTGTCTAGTCTTGTATCTTGGACATCCTTTCTTGTCCTATTGTAATCTCTTAGTACAAGATCCTTTCTAGTTATTCCTTGTATATAGTTCATCTCCTTGAAGGGATTTCTTGTAATCCAAAGATCGTGCTGCATACCTACAATCTCGGGTTGTGGGAACTTCTATATCATCTCTAGTTGAGTTATCTTTACCTATCAGTATCGGGTTGTGGGACTTCTTATATCAGTTATATATTCTTGTATTATTTCCCTACATAGGTGATCTTGTAATCAAAAGTATAACTCTAGAATCTTGTTTATTCTAATGAGAGGGCACAATCTAGTGCTTCCCTGACATATGGAGTGGAATCACTTAATTTGGTTTAGATTTGAGTGAGATATGGTTATTTTAGTGAAGCTAGGTAGTTCTTCTAAGCTCTTTGTAGAGGGGTTTAGCTATGGAATACAAAGAAATTTTTTTCGCCTGAGAAGCTCATGGTAGCATGCAGACCTTCTCCATGATCCCACATAAGCTTGTTATAGTGCTCAAGTCGAGTATATATACAAACTTACTTGCATGCTTTGTTTATCCTCTTGCATCTAAAATAGTAATGCTCTAGAATGATCTAATCCCACCATGTGGCCATCATGCAACACTCATCCTCATTACCATTGAATAACTTAGGATATCCCCCAAGCTTGTGACCTTAGGTATATTTCGACACACATGTGAAAGATAAGGGCTTGAAAGTGGGACCAATGATCATTAACAAGATATCAACAAGTGGAGTTGTCCAATTAGCTACCTTAGAAGGTGATGTATTAGCAAGCTACATTAGTGGTTGCATAGTGAAGTTGTATCAAGAACCTTTGATAGAGGAGACATTAAGTTGACTTAACATAGCTAAGAAGTGCAAAAAAGAATAGAAAAGAATCCATGAAGAAGCGCAGACAAAGGACTTAAAGTGTATTAGACATATGAAGTTGAGAAGACAAGGCATAAATCAACCTAGGCACATCAATAACAAAGCCCCAAGGTATCATATGGCTATGTGTCAAACCAAGAATGTTCCCTCTCATCCCATCATTGATGGACGTCCTTTTATAACAATGGAATTAGGCATTATTGTCAGACAACATGAAGAATATGTACCGTACAAAACTCAAAGATATGGTACCTATGACCCTGAATATCGTAGTCCATCTTAGAATATGTATGCAGCATTTTTCCTTTTCACGGCAAGATTGATTTATGCAAACACATAAACAAGCATGGTTTAGTCCATACCTAGCAGAGACCTGTAACTTGACCATCAATCTCCCGATTTGGATCATTGATCAAATCCATGCCACTAATCAGAGATGGCCTCGCAAGACAATTTTGCATGCATGATACACCCTCACATGAATTATCTGTAGATGTTTGGCCTATGATATCCCCATTTAGAGAGCCATATCTTAGAACAGAGTCCAACAGTTCAAGAGCAGAAAAGCCTAAGCACCTCCATCTAAGAGAATGAGAGGATCTATCCCTTGTGCGCAACCTAGAGGAGCTACAGTGACACCCAATATTTCACCAACAGGGGAACATCTATGCCCTTTCACACTTAGATTGCCAAGGAGAAGCACAGATGGAGCTCAACAAATCACTCCACCTGTCCCAACCGACTTGGAGTTTTTTGGACCAATCGGTCTCAAGGACTAGCAATGTAGACTTTGAACAACTCCTCCGAGACATGGACATAGGTTTCGAAGAAAAAGAAGAAGAAGCAAGTGATGAACAACAATACCTACAGGAAGAAGAGCAACATGAAGAACAATAGCCAAAACAATAAGAAGAAGAAGAGGAAGATGGCAAAGAAGGAGAATATGAAGAAAAGGAAGATACCCCTACTTACACTGCACAACTTCGAAGATTATACGATACCATAATGAGTGTACAAGAAAGAGGTCGAGCCTCATTCCACACGAGCCAACTATTGATCAATCAGATCTTGGTGGAAGAAGCTGTTGATCCATGATTCATGCAATCCCTTTGCTTACTAGTGGAGACGTTTGGAACCATTGAAGATCCATAGTATGATGCAGAGACCTCAACTTCAATATGACCAACGACGAATCGAAACAAGGTCAAGATTGGGAAAGAATCTACAAATCCCTATCACCCAAGCTAAGGTGGCTACCACTTAGGAGGCAAGTTCCATTGCTACCATTGACCTCAGGACCGAAACCTTTGTTCAAACCTTGCATACCTCACCCCCCCACCCTCCATCCCCACCCAAAACCCAAGTGCAAACCACAACCACGATCGTTGAAACCACCCAAGCATAAGAGCCTATTTTTCCTACCCCATCCCATTCATCACCGCATATTGAAGTAATCATAGGAACAACCAAAGTAATAATTCCATCTTCTCCCATTCTCCCTCCACCAACATCATCGGCACTCACAACTCCTCCATGCACGGCATCCATTACTCCCTTCCCCATTCCCCCTGCATTTTCAATTGTACAAAATGCATCTATAAATGTAAATAATGCTTTTAACACCATGCTTCAGTATCCAAATCAACTACAACACGACTATCAACACCTAGAAGAGAATAATGAAGCACTCACCGCTGATTCCACTTGACTACAAGAATGAGTGACAGAACTAGAAGAAAGCAACAAAACCTTCCAGGCATAGTACGAAAATTTACAACATGCCAAGCTCCAACACATTGATCAAGAGACTTCAAAGAAATCAGGCTCTTCTACATCAGCACATGGCAGCTTCCCTAGAGGGGAACAAGCACCTTCAACAAAAAAATCAAGATAACCTAGAGGCAGCGATGGAAACTACACCTCGCGCACAAATCAATCCCTTATGATTCCAAGAATTTCTCTTAGAGACCATCAGCATCCTCCAAAAGGAAAATGCCAAATTCCTTGACTCGTATGATCAATTGCAAGAAGAGCTCAACCAATTATGATGTCAAAATTCATCTACAAACACACTAGAGGATATTCCATTTGGTGAAGCTCTACAAGATATTGAAGCCTTATAGAAAAAGATAGAGAAATTACAAACCAATATCTTACAATATGAAAGGCCACCATCTCCACAAGAGGTGCCTGAACCTGAAGATTTAGTGGAGATCCCAGTCAAAGAAACATTCGAAGATTCGTATGAACCTCGATCGATCCTAAGTGGCCTGCTCACTGAGGAAGGCCAACAAACATATGAAGCACCCATCCCTTAGTGGCTTAAACAGGTCAAAGAGATTGGATGCACTCATGATGACTACATGACCATTCAAATCCAATCAATATCAAACCTTGAAGAAACAGTGCTCTGATCCAAATACTTTCAAAATGTGTCCCATCGATGCTTGATAACAAGCTTTGAATTGCAATATACCACCATCACATCTTTGTGGATTGACAATTAAAAGGTAGATCTCCTCACATTTGTTCTCACCATTGTGCTAAAGTGATAGATCTAGGGCCACAGTCGCAGAACTTATAAACTATAAAACTCCCAAAATCTAAGGAACTCAAGTAATCCCATAATGCTTTCTCAATTCTTTGATTTGATGGTCATTTCTCAATCCATTTGTTATGGCTCTTGTCATGTGTGCCATGTGGCATAGGCTAAGATAAAGATACGATCCAGTCTGGTTATAGGACTTATCCTTCACAAAAAGAGCCTTGTGCTTGCCTGACCACTCATCAAAAAGTCTGAAAAACATTCCTATTGGCAAGTACTAATCACACTGAAAACATCAAGAGATGCATATAGAGGAAGAAGGGTGAGTAAGTGCCTCATATTACATAATCTCTAGTTCAAATAATGGACTTTCAATGTGCCACAACAACAAATGTTGGATCAACACATACAATCCACTGGAACTCTACATGATTGTCTTGAAACTCGCCTACATTCCTCATAATTCATGTACCCTAATGCATATGGATAAAATCTATAAGCACTCATGATTTGCAAGTAGAAGTTAATGGGGGAAAAGGGAGGGAAGAAAAAGAGGGGAAAAAATATAAAAATGTGTGTTTGTATGTGTGTGTGCACCCATGCATGTGCATGCATGCATACATACATCAGCACATGCCTGCACATGCATGCATGTGTGTGCATGTGTGTGCATGTGTGTGCATGCATGTGTGTGTGCATGCGCATGTGTGTGCACCCACGCATGAGAGAGAGAGAGAGAGTGTGTGTGTGTGTATTAGACATTGGCCCATAGGGACCATTCTATGTGTACCAGTTTGAGCATGAGGGGAGACAACTACTGATCCATGGAGAGCCAGATCTCCAAGGGACATGATTGATGCATCCTTTTATATCCTCTTGTATTCTAAAAATAGCAATGATCTGGAATGGTCTAGTGCCACCATGTGTCCATCATGCAACACTCATCCCCATTACTACTAAATACCTTATGATATCCCTCGACCTTGGGACCTTGGCTATGGTTGGCCCTTGTCCCACACACACATGGAATGGTCCCTGTGGACCAATGTCTGACACTCTCTCCCTCTTCTAAAGATCATTGTCCTCACTAAACAATGAAGGGGGAGAGAGTGTCAAACATTGGTCCACAAGGACCATTCCATGTGTGTGTGGGACAAGGGCCAGCCATAGGCAAGGTCCCAAGCACACGTGGAATGGTCCCTGTGGACCAATGTCTGACACTCTCTCCCCCTTCATTGATCATTGAGGACAATGATCTTTAGAAGGGGGGAGAGAGTGTCAGACATTGGTCCATAGGGACCATTCCATGTGTGTGTGGGACAAGGGCCAGCCATAGCCAAGGTCCCAAGCTCGAGGGATATCCTAAGGTATTCAGTAGGGTTGTGAGTTCAATTCCCAATAATGTCACATAATCTTAGTAGGAGATGGTTGAACCACGCCTTAAGAGAGAGGATTAAGAAGTAATCCTCAACCATGGCTTTTGGGGCAAGTGGTTAGCCCATCACACTCCTAATCCGGATGTTGTGAGTTCAATTCCCAACACCCAATTTCTCAACTAGGCTCTGATACCAATGTTGGGAATTGAACTCACAACCTCCTGGTTAGGAGTGCGATGGGCTAACCACTTTCCCCAAAAGCCATGGTTGAGGATTACTTTCTAATCCTCTCTCTTAAGGCTTGGTTCAACAATCTCCTACTAGGATAATGTGACATTGGGAAGATGGAGGTTCACGCCTCATTCGTGGGCACATGGAAAAAGCGCTTATCTGTGATGAGTGTGAAATTGGCCTTACATGAAGGCACATGGGCATTTGGGCACCCATAGAGGGTGAGATAGGTCCAAATTTGGTCCATGTGCTGGAGTTTGAGGTTGGTGGAAGCACTCATGCATGGAAAGTGGGTCCAAGAGAGCTAGAAAGGTTCGGGATGGGCTAACCACTTGCCCTAAAATCCATGGTTGAGGATCACTTCCTAATCCTCTCTCTTAAGGCATGGTTCAACCATCTCCTACTAGGATTATGTGACATTTCTTTCCCCTTATATTGAGCATTGTCCTCAATGCTCACTTGTGGACCCTTCTAGATCTTTTGGACCCACTTTCGATGCATGAGTGCTTCCACCAACCTCAAACTCCAGCACATGGACCAAATTTGGACCTATCCCACCCTCTGTGGGTGTCCAAATGCCCATGTGCCTTCATGTAAGGCCAGTTTCACACTCACCACGGATAAGCGCTTTTTCCAAGTGCCCACAAATGAGGCGTGAACCTCCATCTTGCCCAATTTCTCAACTAGGCTCTAATACCAATGTTGGGAAATGAACTCACAACCTCCTAGTTAGGAGTGCGATGGGATAACCACTTCCCCCAAAATCCATGGTTGAGGATTACTTCCTAATCCTCTCTCTTGAGGCGTGGTTCAACCATCTCCTACTAGGATTATGTGACAAGTAGTAATGTGGACAAGGGCCATCCATAGCCAAGGTCCCAAGCTCAGGGGATATCCTAAGGTATTATATAGTAATGGATATGAGTGTTGCATAATGGCCACATGGTGGCACTAGACCATTCCAGATTGTTGCTATTTTTAGAATACAAGAGGATATAAAAGGATTAGAGGAGAGTTGCACACACATCATTCACATAATAAAGAAAATAAATATATTTAAAGTCAATCTTGAGCAACTTGGTAGCGGTTACCAATCGTGTCTCTTGGAGATCTGGCTCTCCACGGATCAGTAGTCACCTCCCCTCATGCTCAAACTGGTACACATGGAATGGTCCCTGTGGAGCAATGTCTCACATAGAGAGAGAGAGAGAGAATGAGAGAGAGAGAGATGTAGGTGCACATGCATCCACGCTATGTGAGCATGTGCACACATATTTGTGTGCATGCATGTTTAGCATCAATCCAACTTTCTCTGCATTCATTAATAAGCGTAGGTTGGGTGGAGATTCATGGGTCATTCTCTCTAGCATGGAGACTAGGTTCATAACAAAGACACTATCTATATCATCCATAAAGTAAACACATTTTGGTTAGACAATAATTAGTTTTTGTAAAGGATGCAATTTAACCTCTACTTTAATGCATGGAGGAGAGATCAATGCCTTGGATGTTTACAACACTTTGTTGCATCTTTTCACTACTCGATAATCAAACCTAGCTCCCAATGAGGCATTTTTAAATTAGATGTAAATGATGCACTTACTGATGAGAGAATAAACGTTTTTCAAAAGGTTTGGTGCAAACTTTGAGAAACAGTATTATACATGTTTTTTTTCCTAATCATGCTTGCTTAGCTACCAAGGTGCTTTCTACATCATATTGTTGTGTAGTGGTTGTTTCTAGGATTTCTAATGAGAGTGATCTTGATTCCTTTAATTGAAGGAAAAAAATATAAAAAAGTGACTGGAGACTATGCAATGCTATATGAAGAATGATACTTGGCCTTTATGTGATTTGCCTTTTGGAAAGAAGGCCATTGGACAAAAAATGCCTATAAGTTGAAATACAAAAATGATGGTATGAGTGACTGCTATAATGCGAGATGTTTAAGTAAAGGTTATGCTCAAGATAAGGGGGATAAATTTTGATGAGACCTTTGCTCCTACATTCTATATGATAATCATTTGTAGCATCTACGCACTCCCAGTCCACAAAGGCTAGAATGTACATCAAATGGACATTAAAGCTACTTCTAGCTAGGGATTCACATGATGAAATGTATGTATTTCAATACCATGATTTTGTGTGAAAATGGAAGGAATATAAGGTATGATCATCAAAGAAGGAAGTGTATGAATTGAAGGAAGCAATTCATGGTTGGTACAAACATATACATGCCTATTTATTAGCAAATGTATTTCATACAAAATTCAATAGAAAGAACCTTATATTTGAAATGTGCAAATGATGTGCTTATAATCATTGCTATTTATGTTGATGATATGTTGCTCACTAGTCCGAATGAGATGCATACTTATGACTCTTAGAATGAATTGGTTACCTCTTTTGAAATGTTAGATTTGGATATTTACATCATCATTTGACCATTCAATTTAAGCAAGCTAATGGAGGCATTCCTTTGTGCCAAACAAAACTCTCTGACCCTTTGTTGCACCAGTTGGGCCTTGGAGATTGTAAACACATTGTGACTCCCATGCTTACAAGCTTATGATTGAGCTTTCATGATGCAAGAGATGCATTTGATGCTAATCTCTAGCAACAAACTACTGGATACGTGATTTATGTATGCAATATATGGCTTGAGATTCAATCTATTGTCTCTCATGTGATAAAATTTATGCAAAGACAAATAGTTACACATATTTTTCACTATTTTTCTATCACTTGATAGTTGAGCTATTGTATCAAAAAATGAATCATTACTAATAGATTTACCAACGTTTTTGGAATCTAATTGTGTTGGATGTTATGAAACTTGTGTGTTCAGAAGTGATTTTTGCTTCATGCTTGATAGCTTATGCATATCTTGGTTCAAGTAAGAGGCAACCAATTGTGTCCACTTCTAGGTGCAAAGTTGAGTATAGGGCAACTTTCACAACTATTATTAAGTGTGTATGGATCATAAGCCTTATAGATGATTTGGGTGTTGGTCAAACTTCTACAAGCACCATCTTTATTGATAATCAAAGTGCATTTTGTTGATATATTCAGGTAGTGGTGTGTGTGAACACACTAGGACCGCCGAAACACTTTTTTCCCTCTTTAGGAGGTTTTTTTCCCTTGGCTTGTATATACACCGATTGCCCTAATGGGTTACTTATCTTTGTACATTCTAGTGGTAATACATTCAGTATTGTGTGTTGTGCTCCAAGCTTCTTTTTCTTCCTTGTGCTATTTGCATGCTTCCGCAGACCTCAAACTCCAACAATTGGTATCAGAACAGGTTGCAGCTTCATCTAGGACATCGTCAACACCTCTTCGATCACAATCTCAACATTGTACAAAATTTGGTTTGCTCACTCAAGGTGATTAGGAGATCAAAACTCCTTAGCTCTATCATACTGAAATCATGATTTGAGCTAGTTTTGGCCTTTGAACGCACTATCGTAGCGCTTGTGCAGGACCTTTTGTCAAGTTTTGGTTCAAAAGTATAAGCGTCTCGAAGTCTACTATAGGTTTAACAGAACTTGATAGGATAGTTATGTTCAACTTTTTGAGATACAATCAATTTTCTACATCAGGGTATTTTAGTCAGTCACCATGGCTGAAAGCAGTGATGTATTCCGTATGTTGACTGTTGAGGATAAGTTGGATGGTATGAATTACCCATTATGGGATTATATGATGCATCATGTATTGGCCGCAAAAGGACTGTGGAATATTATGCAGGGTGTTGAAAATTTCCTATTATATCTACAAATATAGGTACTGAAGTTGATGCAGATGGCGTCGAAGATGGTGATACTTTGCAGATTCATGTTTGTCCTCTGATTTTTGTTGCACCTATTGTAGAGCAAATTCGTTGGGATGGGAGAGATGCTCAGGCACATGCATTGGTAGCCTTGTCTATCAAACCTGCCATTATTCCTCACATTTGCTCTTGCAGAACAGCTAAGGATGCTTGGGATACACTTACCACTTTATACCAGGCAAGGAATGAGGCTCGTGCTGCTTACCTCTGGAAACAATTGGAGAGTGAGCACATGAATGAAGGTGATTCCATGGATAGTTTTTTGACAAAGATCAAAGATTTGAAGGAATAGTTGATTTTTGTTGATGAAGTCTTGCCTGACACTTCACTTGTGCAGACTGTTCTGAATGCTCTTCCTGATTCATATCAGAGTTTTGCTTCTACTCTTCATTTGATGATGAAACACAATCCAAATGCCTTAACATCTGAGGAGTTAGTCTCTGTTCTATTGCAAGAAGATTAGTCTAGGCAGAACAGGTACATTATGCGTGTTGGAGATCAAGCTTTCCTGGCTGGTCAAAAGGGCAAAGGTAAATGGAGCTCTTCAAGTAATAAGCAGAAATCTGCTAATTCTGCACAATCAAAGACGGATGATAGAGACGACAAGAAAATATAAAAGCAGAAATTGTTTTGCAAGTACTGTAAAGCAAATGATCATGTCATAAAGAATTGTCCAAAACTAGTTGGCAAAGAGGCAAAAAAAAGGAGGTTGGAATGGTTGTTGCAGAGGCTGCTTTACTGTAAACAGAGTCTACTAATCTAGTGCAGAATGAAGAATGGGCATTTATTATTGTTTGCAATTTTGACCCATATTCTCTTGAATAGTGTATGTCTGTAGTAGACTTAGATGTTTGGTACTTTGATAGTGGGGCAACCAAACATATAACCTTGCAGCACAGTTTCTTCACTTCACTCGAGCCTGCCCCTACAGGGAATACTGTCACATGCACCAAAAACTCCTCTTATCCTATAATGGGAGTTGGTAAGATAATTATGACTTATGTTGATATTGGATGCTTTATTTGTGCCAGGGATCAAGAAAAATTTGTTATCAATTTAAGCTTTAGCCAAGATTGCTTGGTTGTGAAATTTGTTGATGACAGATGTACAGTTCATGATATGTCAAATGGCGATGTGATTACTGCTTGTGGCATTCTATGTCATGGGCTGAATGAGCTCATAGACTATTTGCAATACATGATTCTCTGGCTATGTTAAATGCAAAGCTTTGGCATGCATGCTTCTATCATATAGTACTCCATCAGGCTCTCATAGTGCCTCTTTTGCGTTAGATTTCTATGCTATGGCTGCCTCTAGTCTCTATGATGAGAATGAGCCTGTCTCGTTTGATGAAGCACAAAATTATGAAAATTGGATGGTTGCTAAGTAATCAGAATATGATGTTATCATATACCTGGTCTTTATGTGACTTGTCTCCTGGCAAGAAGGCCATTGGCACTAAGTGGGTATACAAGCTGAAGTGTAAGCCTTATGGAATAGTTGACAGGTATAAGGCTAGGCTTGTTGCAAAGGGTTATGCGTAGGAAAGAGGCATTGATTTTGATGAGACCTTTGCACCTACATGCCGAATGACTATTGTTCGTAGCATTTGAACACCTGGAGCTCGTCATGGTTGGAATGTACATCAGTTGGACATTAAAATTGCATTTCTGAATGGTGATTTGCATGAAGAAGCATATGTTTTTCAGCCCTGTGGCTTTGTGCAAAAAGGCCATGAAAACCAGACGTGCAGGTTAAAGAAGGCATTATATGGCTTAAAGCGAGCACCACGTGCTTGGTATGAAAAGATACATGCTTATCTAGTTGCACATGGTTTTGAGAACAGTCCAACTGAGAGCTCCTTATATGTTAAGCATGCTAATGATGTGCTTCTGATCATTGTTGTGTATGTTGATGACATGTTGCACACTGGTCCTCATGAGAAGCATATTGCTGATTTTAAGGTTGATCTGCATGCCTCATTTGAGATGTCTGATTTGGGGCATTTTCATCATTATGTGGGCATCCAGTTTATGCAAGTTGATGGCGGTTTAGCTTTGTGTCAAACGAAATATATTGACACATTATTGCAGTGTTTTGGCTTTGAAGACTGTAAACCTATTGCCACTCCTATGGAGACAGGTTTATGATTGAGTCTTCATGATGCTTTGATGTTGTTCTCTATCAACAAGCTGTTGGATGCTTGAATTACTTATGCATTACTCAACCAGATAATCAATTTACTGTCTCACATATGAGCAAATTTATGCATTGCCTAGGTGTCAAGCATTGGCAGGCAGTTAAGCGCATCTTTCACTAGTTGAGTGGTTCTTGGCTACTTGGATTGTTTTATCCCAAGGGGGGATCACTACCACCAGATTTACATACTTTTTCTGAGTCTAACTGGGCTGGTTGCTATGACACTCGTGTGTTCACTAGTGGTTTTTGCTTCATGCTTGGTAGCTCATGTATATCTTGGTTGAGCAAGAAGTAGTCTACTGTGGCCACTTCCAATTGTGAGGCTAAGTATAGGGAAGCTTTCATAGTGACTGTTGAGTGTGTATGGCTCAGATGCCTTATAACTGATTTGGGTGTTGGTCAGTCTTGCCACCACCATCTTCATTGACGATCAAAGCACATTGGTAGTTGCGAGGAACCTTGTGTTCCATGCTCGGACTAAGCACATTGAGGTGCATTATCATTATGTTAGGGAGAGGTTCTATGTTGGAGAGATCAGCTTGGCATATGTGCCCATGCAAGAGAACATTGCTGAACTTTTCATGAAGACTCTGCCTAGGGAGAAGTTTGGAGCTTTCTGCAAAGCTTTGGGCTTACTTACTTTTGTGGATTGATTCCACATAGCTTGGCACTTCCTTATACATGAGTGCCAACTCCTTGTTCACCGCATCACTCCCAGGGGGGATTTGTTGATATATTTAGGTAGTGATGTGTGTGAACATACTAGGACCACCGGGGCACTTTTTTCCCTCTTGCGGAGGTTTTTTTCCCCGCGCTACTAGATACACATATTTTCGTAACGGGTTACTTATCTTTGTACATTCTAGTGGTAATACATTCAGTATTGTGTGTTGTGCTCTGAGCTTCTTCTTCTTGCTTGTGCTGTTCGCGTGTTTCCACAGACCTCAAACTCTAACACATTCAAAGTTGTGAGGAACAATATTCTATGCTTGCACCCAAATCACATTGAGGTACACTATCATTATGTCAAGATGAGACTGTTTGTGAGAAAGATAAGCTTGGATTATGTATCCACATAGGATCATAACAAAGCCTCTACCTTGTTAGAAGATTGAATATTTTTACAAATCTTTAGGATTAATCCCTTTCGTGGATTGATCTCACCCCACATAGCTTGGCAATTCCTTATACAAAAGTGCCAACTCTTTGTTCATTGCATCAGTTATATCAGGGATTGGTTGATATATTTTATAATTGCTATGTGCGAAAACAATTAACATCATTAGAGAACTTGTTTCCCTCTTTAAAAGGTTTTTTCCCTTTGGATTGTATATACATCGATAACCTTTATGTGATACTTATCTTTTTACATTCCACACTTATTAATACAATGTGTGTTGTGCTCCCAAGGTTCTTATTCTTCCTTGTGTTTTTTGTGTGTGCCCTCACTCTTAAACTCCAACAAATAACAACTAGCACGGACTTGGAAAAAATACACACAAAAGAAATGAAGAATAAATAATATTTATATGCAAATTTCACAATCGGTGGTTAACCAAACCACTATATGTTTTATTAGAATATACTTGTACAAAATATTTTGGTGGCCATGTGGCCTTTCACATGGACATTAATAAGAGCAATTTTCCATTAAAGGTAATATGGACTCCATGAACAATGGGAGAAAAGTTAAGACTTAGAAAGAATACCTAAGTATGAGTGTATGAACTATAGCTCCCATGCGATTGACAAGTTACATAGTGTGCAAGAGATATTCAAAACTACAAGCTAACTAATCTCCATAAAGTGACAACAACGTCTAAAGCTATCCTATGGTAAAGCTTGGTAAAGCATCTAATTAAACTTAAAAAAAAAAGCCAAGGTCTAAGTCTTGGTTGTCAACTCAGTTGTTTGCCTTGAAGTAACCATAGGGAAGAAGTTGCATTAGTGAAGAAAACTCAAGTGAGTGGTCGTCACTTGACATGTCTTTGTGGATAATCACCCTATATATACCAGTAAAGGGAAGTCCTTTTCCAATGCAACTCAAGAGGTATCCACAATGGATAGTCCTTTTCCAATGCAACTCAAGAGGTATCTACAACAACTCAAATAAAACTATAAAAAAAATTTCATAAAACAAAATGTAGAGAACAAAACACCTACCTACACAAAGTTTCATAACAAGGTATCATGAAATAAATGTGTGACCCTCCAAACTACTATATATTTTATTAAAATATACGTAGTGTTTGATAATCATTTGACCTTTCACATAAACACCGACAAGCATACCAACCATCATAATTAAATAAATTCGACGATTTGAAGGCCAATGAAACAAATCACCTAAAAAACTTCAATTGGACGGTGATATTTGTTATTACATTCATGGTTTATCCAAAAACGACCTCTTATGAACCTCTCGGAAATGAGACTAATAACTACGGTTTAGAAATTGCACGCGCCTTCTTCTTTCAACATCCTCTTGTGAATTTTCCATTCGAAAAACAGGTTGCCAAGTCTCAGTTGTCATGGGAAGTATGCGCGGAAGCATTTTCGTGCTCTTCTTCGTCTCCTTAACGAGGATCACTGCCGAAGAAGAGGGTAAGGGTCGCGTTATCGAGCTCACTGATGCGACCTTCGACGCTGCCATCGCCAAACATGATTACATTTTTGTTGATTTTTATGCTCCTTGGTGTTTCCACTGCAAGAAACTCTCTCCTGAGGTAGAATTTCAATTGCACGTGTCGTTCTATTTCCTGTTAAATCATTCCCTTGCTTTAAGTCACACGAATCTCCACATTTTGATTTCCCTGAAAACACAATACATCCAAAATACGCGATCCTATTGGATAGAATTGCAGAGG
Source organism: Ceratopteris richardii (assembly GCA_020310875.1). NCBI lineage: Eukaryota > Viridiplantae > Streptophyta > Polypodiopsida > Polypodiales > Pteridaceae > Ceratopteris > Ceratopteris richardii. The sequence continues at coordinate 185,695,006 of CM035407.1, forward strand.
GGAGTAGAGACTCGGCTAGATTTATTTAAGATTATCCATCTGTAATTTCCGTTTTCTAAGGAGAATAGAATGGGCTTGAAGGTTGTCTGCATGACTTACAGATCCATTCTCCGATGAGATTTACATTTGTTAGGAATCATACTATTTAAACTATGGAGAGTGATGCAAGTGGATGAAAGGATGGAATTGCGCCTTCATAGTTATCACTCTTCTATGTAATGATGCTCAGGCCTGAACTTTGCAAGTAATGAGAGAGCATAGGGAATTTTTTGGGCAAGGAAGGATGACTTTGACAGCGGGTTGTAAGAGATCTTACTTTTCTTAATGTAAGATATAGAGAGATGATTATTTGCCACGAAACTTGAAAGCCATCTAACACTTGAGAAGGAGAGAGGAAAGAGAATATATGAGGGTGCGCAATTCACCTTAAACCAATATTTCCTCGGACAAACTAGGTCAAGGAAATTAGCCACTGAAGTAGGGGAATGTGGTCACCTTTTCTTAAGGAAGGTTGTAAGAGATCTTACTTTTCTTAATGTAAGATATAGAGAGATGATTATTTACCACGAAACTTGAAAGCCATCTAACACTTGAGAAGGAGGGAGGAAAGAGAATATATGAGTGTGTGCAATTCACCTTAAACCAAATTCCAATATTTCCTCGGACAAACTAGGTCAAGGAAATTAGGCACTGAAGTAGGGGAATGTATAAAGAAAACCAAAGGCACT